>JAAALK010000282.1:16632319-16933606 GCA_019279435.1 Zizania palustris
TGCTGTCGCCAAGTACTTGGTCGAAGTCCTCAGAGGGCTGTCCTCTCTTGCGAAGGGTGACGTGCGAAGTCTGCTCAAAGCACCCTGTGTGCGGAGCCTGCACTGACTTAGCAGAGTAGGTTTTCGAGGGTTGTTAGTGGAGCGAAGTCTTCTTGGCTTCGAACTTTTGCTCCTCCGAAGCCTGCGTTCGAAGGTGTCGAAGTACCTCCGAACCAGACCTTCGAAGGCTGTGTTCGAAGCCTGTTCCGCAGAAGACAGAACAGACCCGAAGGCTAAGTTTTTAGCCCGAAATTTTAAAAGCTCCCATTCACCCCCCCTCTGGTCGCCGTTTCCGGTCCAACAGATGCTCTGCCTTGACTCGCCGGCATGTGTCGCACTTGGCCACATACTCAGCTATTTCTCTCTTCATGCTGACCCACCAATATTTCTCCTTCAGGTCTTGGTACATCTTTGTACTCCCGGGATGAATGGAGTATAGAGTATCGTGGGCTTCTTGAAGGATGAGAGTCTTCAACTCAGGTAGGTTGGGCACGCATACTCGGTTTCCGAACCAGATGGTACCATGTTCATCCTCGGAGAATCCGGGGGCTTTACCCTTCCTCATGTTTTGCTGGATCTCCAGGATGTCCGGGTCTTCCTTCTGCTTCTCTCGGATCTGGTCTATTAAGACAGGCCGAGACTCCAAGGCAGCGAGGTACTCACGAGTGGTGATCCCTAGATTTAGCCTTTCCATCTCCTTATAAAGCAGAGGAGCCTGGTCTTGAATCATGATGGCATTGCAGTACCCTTTTCGACTAAGGGCGTCTGCCACCACGTTCGCTTTGCCCGGATGATAATGGATGCCCAAGTCGTAATCCTTGATCAGTTCCAACCATCTCCTTTGCCTGAGGTTCAGATCTGGTTGGGTGAATATATACTTGAGGCTCTTGTGGTCGGTGAATACCTCACACCGATTTCCCACAAGGTAATGTCTCCATATCTTCAAGGCATGAACCACGGCTGCTAGTTCCAGGTCGTGGGTTGGGTAGTTCAGCTCATGCGGTCTCAGTTGCCGGGAGGCGTAGGATATCACCTTCCCTTCTTGCATTAAGACGCATCCCAATCCTTGACGAGAGGCATCACAGTAGACGTGGAAGTCTTTCCGGATGTCCGGCAGAGTCAGAATGGGAGCTGATACTAGCTTCTTCTTGAGAGTCTGGAAGCTCTCTTCGCAGTCGGGGGTCCAATCAAACTTCACCTCCTTCTGTAGAAGTCTGGTCATAGGCTTGGCGATCTTGGAAAAGTTCTCGATGAACCGGCGGTAGTATCCGGCCAATCCGAGGAAACTCCGGATCTCGGTCACGGTCGTGGGCTGTAGCCAGTTGGTTACCGCTTCAACGGTGGTTGGGTCCACTGCTATTCCTCCGGCAGATATAACATGACCGAGGAACTTCACCTCAGACGACCAAAATTCGCACTTGCTGTATTTGGCGTACAGTTGCTGCTCCCTTAGCTTTCCGAGGGTCAGACGGAGGTGAGTCTCGTGTTCTTCCTTGGTCTTGGAGTAAACGAGGATATCGTCGATGAATACCACGATGAACTTGTCCAAGAACTCCATGAATACGTTGTTCATCATGTTCATGAAAAAAGGCTGGGGCATTCGTGAGTCCGAACGACATCACAGTGTACTCGTAGAGTCCATAGCGGGAGGTGAAAGCAGTCTTGGGTATATCTTCCTCCCTGATCCTCAACTGGTGATAACCTGACCTGAGGTCAATCTTGGAAAACACCGAGGATCCTTTCAGCTGATCGAACAGGTCGTCGATCCGAGGCAATGGGTATTTGTTCTTGATGGTTACGTCGTTTAAGGCTCTATAGTCCACGCACATCCTCTTGGTCTTGTCCTTCTTCATGGCAAATATGACCGGTGCACCCCAGGGTGAGGTACTCGGTCGGATGTAACCTTTCTGCTCAAGGTCTTCGATGTTGCTCTTGACTTCGGCTAGTTCATTGGCGGCCATTCGGTATGGGCGCTTGGAGATTGGAGTGGTCCCCGGGACAAGCTCGATTCTGAATTCGATGTCCCGCTTGGGAGGCATTCCGGGCAGATCTTCAGGGAAAACATCTGCAAACTCCTTGACTATTGGCACCTCTTCAAGAGCTATTGAGCGAAGGGATGCTCCGAGTGGTTTGCGACTGGTCATCCGGAAGGTGACGGTTACGCCTTCAGGACTGGTCACCGTGACGGACTTGTTGGCACAGTCGATCACTCCCTTGTGCTTCATCAACCAATCCATACCTAGTATAAGGTCGAGTCCGGTGCATTGGATGAGGACAGGCTCGGCCCGAAACAGCACTCCTTGGATGTCAAGTTGAACCTTAGGGCTGTAGAAGCGAGCTGAGGTCCTATTGCCGGGGGTGGCAATTACCATGGGAATGGGTAGAGGGAGCACGTCCAGTTTGTTTGTTTTTGCAAATTCTTCCGAGACGAAAGAGTGGGTTGCTCCAGAGTCAAATAATACGACGGCCGGTATGGAATTCATTGTAAACGTACCGAGTACGACTTCAGGGGCCTCCTGAGCTTCCTCCGCGCTGATGTGGTTGACGCGGGCGCGAACGGCCTGGTGGGGTGCGGCGCCTTGGTTCTGCTTGGGGTGAGGACACTGGTGCGAGTAGTGCCCTTCCTTGCGGCAGTTGAAGCAGACGACCGGCCTTCCTTGACGATCCCTCAAGATCGGGGCCTTGGCGGCCGGTGCCGGCTGAGCGGCCGGAGCTGGTGGAGCGGGGCGAGGATGCCCGACGTTGGATCCACCGGCTGCGTGAGGAGGCCTGTAGGCGGGTCGAGGATGGTAGGCGGGCGCTGGTGGCGGAGGGACGAAGCGTGGCCTCTGAGTGTTCGCCTGCTGATGCTTGAAGGCGATCATCTTCCTCTTCTTGAGGTCCAGCTTGTTCTGCTCAGTCTCTTGGATGAGCGCTTTGTTGACCAGCCGCTGGAAGTCGGCGAAGTCGGTGGCGACGAGCTGGATGGACAGCTCATCCTTAAGTCCCCTGAGGAACTTGGCTTGGCGGAGGGCGTCGGTGCGCACTTCCTCCGGTGCGTAGCGTGCGAGGCGGTTGAACTCATGGAGGTACTCCATGACAGTCCTGTTGACCTGTTGCAGGTCGCGGAACTCCTGATGCTTGACCGCGATGACACCGGCGGGGACGTGAGCGGCGCGAAAGGCGATGGTGAACTCCGCCCAAGTCACCATGTGGCCCTCTGGCTGGGATGCACGGTAGTTGTCCCACCATTCAGCGGCGGGACCCTGGAGCTGGTGAGTGGCGAAGGCCACTCGCTCCCGATCTGTGCAGGGGAGGAGGTCGAGCTTCTTCTCGATGGTGCGAAGCCAATCTCCGGCCTCCATCGGGTTGGTCATGCTCGAGAAGATGGGCGGGCGCACGCGCAAGAACTCGGAGAGTTGCGGAGCGGCCGCGGGTGCTGGTGCGCGAGGGGCGGGCTCCCCGTTCTGCAGACGGTCCAACTGAGCCTGTTGGTGCTGCATTTGGGTGAGGAGGGCGGTGATCAGATGGTTCTGATTCGCCATCATCTCCGCCAGAGTGGGGTGGTTGGCGGAAGGCGACCCGGATTGGCGCGGGCCTGTCGCACCCCAGTTGGGCACAACACCCTCAGGCGCGTCTCGGCTCCCTCCTGCTCCGTTGTTGGAGCCGGTGTTCTGGTGGTCGGCCATCTTCTGAATATCCAAAGCGATGAAGCAAAAGATGACGAAACAATAGTACAACCAAAATAACATATAGCATTCAGGCATACAAATATATCAAGTGGTATAAATAGTTCATTACAATTAAGTTCTTATTCCATCTACAACCCAACTCGTTGCAGACGGCACCACATACAAAAATTAAGATCTTTATTTGAATTTGCGTCTCCTAACGCCTACTCGCCACCGGAGGCGGTCTCCGTGCTCTCGGAACCACGAGTGCGCGGCTCCAGAGAGATGGTGGGCTCGAGAAAATTCTCGATGATGGAGTCGGAGACGAGGCCGGGGCGTGGTGTAGGGGCGCTGGTGGAAGGCCTGGCGGGAGAGGGTCGTGGCGGGATCCTCTTGGGGCGAGGGAGGGGCTCACGGATAGGCTTCTTCTTCCTAGGAAGAAGAGGAACCATCTCCGCTATATCCTTCTGCAGCTGAATGATCTTGCGCTGCAGCTCGCCGTTCTGTTGGATCAGGTTCTTCGTTTCTTCACGAAGAAATGCAACCGCCTCATGGTGCTCGTCGGCGTCGAGCACCGCCTCGGTGTGGAAATCATCCATGGCCTGCAGAAGACGCGACTGCCGGGCCATGACCGGATCACGCACGGAGTGAACTCCGAGGTAGATGCTACGGTGGGCTCCGGGAGTACGCTTCGGCACAAGCCGAAAGGATGAGTTCTGAAGACGATCGTCGTAGATCATCCTCATCTCCATGAGGGCCTGGAGGGCGACTCGTTGGCACGCGACGTCGAAAGTCGGGCCTCCAAGTGCGGTGGTGTAGGGCGGCAGGTGTTCTCCGGAGCCATGGACGGTGAGGGAGACGTCACAAGGCCCGGCGAACTCGTCGGGGTAGACTCCTTGGAATTCGGGTTCGAAGAGGAACCCGAGAAAGGTGAGCATCATGCGGAGCTCTCGGACGAAGCCCTCGTAGTGGCGGCAGTAACTGTGGACTTGGTAGACTGGCATCTACAAAACAGCAAGTTGAATAAAAGTGAGGAGAGGAACAAAGTTTATGAAGTAGATTTTCGAGAAATAATTTCCTATGGCTAATGGCTAGGCGGGTCTGTTTGGCTTCCTACAGTCAAGTCGGCTCTGATACCATCTTGTAGCGCCCCGATTTATCAAAATCGAGACATTATTGAATTTCCATAGAAAAACAATAATACAAGAGGTTCATCATGCGACAACGTACATACGATAAAATTCATGGTACGCAGACCATATTTATTACAACATTGTTTTAGTAAAAACAGTAATAAAGTAATTAAACAACGGCATGACGAACGTCTTCTTCCGGATCTTTCTTCTTGACTGGGTCGCTACTCCAGACCATCTTCAAGATAAGCATCCTCTGTGGGGTCCAACGGGTATGAGTACAAAAAGTACTCAACAAGCCACCGCAAATGCAAATAATAATGCAGGATAATAAACAAGGAAGGATAAAGGCTAACAATGCGGAATAAAGCAGTTGCAGTTATGGCATTTAGTGTAATCATATTTTTAATCATGCGGAAAGTAAACATGAACATCATCAACATCAACTAACTCGAGGAGTACGTTTTACCTCCTCGCACAACGGTCCTTACATGTCAATCCATCATGCACATTCATATTCAAAATAAACTAACTGGGGGATGTCACGCAACCCGCCCTTGACCGTGGGCTCGGCTTTTCGAAAAGATTTAAGACTCTGATCAGAGATGTACTACTGTACCCACAAGGCACGCGCTCATCTCAACGAGATGACCCATACCACGGGAACTCGTGCCAAAACCTCAATATGAGATGTTCCAAGCGATAACCACCCGCTCTAGGTTTCGCCGGCGCGCCGGGCCGCATCCCGGCTAACGTCGCACCCCCTTTTGCGCCACATTGGTACAAGTCACCCGCAGGTGCAACTTGACCCATCTCCAAGTGGTGGCCTCGGTTTGGAACAACCCATACCTTAGTTAGGACTTACCCACTAGACTTGTGGTTAGTACGTAAGTGTATTGCAACGGATCCCTCAGACCGGTCCTTATAGTGCCCCGGGTGCGACTGACCAATGCCCTAGCTTGCACCCGGAACCCACCATGCATACACTCACAACCATGACTCATCACCAACAGAATTTCCAAAGATAAGAAGTAACGGGATCATATAATAGAACCATTTCACTACGACTCATCTTTATCCTATAGCGGCCGTGCCAATACATTGGACACTAGCTAATATCATTGATCATATGGTGACAAGGAGGTTAGGCGAGATAGCATGGCTTGGGTTGCACATCAAGGTCGGGGGATCCTAAATAAATATAATGTAAGGGTTCATTTGACTAATGCATATACATAACCTATGTGTTTTAGCGATAGTCAATTCAGACATGGGTTCAATATGCTCAAAAGAGTTGTTTGGTGACTTGCCTTGTTCAGCAAAGGGAGAGGGAGGGACTTCGGGGAAGTACTCCGGCTCCTCGGCGACGTCGTAGTCTTTTTAATATAAAGTAAAATAAAAAGAACATAACATCCAATCAAACAGTATAACATTACATTATAAACACATAAGTTAAAGTTGGTTTGAATAAATAAACTCAAAGGTTAAGGTTCTGGATTTTATAAATAATTTTAAAGGGATTAAAATGAAGGGTTGTCCTTTTTAGAAAACAAATGTTTAAATGTGATTAAGGTCATATTAAATCCTCAAATAAGTGTGAAATGAAAAGTTCATGTCAATTTGGTGGTTTTCAGTGAATGAACAGAAAGGAAATTAATAATAATTTTCTGAAGTTTAAATATTTTAATCCATATTTTAATCCTAAAGGCTTTTGAGTAATTATTTGAATAAACATGAAAATGTCAAAATAAACCTACTGTTTTTATGGCATAAACATGTAGAGAATAATTTTATGAATTTTCTAAAATTGGAATGGTAATTTTTAGAGTCCAAATGCATTAGATATGAATTTTGCAAGTTTAAAAGCATTTCTGGAATTTATTTTCAAATTTTAAACCTCTCGGGTCCATGGTGAGCCAGGCCCACGGTGAACCCGCGCACTGTGCGCGTGCGCCGGGTCGATCTGGACCGTCGGATCCAGATCCGACGCGCGAGGGCGAGGCGGGACGCGCAAGTGGCAACGGACGGCCAGGATTAAAACGTTCGAACCGGTACCACGTGGACGCACAGGATTAAACGCGGGGTTTTAAAACAAACGGACGCACGAGATCGCACCGTACCGCTTCACTCAGATCCGACGGCCAGGATTAAACCGAACAGACGATTTAATCCAAGCGTTGGATCTGGATCGCACGGCCAGGATTGAATCCGGCACAGTGCGTGTCGGGGGGGTAAAGTACCCCTTCTTCCCCGACTCCGGTGGTACGACGGCGAGCGATTCCGGCGAGGTCGAGGGCTATCTAGCCTAGCTAGGGCTAAAAACGGAAAGGGGGTACCGAGGGGAACAAAAGGGTACCGTTGCGGTGGTCCGGGGTCGATGGAGCGAGGCCGGCGACGAGCGTAGGCGGTGGAGGCGTTCGGGTCCTTGACGGCGACGGCGATCCGGCGGGGTTCGACGTCGGCGGAGGGGTGGCCGAGGTCGGGGTCGTTCTCGCGGTCACGACGGTGGCGGAGGCGCGGGCCGGGGTGGTCCGAGGCGACGGCGAGCGGTGGCCGGAGGTGAATTAGAGGGTGGGCGCTAAAACGTGAATTGCGAGTGTTCTGTTCGTTCTCGAGGCGATCAAGCGTGGGGGTCGGACGCGGCTCAGGCTGGGGCTTAAATAGGACACCGGGGAGGGCTCGCATGCAAGGAAACCGGCCGAGGGCTTTTACTCGCCGGCGATGGCTCGGCCATGCACGCGGAGCGGCGATCCCGTGGTGTAAAGGCGCTGTTTAACGGGGGAAAACGGTCGACGCGACGCGGGGGACCGATTAATGGCGACGAATTAATGCGGGGCGGGCTGGCGAGGCGGATCCGAGGGCGAGGTCGTCGGCCGGCGCGATTTGGGGGCGACGGCGGGAGGTTGAAGGCGAAACTGACATGCGGGGGCCACTGGCCAGTGAGCGCGAGCGGGCGAGGGTGGCGACTGACGGGTGGGGCCGAGGTGTCGGGTTCGCGCGCGAGGGGAAAGGTTTCGGCGCCGACAGGTGGGGTCCATGTGTCAGTCTAAGGCGAGCGCGGTGACGGGCTGGGCCGGCCGGGAGAGAGAGAAGGGAGGGGAGGAGCCCATTACTGTTCCAATACTTTTCTGAATAAAAATAATTCCAGAAAATAGATTAGAATATTAGGGCTACTTCCAAGGCTGGTAAAAATTTATAAAAATTCTCAAAATTATATTTTGGTCTTAGGATCATATACAAAAAGTTTCACCTCTGGATTTGGGCATCTACTCCATGTTGTAGTTCAAAAGGGTATAAAAGAGATTTAAAAGTATTTTCTGAAATAATAATTCCAATAAATTGAATTTAATAATATTTTTATTGTTTTGAAAAATTGGGGGTGTTACAACAGCAGATAACAAATAGCAAAAAATCAATTTGTGCTGAAATAGTATGTAAATTCGACTTTTTTATGGAAGTTCACGATCTGAGAGCAAACATATCAATCTACATAACAATCATCCGATTGCAGAAATCCAGTGCACGAAACATTAAAGTTCCAGTGAAGTATGCAAGGAGGAAATAAAAATTCAACTGAGCCTTCTTCTTTAAAGTTTGAATTGGACCAGAGTTGAATTACTTGTCTCACATATATATGCTACTATTTCGACCGTCGATATCAAGTGAATTTGCATTCTTGCCGGAAAAGAGCTCATTTTGATTGATTTTGGCATGTTGCATTTATGCATATTATTGGCTGAAGTTAAGGCATATAAAACATTCATTAGACACAATGCATGATGGCAAAGGGAATATAATGTCTGTAGTTACGATCTCAGTATACTTGAATTGCTGATCAACATTCTTTACAACATGTTGGTGGTAGTGTGGTATGATTTAAGCTCCATTCAGTACGGAAAAAAAAAGAAATGAAATCTCATGCCGTGCACAAATACAAATACAAACAAAATATGCATCAAACCTGATCATGCAAGATAACAACACCAAGTATAACAACATTAAATTGAGTGGAAGATAAAAGGAATGGCTGTTAAAAAAAGAGGCTACAAATGTAAACCTTTGGAACATTTGCTGCCAAACTGTTCAAAACAGCCTCTACATAACCACGAACTTCTTGAGACATCCAACGGAGTTCTTCGGATCAGCAGGCTTTCGGGCCATCATATCCTTAAGGAAAATAAAGTAATTGTGACACAGGTAAATGTATTTTTTTGCATGTCACATTAAAATGGTAACCGTGGCACAGAAGAGTAGCTTGACATCAGTGCAGTTAATACAGTTGACCCAAAACAAGTGATTTATCTTATAGAGAAATTCAAATGATAAATATGGTCAGTTGTACAGTACAACAATTCGCAAGCATCCACCGAGTCACTGACAATAGAGTTGAGCAAAAATAAGCTAAAGCAACAACTCAGAATAGTTGGGGCTAAAAAGCTTCACAATGAAAACAGGAAGAAGAATGTCAGGTATAGGAACATACAAGGGGGACCCATCAGAATGTCTTTGCCTCATGGAACCACCCTCAGGAGTATTTGAACCGACGCCGCAGCCACTTCCTTCGACCTACGCCGGCGAGCGGAGAGGCAGGGAACGGGAGGGAGGGGTGAGGGGCGGCGAGGCACCGATGGAGCAACCCCTGTGAACAGCGGCGAGCGGCCAGGCGAGGCTATCGGCGGAGGCTAGGGCTAGAGACCGGTAGCTAACCAGTCATTCACGCTCACGGGAAGAGCTTATCCTCTTCCCTTCCCAAATAGATCTGGACGAGGGATTCACCGTCGCAGTCACTTCCTTCGACCTACGCCGGCGAGCGGAGAGGCAGGGAACGGGAGGGAGGGGTGAGGGGCGGCGAGGCACCGACGGAGAAAGCCCCGTGAAAAGCGGCGAGCGGCCAGGCGAGGCTATCGGCGGAGGCTAGGGCTAAACATCGGTAGCTAACCAGCCGGTCGCGCTCACTGGAAGAGCTTATCCTCTTCCCATCCCAAATGCACCCACAGCTAATTCCCAGGAAACGCGAGGGGCTTTCTGCAAAAAAGAAAGAAGCGAGGGCTGCTGGAGATTTGCGCAGAACCGAAGGGTCTCTTAGAAACAAAACCGACGTGGAGCTCCCTGGGAGCTCAAATCGGCAGAGGCTTTAAAGAGTTAAGATATATTTGCATTTGCCTCCAGGACGATGCAAGTACACACGAGTGAAAAGAGGCTACGACCATTGGATCCATCCATCCATACGTACATACATACCTACACATGCATACATCTTAACTAATATAGAGCGGTACTTTCGTCCGCGGATTCCGTCCACAACCCCATCCATGCAATATCCCATAAAAAGCCGGCCAAAACTTGTGCCATGTGAAAACCGCCCAAACCAGTTCGCCTGCACAGCGCCTTGTAAAAACCGCCCGGCCGGTTCGCCCGCGCGCTGTGCGCGCCCGCCCGCCTTGCGCGTGCCGCCCTGTGAAAACCGCCCGGCCGGTTCACCCATGCGCGCAGCGCGCCCGCCCGTGAGAAAGAAAAAAATGTACTTTTGCATTTCAGTTTTTAAATTTCTTTATTTTACGCGAATTTACAAAAACAACCCTTAGATTTCTAAAAAATAATTTTGCAAAATAAGATTCCATTGCAAAGCACAGGCATCTGACTAGTATATATATATATAAGTAATAAAGTCACGGTATTCTTGTATAATTCTTAAACCCTAAATTTTATGTGAAAGGGACGTGAGCTAGTTGACAGAATTTCTCATATCACATATTCATCGCCCATCGTGACTTTTAATTAAGATTGGGCCGTGTTTATTTCTTAAAAAACTAAATGTTATATCTTAAATCTTAACCTTGTGTCAGTGATAAAATTATGAATAAATTGGAGCCTATACCCTTTTCGTGGAGTTTAAAAAAGAAGCTAGTAAAGAGAGATGATGAGGGCCCGCGAGGCCCATGACAGCAGGGAATCGGATACGCAGGTACGATAGGGATAGGTATGTGGGCCCGTACGGTTCCAAAAATTGCAATCGACTTGCCGATTGCCTCCAGTTTAGATAAAGTTTGGCTCCAGAAATCAAATTGGAATCAATGGAGACATGATCTTAAAAAAAAGGAAGCATGATCCAAAACTTCAATGTTGAAAGAAATTATTCCCGTGATACCAAACCAAACGAGCTAAGCAAGACTGATTTTCATGCATTGGATGTGCTGGTATTTGTTTGTCGTAATCAAGGATCCTTTGCATTATAGGATTTTTTGACGTGTACTAATTGCTATTAAAATCCTTTAAATTTTATTATCCTATGGTTTGATATATACGTTCCAAAGGATTTTTATAAATAATATTTATTTCTTTTGAAATTGCAAATCTAGGTTACACACTCAAAAAATTAGAAAACTAGAACTTTAAGAATTAGGAGAAGGGGAGAAGAGTCGATTCACATGTTTTAAAATAAAAATAGGAATTAAAATATGAGCTAAATGCGGAATGAGGTAACACAAAAGGTACTCACTTGAACTATAAGATGTAATAACAGGACCCATAAACAACAAATCAACAAACCCAATTTAAATATAAGATAAATCTACCATTTTTCCCGCCATAACCGCGGACGAATCGGAAACTCCCGTGCCGCTACGCAAGTAGCGCAACAACTCCTCCACTCGCCGGTAACCAGTTTCCCAAACTACACGCCACGCGCCGCGCCGCCGATTCCGCAGTCATGCCGGACGGCAAGCGGCCGGAGGAGGACGCGCGCGCGGTCGTGAATTTCTGGGGCGAGGAGCCGGCCACGGAGGCGGAGTACTACGCGGCGCACGGCGCGGAGGGCGAGTCGTCCTACTTCGCGGCGCCAGGAGGGGGGCGCCTTTTCACGCGCGCGTGGCGGCCCCGTGGCGGCGCGGCACCACGGGGGCTCGTCTTCATGGTCCACGGCTACGGCAACGACATCAGCTGGACGTTCCAGTCCACGGCGGTCTGCCTCGCCAGCTCCGGCTTCGCCTGCTTCGCCGCCGACCTACCCGGCCACGGCCGCTCACACGGCCTCCGCGCCTTCGTCCCCGATCTCAATTCTGCCATAGCCGACTTGCTCGCCTTCTTCCGCTCCGTCAGGCGGCGGGAGGAACACGCCGGGCTGCCGGGCTGCCTGTTCGGGGAGTCCATGGGAGGGGCCATTTGCCTGCTCATCCACCTCCGCACTCCGCCGGAGGAGTGGGCGGGCGCCGTGCTGGTGGCCCCCATGTGCAAAATCTCCGACCGAATCCGCCCGCGCTGGCCTATACCGCAGATCCTCACCTTCATCTCGCGGTTCGCGCCCACGCTCCCCGTCGTGCCCACCGCCGACCTCATCAAGAAGTCCGTCAAGGTGCCCGCCAAGCGCCTCATCGCCGCGCGTAACCCCATGCGTTACAGCGGCCGGCCCAGGCTTGGTACTGCCGTCGAGCTGCTGCGCGTCACCGACGAGCTCGCCGCTCGCCTCGGCGGCGTCACCATCCCATTCCTCGTCGTGCACGGCAGCGCCGACGAGGTGACCGACCCAGCCATCAGCCGCGTGCTGTACGACTCCGCCGCCAGCAAGGACAAGACCATCAAGATTTACGACGGGATGCTGCACTCCATGCTCTTCGGAGAGCCAGAGGAGAACATCGAGCGCGTCCGCACTGACATTCTCGCGTGGCTCAACGAGCGATGCACACCGGAGGCAGCAACCTGATAGCACAAGATTGTATTCAAGATTCGTTCCAGTTTCCACTTTATTCAGATTGTTAAGTAACAAATGCTCAAAAAATGGTTACATCTGCAAATTTGCAGTGATTGTATATAGAAAAGTCCGCTTAACCTCGTCAAATATTGAGCTTAATATACTACCAGGTTTAAAGATATTAGATATGTAAACCGGTTTAAATCAAGTTGATCTAACCAATTCTTTTATCTCAATTATTGAGAAACATATCAATTACATATTAGTATTACTATTATTCTTTATTCTTTCAAGCCATTACATTTGTTAAAGAATTCATTTATCGATAGAAAGGGGTTAAGTAGACTAACCATAATACTTGGTGAAGTAGATTTTTTTCCTTATATATATATTATATATATTTGATGAACTTCTCGGTCAGATTTACACAATTTCTGGTATAAAATATGCTGATATGCCGATCAATGAAAGAAAATTTCCAGTTTGCAAAGCTTGGCGTTACATCAGCTCTCTCCCGACGCTTCTGCCGGCAGTACAAGGCGTTCTCTACCTTGCACAAGCTTGGCAGAACGAATTATATCTCCAGCCTTAATCTGTGACAGGATTTCTCTTCCATCTGTGGTATACCTGCAGATGTTCAATTCCGCACAAAAGTTATTTCTTGTCAATCCAGAAAAGAAATTAAGTTTGTTGTTTGGTGGTCACAGATATGAACGGGAAGCCACAGCTTACCCGAAAACTGAAAATTGTCCTTCATCAAAAGATATCCCTCCTAAACCAGACTGCACAAGGTAAGGAAAGTTATCAAAAATCAGAATATTTACATAACTAATAATGTTGTCAAAAATCAGAATATTTACATAACTAATGCTTCAACATGTAGTATCAGATTCAGAGGACATGCTAGGGGTTTAGAAAAGCAGAATATTTCCATTTCTAAAGATCCATCCTTGTACTCACATTTCTCTTATCATAAAGATAGAAGAAGAACTGGCTTGGTGACGAGTATTCATCAGAATCCACGTTGTGTGCCATGGCAACTGCACCATATACAGACAATGGAAGGACTGGCAATTCTCCGTCCTGGATTAGATTGTGCAACAAAAAGAAATGAGTTATCAGAGAGATGGTAAGTCATCACAGATTTCTTTGACATTTAAGGGTGTGTTCGGATGAGCACGAGTCCAGAACTCCAGATGAGTAGAGTTCCTTTTTTTAGATTCAGCCTCGATTTGAACTAAGTCCTAAGGATTTTGATTCAAATCCCCATCAAAACAGACCTAGTAGCATGGAATACTGACCTGAATACTTAGAGGAGTTCTGTATAATGGTTCAAACTGTCCAGCAGGCATGACCTCTAGTGGAACAGTGTACCCTTTCTTCCCACTCTCATTATCTGCAATAATTGCCTGACTTGCACCTTTCAGTGTTACCCCGTCATATGCCCCATCCAACACCTGAAGGCATGTTCATTTCATTGAATCAGATGAGGTTATATAACTTATAGCTACTGAAAAGATTTAGTACACTACAGCATCACAAGTTTTACATTGATGTTCTGACAGATTTACATCAAATAAAGACAATCATTTTGATGATATTTATTTTGCGTTCCAGAAGCCGAGCTATTGGCAGGAAATAATGAGATGGGGTTTGAGTTAGCTACCTTACCAATTTCGCAAAGTTTCCAGCAGTCAGTGGAGCAGAATATCCATCAATCACTACCTGCATGTATAGTAAAAAATCAACAACTGACATTTTCTAATGGCAACAGTATGGGAGAAGCCAACTCTTGCACACCATGGCACGACAAAAGATAGCAACAAAGGGCAACAAATGCTAATGTTCTAATTTGTCACAATCAAAAGATTGCAGTTTATGATGCCCGCCAATTATATAGCTATTCGATGCCATAGGATTTCTCAAAACCACAAATGAGAAAATAATGATGGCATCCCTATGGTCCTGGCCAGAGACATCAATAAGAATGATGACTAAGCACTTTATAATTTTTACATATCACCACCAGTCTATCAGCTACCTGAATTGTCGCAACACTTTTTGGTTCACCACCAGAAGTTGGAAAGAATGTTGAACCATCACCTTTCTCAACTGAGAATTCAACAACTCCTCTTCCTGTTAGCCTATAAATAGCAAGGTGTTTAAATTAAATTCCATATGAACGTTTCATTAAAGATTGGAGGAAAAATTGCATGATTAATGTAAGTGACCTACTAGACCTATGGATGGAATATCTCAAGCACTACTTGCAGTTACAGAATCTGCTAATCATATGCTATGCATATTGAGTATATTGCTGCTCAACTAATCAAAATCTAAGGACCTTGAGTGATCTTACCACCGAGTACCAATCTAGTCTTTAATAATTTTGCAATACTATATGATAGTGTGTTTTATTAACGAAATAAGTTCCCCATTGGAATTAATTACTAAGTGGTTTTTATCTTACTCTTTCTACTCAGTGAAATATATCCAAGGTGACATGGGCAATAAACAATCAGTTTGGAAACACAACAAACTAGTGTGTTTGGAAATAACCAATTAATTTGCAATAATGAAAAACATGTAAGTTTTCTATTAAATTCGTACCCGGAACCTACTAAAAGCAGCCCTGAATCTGAGATTATTACCAGATCTATTTGTCCTTCCCTCACAACAATGCTAAGGACATGAAGACACGTTTACGGAAAAAAAATTGTCCCAATATGACAACAAAGGCATTTGAAGGATTGAAGCTCTGGAGAGATTCACAAAAGGTCACCTTGGATATTCCAAATATTGTTGAGGTAAGAGGAAGGATAAACCTGGAGCCTGGTGAAAGAAATTTTCCCTTTTAAGTAATCCAACCATCAGTGGATTAGAATCAACCTGCTTTAAGCATATTGAAACTTCTATCCTATGTTTGTCATGTTATTAGTGTACTAGAGTTACCTGTAACAGCTCCAATTCAGCAACAGTATCAAGAGATGAAGCAAGCGCAACAGATAGTCTGTCAGGATCATTTTCCTTTATATATTTCAAGAGAGTTTGCAAACCACCCTGCAGTTGATTTCAAAGTAGATCAGCAAGAAAAGGTAACAGTAACAATTATTCGCAACTAAGTACAAGTGGAAACCGTAATTTGTTTTGTTTCATAAGCTGCATTTCATCATCACCACAACCTATAACAGTATAACCTACGGAGTACTGACCTTCTCTTCGAGCAAGGAAGTATAGAGCTTCGAGCCCTTTTCCTTGAGCTCTACAGGTATACTTGCTAAGATCGCATCCTTGTTATCCATTGCTATCTGCATCCATAGCGCATTTGGTCTATATATCAGTATTCAGGACAACAAGCTCTGCAAGTCCAATAAGAAGGTAACAATGGCTAGAAGAGCAACCATCATTACTAGAAGAGTAGAAGGCATATGGAGAAGACATGGAGTCAAGTTATTACCTTCATGGACTTTTTTACGTCCCCCTCCATGGAGCCATACGGCTTCCTCTGAGGAATCCTCAATAAGTACGAGATGTCCTCCAGCGATTCCTGCCAAATGCACGCGCATAATCTGATGCAACGCACAATCATACGAGGCGCTATGTATGCCGCCTATTTCTGATGTGGTTACCTGTATGGTTTTCATGTTCGGATTCGCGGGGATGGCCCTCCTCAGCGCCAGCTCCCCCGTCCTCGGCACGTTCGTGTCCGGCGAGTAGAGGATCGCGTTCGCCGGGAGGGACATGGAAATCTGGGCGATGCAAGCGAGCGCCGCCACCGCGCCCTTGAGCATCTCCACGACCCCCTCCTGCACCGAACCAAATAGTCAGCCACACAAGTTGGCGAGCGCTGCAACTCGGGAGACATTTGGATAAGGAAATTAGTTAGCAGCGGCGCGCTCACCTCAGCCGCGCGGGAGGTATTGTCCGGGTGGCGGTGGGACGAGCAGGAGATTCTCCTGCGAATGCCGCCGCGGTGGAGACCAAATATTCGCCTCCTCCACGCACAGCACTTGGTGCCAGCCGCGGCTGCGGGAGGATTAGGAGACACCGGGAGGGCTCCGGCGAGCACCATCGCGGCCGCCGCTCGCGACGCCATGGCATGCGGGGGATTGGTGCGCGAGTGCGGGTCCTTTTGAATGGATTTCTGGTGGGTTGAGACGCGGGTAGAAGAGGAACTGGTCACTGGAGAGGGTGGTGGTGCGGCAGTTGCTGCCGTCGCCGTGGCCGTCGCCGTGGCCGTCGTTGTGGTCGCCGTCTATCCCCAGCCAGTGAGCTGTGATCCGGTTCCGAACTGGATATTCTTGGGCCACAAGCAAACGGCCTTCGTCGGAGTCCGGCCTACGGCACGGCCCGGGCCAACGAAAAATCAGGAAAAAAAATAAAAAAGACGAGAAATGAAGAAAAATGAAAATAAAAATAATAAAAATTCTAAAAAAAACTTAAACATGTTTAAAAAACAATAATTATTCGTTTAGTGTGTTTTCTAAGATTTATAAAAAATCAGATGGTATTTCAACATTTAATAATAAAAATTCATCAATCTGTGAAAAAATATTTAAAAAGAGTGCAATATTCAATGATACTGTTTACTATACCTAAAAACAACTATATTCAATGTCCTTTTTGTTATGTTATTAGTTAAAACTTAATGTTTCGCACTTGAAACACGGAAATAAAATGTTTTGACTTAGTTTTGATTGTGTTTAACTTTATTTAATTTATTAAAATATTTTTTATCAATTTATAAACATACTTATTGAGATTTGAAATACCGTCCGATTTTTTAAAAAATTAGGGACGTTCCGACGATAGTTTCTTCATTTTTAAGAATCTGCGCATAGCTTGGGCTGAGGCGGGATGGGCCAGAAGGCTAGGGACGGCCCATCTCCCCGTCATTAGGTTCGGCACTCGGCACCAAATTAAAAGCCTTTTAAGGCTTATTCTTTGTGGGCCGTTTCACGACTAAGTTTGGACCAAACATCCAAACAAACAAAGCCTAATGCGGCATTGCATGATCACAGATATACATAATAAGAAAAATTGTTATTTTGATACTCGAAAGATGTATATTTTATTTGGGATCAATTTATGAGGCTGATACGTAGTACTATTTGAGACATTGAAAGTATGTATGTCAAAAATGCAAGCGTCGCTTCTTTAAAATGTTAAAATAGCAAATCTCTCTGCATAGTAAGGATGCCTTTGGCAGGACTTTAACTCTAACTTCTTTATCATGTAAAGATGGAGTCAAACCAAACATTTTTCTTAAGTAGTGGATTTCATTGAGAGCATTTCAGGAAAAAAAACAAGAATAGTTGAGTAGTGTTTAGCCAGCTAAGTGCTCCGTTCTAGTTTTATACGGATTTCAAGATCCAGCTCTACCAAACAAACCTAAATTTATAGTGAATAAAGATTCGTCTGGGCTGAAGTCACAATCATTCAATTCCATAGTACCAAAGGACGGACACTGCGGTTAGGCGGGCTCCAGCCGGTTTCGCTGCGCGCGACACGGCCACGTTCGCGCGCGCGTCTACACCGCGCAGTCACCGCGCCGCTGCCGCTAGCTCGCGCCGCGCTCGCCGGCCGGCATGCGCTGCCCCCACTACTGTCCCTCCCCTTCCTCCTGCCGCAATCCACCATGCACGCCGTCTAGCTTTCGCGTCGCCTTGGTATGCAGCCACGGCACGACGACGTGCACGCTCGATCGACGCTAGCTAGCTAGCTGAACGCACCACCAAGATTGTCTTGATTCGAACTCGCGCGATTTCCATGACGCCGCGTGTCGAGTTGTCTACGAGCTGTTCATCCATCACACTCCACTCCAGTATTCGGCGCTAGTATATATGGCTACGATTTCGCACGCGCGCGATGGCGCGCAGTGTCGTTGGGATGCACTGCACTGCACTGCGACGTACGCATGCGTGTCGTGTGTTAATTAGGTGCGCGGCAGCTCGAGATTCATGGAACGCACGGCACGCTTCGCCGATGGCGATCGGCACGAGGGGGTGCTCCCCGTTCCGCATGCCGCATTCCGTGAACTGCTGCTGGTATACTGCGCTATCGACCGGCACAACGCACAAATATTTTTCCCTCCAGACGACGATGACTACTCCAGTTCTTCTCCTTGATAGGTTCAGCTAGATTATTATTGTTTGGCCCCGCTGGCTAATTAATGAAAGGCGACAAACTTTAAGCCTCATCTCAGTGCCTGACACTGAGGAATTTAAAAGGAATTTTGAAGCATTTTAAACTAAATCCTATGAAAACTTAAACTCTGTATATTTTTTTTCGTTTTAAAAAGTCCTAACGTATGGTAGCTCAAATCATGGTACTTAGTCTAGTGGACTAATAGTGGCTAACTGCTTTATACTCTATCTACTACAGGTTATAAGCTGTTTTAATTTTGTTTCAAGACAACTTCTTTAATTTTGATTAAATTTATAAAAAATACAGCAGAAATTTAATATTAATTTAGTTTTATTAAATTTTGTATATCAATAACATGTTTATTTTGATATTATACATGATAATATATTTTCTACAAACCTGATTAAAGCCGTATATAAGTTTGTTCTAAATTGTAATAGAATGGAGCGAGCAATGTAAAGTGCACTTTAAGGTCATGTGCAGGCTTCTAGCTCTAGTTTCTTTTTTTATGTGGAAACACGTTTGCTAAACTCTGGATCTAAATTAGAGCACTTTAAAAAATGCACTAAGGAGGTAGAGCGGGTTATATACAGCCTTCAGCTGCTCCACTCTAGGAAAGTCTAAAAAAATACCCGCAAATGTTACTGAACAACCCCACTCATATCTCTCTCAAAGTTAAAATCGATTTACAGAATTCGACAAAACACCTTTAACCTATTTCGGTTCATAAATGAATCGAGACACTTAGACAATCAGAATTTTAAGATTCAGGTACACAAAGACAACCCATATGCAATAGGCACTAACATTTGTCTTGACGGTGAAGAGGTGACCATCATTGATCGCGTGTTGACTTTCTATCACCTGGAAACGTGATAAGTCGCGTGACGTGCATATATGGGAGAGTTGCCAAGCAAGAACCGACAAAAAGCCAACCTGATATATATGCGGCTAGCTTCCTCGAGCCCTGCTCCGAACAAGGCATGTGTTCGTTGCGTGGGGTTTAATCATACGCTATACTAATCACTAATCGGCAAACTGCAGTGTTGTACTGAGTATGAGTCCCTTAACACATAATGTCTTGTGTCGGTGATCAGCTACAGCACACATATAAATATTATCTTGCACTACATGTATAGAATAGTTATTCTACTAAAAAATTTACTACTGAAAAAATAGTATTTTAATTGTTATTTTATTGAGAAAATTTATTTTAAATATATATATATACACTTTTCTTGTCTTATTTGACAAAAACTTTGATGTTTACATGATATTACCATATACTATTGTAGATGTTCGTACACCCATACTCTTGTTTAGATGGGCATTATTCGGAAAATGATGGAATGACTTACAATTTTGTTTGAACGTAAACTTTTGGTCTTAGCGGGAGCGAAAAACACACGAAAGTCAAAGCAAATTTCGAAGAAAAACCTCAAAATCTACCGAAATATGGATGTGTTTTTATCTTTTGTGGATGGAAAAGCTAAAAAAAAACATGAAATTCGAGCGAAAATTTGCCAGAACGTGAACCCTCGCCCACACGAGGGCAAAACGGGAACGCGGAAACCGCACCGCGCGGCGCGGGGCGGCGGCGCTCGGAGGTCGTGGCGGGCTAACGGCGGAAATACCCGTGACGCCCCTGTTCGCACCGTGCTCGTCGTGTACTCGGCTCTCTCGTCACGCTGAAGAAAAGGAACGCGTAGTCTGCGTTCTGCCCTACCGCGGCTGCGCCTTCTCCTCCTCGTCGTCATCCTCCGCTCCGTTCCACTTTACTCGTCACACGCGGCGACGGGCGGCGGCGCGACAGTGTGCAGCACACGCGCGGAGGAGGAGGCGAGCCGGGAGGTCGGAAATGGTGGCGCCTGGCGGGTGGTGAGGCTGACGGGATCGGTGGTGGTGGGTAGGGAGGAGGGAGAGAAGGGGAGAAAAGTGGGAGGTGTGGCATGGTGCGCGGGCCGGCAATGGCGCCGGTGGCGGGGCCGGGGACGGTGGTGGGGTCGGCCGCGGCGCTGGCGGCGCAGGAGGAGATGCGGTGGCGGCAGCTGGACAGCGGAGTCAGCGCGGTGTCGTTCGGGTTCGTGGCCACCGCCATCCTCGTCTCCATGTTCCTGGCCATGGCCATCCTCGAGCACTTCTTCCGCGCCCCGGCCCGCGGCCCCGGGATGGTCGGTATGGTGGCGCCGCCGCCGCCACCTCCAGGAGGTATGCTCTCGCGCCTCCGCCTGATCCTCCACGGCCGCGTCGCCGGCGACGGCGCTGGCGAGGCCGCCTTTCCGGGCGGCTCGGATCTCGAGGCAGCCAGGAAGCTCGACGGCCGCGCGTCACCCGAGGTATGTCACCGGCGCACTGCTCCCGCACGCTCCCCCCTTCCCATCCATCGCTTTAATGATGCCGTCGTCTCGCACTCTCGCCCTTTTCACAGCTTTCGCTTTTCGCATCGCATCACATAGCTTTTTCGCTCTGTGTGCTGTGCATTTGATGGCCCGATTGCCCATCATCTTGTCTCGCCCCTTCCTTTCACCCATCTTCCACTCTACTCGACTATTACGCCGTGGTCATCTGACCTGGAATCAGAACTCAGAAGAAGGAAAGCAAAAGAGAAGTCAAAGCCCAAAGGCCTGGCATTTTCAATTTTTTGCCTATTGACGGTGTGACCTCGGCTGTGAATCCGTACATCCTGTTCTTTCAAGATTTTGTCGATTCCTTGTGCATCAAAAGAGAAGTTGTACAGCATTAGATCAGTCGTTCATAGACGTACAGTTATTAGTATAATGGAACAGGTGTAATAGCAATGTAACATTGTTCCAAAACAACTCATTTAATTACTTTGCTCGGCATGTCCTGGTAGTTCAACCCCACAGGCCTCTTCTAAACACACTAGCCGTATCCATGTCATGTACGAGGAGCCCAACCAGCTGCTGCCTATGGGATTCGTCCCAATGTTCAATTTATCATTCCAGGCAGGATCCAGGGGCTGCTTGGAAGTGTGCATTTGGATCCTAATCTTTATGATATTTTCCAAGCTTTGTCTGGAATGTTTTCCGGCCTTTCGTTAGGTTCTGTTGTTAAAAGCATGCCTGTTCATCAAGGGTTATGGAGCTGAGAGGGGAATATGGGAGACAGCAGCAATCAGACAAGGGCCCATCCCTGTCAGCAGCCGCAGCAATGTCTGAATCACCCTGTAGCTTCATAGCTTGCAATGTTAGCTGCTCCACAGCTACAGTCCCTGATGTGGCCATCATTCATTTCTGTTTGAGAATTATTAGCATTGTGGAGCATCTTATAAGCTAGATCAGCAGCAGAATTCTATTGAGTTGTAGTGGGTCACGTCATAGGGATCAAAGGCGTTCAGTTAGATGTGAGAGGTGCATTTAAGACTTCAGATACAGTTGCAATGGTTATTTCCCCCCTCTTACGAACTTAATCTTTGTTGTTCCAACTACTGATGCATCAACTTTCTTATTTTTATTAAGTTCATTGCTTATCCTCACCATGTAATGAACCAATGACTATGAGTATGCGCAATGCAGTATGCTAAGTTACTCTGTATGATGTCTAGATCTAGTTTATATTTGTTCTATCATAGGAAAATCTCACCATGGCTTCCTTCTGAAATCAGCTTCTCTTTTTTGTAGTCTAGTTGTAGGAAATGAAAATGGATATAATGCCCAAAGTTGGCAATCACTCCCCTAAAGTGGATGGCCTTACTACATCTTTGATTTTACTCATGATTTTTTATTTCCTTATTAAGATGCTTGTGCAAGTTTGAAATTTTTATTGGGAGAAGAAGTATGGGGAAACTTAATTTGGACTGTGTTCAAAGAGGGGTGATCTTGTACTGTGGTTAGAACACTAAGCAGAGTTGCAGAAAGCCATGGGTTCAAATCCCCACACTTCTTCAAAACATGGATGTGCATCTCTTCCTGTGTATTATATAGATAAAAAAGAACTATGGTGGAAGAGATTATACAGAGATGATAAGGTTAACTATACATCTGAATGAGCATCACCAAATTTAAAAAATGAATATCACCATTGAATCTAATAGCCTACCGAATAAATCATCTTTTTCATTTGTATTAAAAAATTATGTGTGTAATTATTACCCAGTCTATTCCACAAAAAGGTTACCTGGCCTAGCTGTCTGCCTGTCTAGCGCAACTGGCAGTTGAAGCCATATACTTGAAGGATCACCTGATAACAATTCTCACTCATATAGTGCGTGATTAGTGGATAAAAAGGAATGGTGACACTCATTGACATGCAGTGTCAACAGTTGAAAAGGGGAAGGGGAGCTGCTACCAAGCTCAAAGCCAGCCGTTTAACACTGGACTATGTTTGCATTTGTGTTGGCTTAAGTGGCAAAATGTGTATTCCAGTGATTCAGATTTTTGCTCAATTTGAGTTTTTTGGGGGTGTCCTAGAAAACTTTGTTACCAACTTGGTCGAGAAATATTTGATATGCTTCTGCAATGGAAATTTCATCAGCTTTTGTGTAGTGTGTCTCCAAAATTTCACTCATAACTATTGACAAGAAATGATTTGGATTGAGATATTTCTTGTAAGTAGTAGAATTGGGCTATTTCTGGTCTTTCGGTGGTGTGTACAGTGTACTTGTGGCAGTTACACTGCAGACTATCTATTGTACAGATGAAAACTCTCTGACTTAGTTTTTGTAGTTTTAACTATAGTGAATCTTTGACATCCTTAAAAATAGTACTTCCTCGTTTTTATAAGGCATATTTTATTTTCAAAAAGTCTTCAAGATTAAACATTGACCATTGATTTCTTGTAAAATATATTCTTAATAGATATAAAACCAATATCATGTGAATGTATTGATATAATTTTTACTTGTAGTTTGAATATGTTGGTAAAATGTACAATGTTTTACTTTTTAAAATCACAGTACGTCTTATATAAGTCAATAGCGGGAATATCATAATACAGATGCCATCTGCTAGACCTGGCATTCATGGTAGTTCCTACACTGATCATTGCATAATTGCATACTGTTGAAAGCCCATCTATGGAACCACAGGGGGTTCCTGCTGCATTCATAGGAGGTAGGAGCCATCTGTGGAATTTCCTTTGCCTTAAATCACCACTCTAGCCCTGGAGTTTTTCCTCGATGAAATTCCTCTATTTTCAATTTGATTGGTTACTGGGGAGATTCTGCAACGAATGCATGTTTGTTTATTTCGTTTCTGTTAGCTAGTATTAAGAAATGTAAAACGTATAATTGCCACTTTTCTGTTTTACCAGTTGTGCCTCCATCAATGTATCTTCACATTTTAGCATCACATTTGTCACTGACTACTTTGTTCATGTGTTTTGCAGATGCCTGTTTATGCCAAAGGGGTCTCAGTCTTGATGCCAGGACACGATGTGCCGACGTTCATCGCTCATCCAGCCCCGGCGCCCTGCCCCCCTGAAAGGATCCAGTGGCCCTCGCACCAGCCCACTCCTTTTGCCGGTTCCTCGTCAAATCCGAGCTAGCACTGTTGTGCTGAACACCATCTCAGTGTCACTATTCCAGTGGAACCGACGAAATGCCATCTGAATCACCGCAATCCCGCAGAGCAACATGCTTCTGTTGCTCTCTGTCTCTCCGCCGGTGGATTTCTGGAGCACAACGTTAAGACAGGTTTCACTCCACATATTATGTACAGGTCTCGGATGATCTTTGTTCTGAAGCAAGTTCTGCCGCCCCCTGCCAGATCGTGGCGTGCGAGCGGCTGGTGGATCCATGGATTGCTGCCGATCCCGCTTGCTCTGCTAGTGTGAAGCTAGCTGTTAATTTCGTAGGTCATTACTCATTTCCATGATGGTTTCCCTGTGCCTGCTGCCTGTCAGTGACCTCCTTCGATGCACAGTTGTTAATACATGTTTTTTCTGGTGAAACAAACACCCCCTGATAAGGCAGGCTTCATCAAATGATTTCATAGCAGATCAAAGTTGAAATGACTTTTCTGGTGAAGAAATTGACTCAGTTGACTTCATTTCCCTTTCTGTAACTGCAGTCGCTCTTGTTTACTTAAGAGCATCTCCAGCAGCTTCCCTACTTCATCTCCTATAGCTAAATTTAGGGGATTTAGCCTGAAATTCGTCCTCCAGCAGCTTCCCTATTCCATTTCCTACCCTATCTCATCTCCTACTCCTCTCTCCCCATCCCCCAAATCTGGGGGTTTTCTCTGCTCCCCCTATCCATGCCACATCAGCACCGGGAGAAAGAAAGAAAAAAAGAAAGGAAAAAAGAAAATAAAAAAGAAAAGAGAAAAAAGAAAAAATTAAAATTAAAATTAAAAAATTAAAAATTAAAAGAAAATTTTATTTTCTTTATAATTTTTAGGATGTTTTGAGATCAACTATTTAGACTAATTATAGGATATTTATTTATTTATGAAAAAAAATAAAAATTCACAATGAAAATATAGTTGTTGAAAATATAACCGTTGTAATTTTTACCGTTGAATGACCCTAAAAAATTTATCAATCATCAATAACAATAATGATCATACATAATAGTATATATGTTAGAGATATAGCCGTTGAAAATATAGTCGTTAGAATTTTTATTGTTAGATAATAATAAAATAGAGGATTCAAAATATAGGGGATGCGTTTTAGGGGAGCTGCTGGAGACCAAAATTGTATAGGGGTGGAATCTTTTAGGGTCATCCCCTATATGTGAAGTATAGGGAATGAGTTTTAGGGGAGCTGCTGGAGATGCTCTAACGTCTCGAATCGGTCAAGATCAGGGCATGCACAGTTACAATTTTATATCATATAAAGATAAGGCAAAATAGACAAAGCAAAATTATTGTATAGGATGGCTGTAAAAAATTTAATTGACATCGAATTGTTTAATAACACATGGAAAGTTAGCCCATAGACAATATCTATACAATCGGATTGGGAAATGCAATACTTTCTGTAGAAGTGATTGTTTGATGACAGGGAAAATGTGAAAAACCAACAATTTGTTATTCTCAAGATGATTTCTTAATTATATTGATACTTGTGGCAATTATATATAATACGCCAAGATAATAAAAAAAATAAAAAGCAACAAATTGTCTATCACAAAATAGTGTATAAGCCAGAAGCTGTTATTTAACGATTTAAACCGTCACATTTTTCTCTCACTTCTCTTTTCTCTATATATAATATTAAAGAAACATTATAAAAATAAAAACAAGTGAATCTGAAGATAAAAAATTTATTTGCCGTGAGATAATTTTTTGGTGAGACTCACTAATTTCTTTTAAAATAATATATCGTAGGCATAGGTGCCTGCTTTTCTAGATATAAGACACTCCTATTGTACATGCCGATGCAGACTGCTGACTGCTGAGGCAACGCAACTGAAGTGATTGTTTGATGACAGGGAAAATGTGAAAAAAACATTTGTTATTGTAAAGATGATTTCTTAATTATATTGATACTTGTGGTAATTATATATAATGCATTAATAAATAACATATAAATCAAGGTAATAAAATAAAAATACTTTTAGTAGCAACAAATTGTCTATCACAAAAATACTGAGCCGTTGTTTAATAATTCATACCGTCTTTTAGTCACAATATTTTTCTATCACTTCTTTTTTTCTCTATTACTAGCTTAGCTGAATATCCACGTGAAAAAAAATAATATTAAACGAACACTATAAAAATGCATACCACGGAGTGACGGAGATACTCCTCCTCAGTTGTACATACCAATGCAGACTTGAAGACAACGCAACACTGACGTTAACCTTGCAATGTCAGGCGTCGTCCGGACGTCCGGTGGACGCTGACAGCCATGGTGGCCGGCCACCGGCGGACAACAAAACGCCGCTGTCAAGAGGGCGAAATGGCACCACCTGACCACCACCGCCGCCACGATGGTATCTCCATGCAGCCGCATAACTACACGCGAGCTCGCACGCACCACGCAGACGATGTGTTTTTTTTCGCGGGTGGCTGCGGCGTCACCATCACGCTGAACAGGGGTGTCATTAGCTGCCGGATCAGCGGCGGAATCTAGTCGCGCCGCCGTACGACGGCGACGGCGACACGGGGAATCCGGCCGCTGCTCCATCCATGATCCATCCATCCATCCATCACAACCTCTGTCCGTCCTCGTGCCCCTCCGTTTTCCTGCGTCTCATGTGCGGCCTTTACTATGCTCGTACTGCGCACGTACGCCCTTGCCCGTCCCACTGGCCACCGCACAGGCGACACCTACTTTTGCACGCATGCAGTAATTTACTCCTACTAGCAGCTGATCACCTGCAAAATGTAAATTTGGTATCGTCCTCGTCATATATATGGCGAGTGTGACACTAGGATTATGATAAGATGATCCGTAACCGGCCGGATTAGCGGGGCATTCGAGCACGTGAGGGGAATCGTCGTTATCGGTTCTTTTAATCAGATTAGACATGCGTTTTGCTGACGTGCAAAGTAGATCGCCGACACTGACACGGCGGTCGCCAGCTACAACGGCTACTTAGACCCATACTCGATTGTTTACTCCGATCAAACAAGGCGACACACGTGACACGGTTACAGTAGCCGTTACCGTGTTTTATAATATTAATCATCATGACACATCAAAATTTTGCTGACATAACATTCAATTAATGAATGAAGAGAAAGAAGTAGTGTCATCATCATGACATGGTGCTAACGAATAAAACGCCCACTGAAAACCAAATCGTTTCATCAGAGAGAGGGTATTTCATGAGAGCTAGCTGCATTTAATTACACTGGTTAGTCTAGGAAATAATGAAATAAAACTCTCCACTGAGAAAGTGTATTCCATTCAGTTGCAAAGCTGATGTGAGCTTCTAGGAAACAGTGTTATGAAACCCACCACTGTGAATAGCCTTAGTGACACGTTTAAGCGCTCAAACTGTAAATCTTAAATTATTGTTTAGTTATGTGTTTTTATATATTTTTATAAATATATAGCTAGAAAAAATAATGTCGGACATTCTTATATAGTTCTAGACTCAAGATTTACGATGAATTTATTGTATGCACGATGAAATTGAGTAGATTAAATTTTTATTTTTAATCAAAAATAAAAATTAAAGATATGTCAATAGCTAATTTTGACCTAGATCTAAAAAGGCATAGAGAATAGAGATAGGAGTAGTAAATTGAGATGCCTCTTTTTTATATACTAGCAAAATGCGATATTTTTAAAAGAAATAATATTTTTTTAAAAAAAATCAAATATGTATGTTCATTTAAAAATTTTGCAAAACTAATATGCGATCGGCACTTGAAGTGCCAATTGGACGTCACGTCAGCTCCAGTCGGCACTTCAAGTGGCGAGTGCCGACTAGAGCTGACGTGGCCCTAATCGACACCAGTTGCCACTTGAAGTGCCGACTGGAGCTCCAGTCGCCACTTCAAATGTCGACTGGAACTCCTATCGATACTTCAAATGCTGACTGAATGGTACTTCTGCAATTTCTTGAAACGGGCGTAAATCCACTTTTATTGGATTAAACTACAAAAGCTATAATGGGAGTATATGGTTTTTTTTAAGGAGTATATATAATCATATCGTGATGGATTACAACTTTCTGATTTAATGCTCGATATTTTTCCGTGATCTGAATCCGATCCTGGGATCGCAAAACTGATAGTGTGAGTAATTCATACGCTACACGATGCTTTTATGCGTAGGAATTTGGAAATTCTTATATTATAAGCTAAGGCTCATGCCCATTGTTTCTCAGTAAAGTTAAGAAGCAAAAGAAAAAAAACAAAGCTATCATCACACTTCCAATGTCTCATTTATGTAAGACTCCGTTTGAAAAAAAAAAGAATTTCACATGATGTGCTGGATTTATGCCAACTTTGGGACGTGACAAAATACCGAACAAATTTCTATAAATTATATTTTTTTGTAAAATTCAAGCGTTTAGACTCATCCTCGGTGCTTGTTTCTGCTTATAAAAAATATATAAAAATATAAAAAAACTCAGTGGTTTTATGGTTCCTATATACTTTTTAACTTTTCTCCAATGTTTTTTATTGTCAAATAAATGATACCTCTTTCATAAATAAACAATATTTTGAAAACAGAATAAATAAAAAGCAACAAAGATACTTGTTGGGAGAAAATACTTCATTCTCATGATGCTCAAAGATTTCAAGCAAATGCTTTATGCAACAAAGATAAAGACAAGTCTTAATCTCAGAGTCCAAGACTTACCTTCGGATCGAAGGGCTTGAAGCCGAAGAGTCCATCTAGGCTTCGATCCGAAGAGACCCTCCAAAAAGCTTCCCTTACAGAGTGGAAAACAACCATGAGGATGAGACGTCTACCTTATCAACATCCTTCAAACATGTTTTACCATATTAGCCCTACAAAGGGTTACCGAAATAGTATCCACTATGTCAGTTGTAATTGAGGGATAAAAAGATCTTTTCTCTAGAAATTTTACCTATAAATACCCCCTTCTTGTCCCGTAAGAGGCATCGAATATTCTGACATTCAATACACACTTCGAACTATTTTGAACTATTATCCTTTTCGGAGGCTTAAGATAGTCCACTCTCACAAACACTTCGTTTGTCAGTTCTTGGTTTTATAGAATCTATTAGCGTAATCCATTACGCTAACAATACTTAAGTTAATTTTTAAACTCCTATATAAAAATAACATATAAAATAAAAACAAAGCTTACTTTAATGAAGTTTTCTCTCTCTTTTTTTGTTTAAAAAACAAAGAGCTACTGTCACAACTCACAATCATGCATTCCGAGAGCTGGCTGAGCAAGTTTAAAAAGCGGCTGCCTTTGCACTACTCACACAGTCACACAGCACACGCTCACTCGCCCGCGTATCAGCTTCCCCCTCCTTCCCAATCCTCCTCATCGGCGAGAGGAGTAGTAGATCTGCCATCTGCGTGTGCCGAATCGCCGATCCATCCATCCATCCAGCATCCGTTCGTCTCTTTCCCCGCCCCCTTTCTCCCTCTCCCTCATCCCCTTCTCTCTCTCTCTCTCTCTTTCTCTCTCTCTCTCTCTCTCTGCTGTTCTCCACCGAGCAAAATCCTTAGCGGCCAAGGCTCCGAGGTCGGGGACGGGGAGGAGGGTTTTTAACTTGCGAGAAAGGAGGGCCGAGGGCGCACTCGCTGGTCGCTGCTTCTGCGTGCTGCCTTCTAGCCGCTGCTGACAGTAGGAGTAGCTTTCGGTGGCGAGCGTCTCCATAAAGCGGCAAAGATAATAGGGTCGTCGACTCGTCGTAGGGGTGGCGTAGAGACAACAATCGGCAGGTATCAGACTCTAGTCTCTCTCTTTTTTAACTTTTGCTTTTGTTCTTGGGCTTCTTCTCTCTGCGATTCTACCACTTTCTCGCTTCCGAAATATTTGATGCGCTTGGGGAAAAACAGTTCTTTTGTATATTTTGGCGTGTTCGGCGGATTTCTTTTGGGGACTGTGCAGTTGCAAGAGGCAAAAGGGGAAAAATTTCTTGACGTGGTGGATTTCCTTCCGAATTTTGGTCCTTTATTTCTGTTGCGAGATTGTTCCAGCTTTAGAAACCTAGCATTACTCGGCATGTACTTTATCTGTGCATTCCTTCTTTTGACCCAGGCTGTAAATCCTCAGATATTCATCATTCGGTGGAGCGCCGGAGCGGCCAAAGCAAAGTTGGCGATTGCTTTCTCGTCATCTCGTGGAAGGGCATCGTCAGGTGATGCCCGCATTGGAAGATTATTCATGGGTGTTCGTGTGGTGACGAGCAAGTCGATGCGCCCGATGCGCGCGTCCCCGTCCCCGACGCCCCTGGTTGCTTCCGCCGCAGCCTTGCTTCTGCTCTCCGCCGTGCTGCCGCTCTCGCAGTCCTACACTTATGAGCAGGATGGTATGCACTGTCCTTGTTGATAGCTTTTAATGCTGCCAATGATTCAGAATCCGTTGTGGCACATGATCATGGGTTGATGAGAATGAGATCATCTAGGGCACCAAATTATTTATGGCTTGCTGATGGGTACTGTCTTGTACTATGGCATTTGCTTGCTTTGTGTGTGTGTGTGTGTGTAGGATAGTGCAAAGATTTATTCTTTGGCCTCTTATAGTCTTATGTTCTTGTGCTTTGTTTGTGTTTACTAGTGTTTGCGATAAATGGTTTGTACACGGCACTTGGATCTCCTACAGTTCCTGGATGGGTTACAAACGGCGGCGACCCCTGCACTGAAGGCTGGCAGGGTGTTGATTGTGTGGCCTCAAATATTACCTCCATGTATGATTTGGATCAAACCTTTTTTTGGTTAATTTGATTTGTTTGATAACCTATTTATTTGGTTGTCCGAACAATGCAATCTTTCTGGTAGAACTCTCCCGGGTGCAAATTTGGGCGGGCAGCTGGGTAACACTCTATGGAATTTCACGTCGCTAATCACCTTGTAAGTTGATCACGCATGGAGTATCGGAGTTTGAGATTGCAGTTGGTTTTGTCTTTAAGTTGACTTTGTGCTATTGAGTTGGTTCTTAACGCTTCTTGTCTTATCAATGTAGAGAGCTTAGCAACAATAATATCGGTGGAACCATACCAGATAATCTGCCAGTCACATTGCAGCGTTTGTATGCCCATCTGATCATTCTGCTGCTCGTCCAATCCATCAATGTGATTATTTTAAAATTTTTTACTAAGGCTTTTCCTGTCAATTACAGTTTCCTTTCAGGTAACCAGCTAAGTGGCAGCATTCCAAGCACATTGTCAACGCTTACACTTTTGACAAGCATGTATGTATATTATTTCACATGCCTTCAGAAAGTTAGTACTTTCAGCAATAGTTTCTCAAATTAACTTTCATTGCGTTCTTGCATTTGCAGGTCCCTGAATAACAATCGTCTAGTTGGAGAAATACCAGATGCATTTTCAACTCTAACTGGGCTTGCAAATTTGTAAGAGTAATTTAACTTTGCTGAAAGTGCTATTTTATAGTAGCATTAGTTGAATATATGAGTTTCTTAGCAATGCAATTATCCTTCTTGATTAGAGACTTTTCTTCCAACAATTTGACTGGTCCTTTGCCACCTTCAATGGGAAACTTGACAGCATTGACTAGCCTGTGAGTATTGAAGTCTATTGCACCATCTTTCTGGGCAAACTTTTCCATACTTTCAATTACTTATTGTTTTACTATTATCGCAGGCATATTCAGAACAATCAAATGACTGGGCTCCTTAATGTGCTGCAAGATCTCCCTCTCCAAGATTTGTATGTACAACTATATATTTTGACCTGTTTTTTTTCCCCTTGATGAGTTTTTTTTTCCGGGGATTTTCCTTGATAAGTTCAGGCGACCTGCTATTCAGTAAAGATAACTCCTCCCTTCTTTTTCAACTGACTTGCTTTCCGTGGTGATTAATTCAACAGGAACATAGAAAACAATCTTTTCTCTGGTCCGGTGCCTGTGAAGTTGCTGAACATGCCAAACTTTAAGTAAGGAACTTTGCCCTTAATTGAGTTGTTGCTATTGATCATTGTTCTACCTTCAATGTTATCTTTCATATACTTCAAAGTCTTAAGAATTGAACTAGTTTTTCATATACATATTTGTTTTTAGTTTTTAGCAAAATAAGTGTTCACTTGAAATAATGTATTATTCAGGAAGGATGGGAACCCATTCAATACCAGCGTAGCCCCATCAGCGTCGCCTGCTCCTGCACCAACGCCATTATCATCAGTATCACCTACAACAGGGCATGTCCCCACAAAAGAACCTACAACTTCTTCTAATGCACCAAAAGGAGATACCCCAGCTGGAAAAAGAACTGTTTCTGCAGTCAAAGTTGTTGGATACATTCTTGCTGGGGTGGTATCAGCAGTAGTCATTGTGCTAATGGTGATGTTTTGTTTATCCAAGTACAAAGAAAGGAGGTCGAGAGATGACATGTATACAAAAAGCGAGTTAGGAAGGTTGCCTCAAAAGCTTGGGGAACCTAAAATCAAGGAAGTTTTAGACATCAAAGAACCATCCCCGGTTAGACTCAAGAATGATGTTGGGAAAGGTTATCATTGTTCTCTTGGCAAACAAATGAAATCCAGTTCATTTCTTTTTCTTTTTGCCAGTTGACTAAATTAATCTTTTGGGCAGTGACAGCTTCAAATGTGATTTCTCATGCAAGGGAGGAGCAGAAGTTGAATGTGTCATCAGCAGGTGAATGATGTTAAACCTAACAAAAATGCACATGCTTTTTTTTATTCACTGTTTTGCAAGTTTGATTGTTTGAGTATAGTTAAGTTTATAGAAACATTAGCATGGCAGGCCTTCCACGTGATTTTGACATTGAATATTTCTTTGCAGCAGATTCAGATTCAATTTATACTGCAAGGGAGGAGCGGAAGTCAGATTTATCGATGGCTGGTAAATGACATGACACTAAATAACATGCAGAAGTACAATTTTACTGCATTGTGAGTTTGATTATATGAATGTTAACATGAACATATACATGACAGCTGCTCCTCACGTGGTTGAAATGAAACAAAAAGAGCATGTGATTGATATGGAAAAAACAGATACTTTTGTGGAGGAACCACAACATCCTTCCCAGTCTGCTGTGCTGCGTACTGAAAAAGTAGTTGTCAATCCGAGCGTCCGTACTAAAAAGGGAAGAGTACCTTCAGTTGGGAAGTTGGATTTAACTACTACCGTCAAGTCCTTCTCTATTGCATCCCTTCAACAATATACCAATAGTTTCAGTGAGGAAAATTTGATAAGAGATAGCAGGTTTGGCAAGGTTTATCTCGCAGAGGTTCCAGATGGAGAGGTAGAAAATTATTTGGCAAACTTTCTTGTAGTTACTTTAGCAATTTCATGGATGGCACCATTATCACTTCCAAACTTGTAATATTTTCTTTGCTAGCACAGCTATTGGAAGTTTTGAAGATTGATGCTGTTAACTCACGAATACCAGTGGATGCCTTTCTAGAGATGGTTGTGAATATTTCTGAACTGAGGCATCCTAACATACTTGGGCTTGTCGGATACTGTGCGGAGTTTGACCAGCGATTACTTGTATATGAGCATGGTAGCAAGATGACTCTACATGACGAACTTCATTATGTAGATGACTCTACCAAAGCATTATCATGGAATGCTCGCCTCCAAGTTGCCGTGGGAGCAGCAAAAGCACTGCAGTAAGCAGATTATAACTGTTCTAACGTTTTCTTCCCAATTTTATGCATTGATTCTATTGATTTCTGAAAATTCTACATATATATATATATATTGTTTGTAGATATCTTCATGATGGCTGTCAACCTCCAATTGTACATCAGAATTTTGAACCATCTATTGTTCTTCTCAACAGCACTTTAGTTGTGCATATATCTGAATGTGGCCTTGCAGTACTGTCATCGAAATCAGTATCTCAGGTACAATAATATTAATGAAAATATTTTAGTGTCAGGCTCACTGAAGATGTTAAGGTGGTTCAGAACTTTAGATGCTATCGTGCACTGCTATTTACATATCTGTTCTTATCTCTGACATATCTATCGCTATATCAGTTTCTGCAAAGGCTGACAGTTGTGTATCTGTAGTTATACTGCATGTTTGTTTAAACAAATGTCACTATGTATTTTCATAATATTGCATCAATTGAGATCAAAGAGTTTCTTATAGATGATAAGTGATCTTGTTAAATTTCCCAAGAATGCTTACCTGACAATAGCTAACAAACTAGACTTCAGATAATATTTATTTCTGGATTCATTCTCAAGTTCTCATTATTTAATTATCATTGTGATTCCAGTATAGATTATAATTCATAGCCAGTGGATGCTTTGCACTGAATATTGATGACCACTTGAATTTTACTTTCAAGCAATGAGTATCTAGTGCATTCTAGTCGTCTGAAAATATATGATGTCCACTGTGTATCTGTATGTCACTTAACATTGCTAACTTCTGAAGATGTACATGTTTTCATATACACATAATGCCATGTTTAGACAGTTATATATAATATGACACGCGCCATGTGGTTGCCCTTACATCATGCATTTAATTGGAATTTGGGTCACATGAATTTCATAAAAGGCTGCTAGTTTCTTTAAGTGGTTGTTACTATTTCTTCATTCATACATATTGTACTCTTCTGGATGTCAGTTGTCTGGCCGTATGCGCACCTTATTCCATTACGAAGCCCCTGAAGTGCACGAATCTGGATCGTTAAGTGATCGAAGCGATGTTTACAGCTTTGGGGTTGTCATGCTGGAACTTCTTACGGGTCGTAAACCTTATGACAGGTAGCATTTCAAAAGGACAATATCCCAGTCCCTCTTTCACTAACGAAGCAAGCTCAGCTGTTTTTGCTTGAAGATGATTCTGACCTACTGATATCAATAACCTTTTTTTCATGGAATCCGAACTGCATTGCAGTTCACGTCCACGCGCTGAGCAACACCTGGTGCGGTGGGCTACTTCGCAGCTTTACGATATCGACGCCATATCAAAGATGGTGGATCCTTCTATTCGAGGGCAATGTTCTGAAAAGGCATTGTCGCGTTTTGCCGACATTATTAGCAGCTGCATCCAGGTAAGATGTTCTGCAATCTGATATCATCACCAACATCAAGATGGAGACCGGTGCGGGCTGACCTGATTCTTCTCATGCAGCATGAACCAGAATTCAGGCCACCGATGTCTGAAGTCGTCCAAGATTTAGCTCGTATGGTAAGTGACGCAACCAAGGCTTCCATGTAGGCGCTTCCACTCAAGGAACACATGGAACTCTCGATTTAGAGCTCATTGCTCAAAATTCAAACTTGTCCAGATCACTTGACGTGATCTTCGTAGCTTTTTCTTGACCATTTGTAAATATATCCAGAAGTCAGAAGTGAGAGAAACTGGTATGTCTCTTTTATAATGACGCTGGTCTTGAGCAAATACATTAGAGATATCTACATTCTTTCAAGGGAAATTTGTAAAAATGCCATTAAAATTTTCTGTAATTTGAAAAATGCCACTGTCAGTGACTGTGGTAGGTCCCATCTGTCAGTGACACGCCGATGGCATATTTCAAAACCGTGAAAATTGTAATGGCATGGAAAAATTTGACCCTTCTTTCAAATGTGTGTTTCTCTCACTCTCACTAGGTCTGTTTACTCTGCGCTTTCGAGTGGATGGTAAATTGGTAAACTATTCTAGTATGAGAAAGTTTGCATGGCGTTGCGCGTCGCATCTGCTTAGTTATTAGCTGAGTTCTTAATCCAACGAAAAGTTGCAGGGATTTTTCTAGTCACCAACAGACTCCTAAGGCCGTCAGATTTTGTTTGACACGCACGTTATCTTTACAAAACACAATAATTTATACTCATTTCCGATGCATAAAGAGTTTACTTTTGAGATAAAAGTTAATTAATTAACTTTTAAGATAAAGTTAATAAATTATTAGGGTGAGTAAAAACAAGGTGTCTTCTATTAATAATAAAATATTATCTATTGGCGTAAAAGATTATGTCTATAAGTTCAAATAGTTTTAAAGGGTTAGCTCAGCTTAAGTTTGCACTGGTTCAGATTTCTGGAAGAGATAAAAACCTTACATCACTGAGTTTTCGATCCTGATTAGAGTAGAAACGACAAGTATTTATAGGTAAAGATATAATAGGAAAGTACTATTCCATTGCAAATTTTGTTCACAAAACTCTATAGCGGCAGAATAGTAAGATTGAATGTGAATACAATGGAAAAGCGAATGTTTTGTCATTGATTGTGGCGTGCCTTCGAGATGAAGTCCTTTCGGAACTAGAGACCCTTCAAAATCTTTCGATCGTCCGGTAGCTTCAGGATGGCTTCACAATAGTCTTTGAGGTCTATGCCCGAAGATTATGTGCCTCTTACTTCGAAATACCCTTTGAAGCAGTACATTTATAGCCATTTTATAGTCATTGATGTAATTATTTTCCCTCCGACACTATTATAAATGACAAGAATATGTTAGGGTTTATAAAAAATAAACTTATCCATATTCCTCAACTGAATAAAAAAATAAAATAAAAAATTCAATTTTCAGGCCTGTTTGATTGAACAACCACAATTTGCCACATTTTCCACTGAAAAGTGTGGCAAATTGTGGCGTTTTTTTCCTCGCCACAAGTGTGACAACCATAAGTTGAGGCATTATAAATTGTGACCGTCAACTAAACATGCCTTTCGTCCAAACCCCATGCATTGTAAGTTTGTGCTCCTGTTCACCGTTGTACAGTGGTGCCTACCCTAAACCCTAAAATTTTTAACAAATTATTTCTACTATTTTACTTATAAGTTTTATTATTTTTAATACATCTTACCTATTATTTTTTAATATTGATTTTTATTAATAAAATACCTTCTATTGTCCGTTATTCGTTAAATGTAAAAACATGCGAAGTGTGCAAAAGCGCTACGTGGGCCCACCCCACCGCACGTTACCCGTCCGAGATTAGAAATATCCCAGAATAGAATCCATCCAAATCCAAAAAACCAGGCGATCAAAAAAAACCGGCGGAACGAGAAACCGCCCGGACAGAAACCACGACGACCCGACCGCCTCCTTACCCGCTCGCCTATCGTCACCGCGATCGCGCGCATCCGCACGGCAGAAAACCTAATAGACCGAAAACGACCAGGCAGAGGCGAGAGAGAGAGAGAGAGAGAGAGAGAGAGAGAGAGAGAGAGAGAGAGGCCGTCCGATGGTGGTGGCGGTGGTGGGAGGAGGGGTGAAGAAGGAGGAGGAGGAGGAGGTGGAGGCGGGGTGCTGTCGCGGTGGGGGCGGCGTGGGGTGGGGGACGTGGGAGGAGCTGGTGCTGGGCAGCGCCGTCCTCCGCCACGGGGCCGGGGGCGACTCACGCGGCGTCGAGTGGGGCGCTGTCGCCTCCGAGCTCCGGTCCCGCTCGCCGTACGCCTTCTCGCCTGAGGTCCGCGTTTCCCTCCTCTAAACCCTAGCGTATCAGTGCTTGCGAGTCGTGCCCTATAATTTGCTAGGATGTGTATCAGGGCATGGATTTTTGGGGTGTTGGATTAAATATCATCGTTGGGAGGAATTGGTACATTAGAAATGCTGAGCATACATGGCCACGTTGCTTGGATGAGAATGAGCTTTACGTTTGAAAATGAAGCAAATGTAACGGAACAATGCCATAATATTGACTTTAAACAATGGAATCGAATCAAAATGTAACCTTAGAGTCATTCCTTACTGTACAGCACTCGTTGCATATCTTGTTCTTGCTTTTGTACCAAGTTTGTGTGATGCAATGGGTAATTCAACTGAAATATGTGTTTCCAGAAAGGAACAATGTATTTTAGCTGCCTGCAGGAAGTTGTGGTAGACATATTGCCTGAATGTCTACTTGATATTAGAGTTCCATAATCTGTACCGATTTTGGGCTCACCCGTTCTTGTTTGCAGGAATGTGAAGCAAAATTTGCAGAGATACAAGCACGCTATGCTTCATGCAAGTAAGTGTTGTGTAATTCATTAGATGTTTGTACTAGCTTGTCCACATTAATTCAGATTATTATGTATGTGATGCTAAACTTAAATTATGGAGAGATGAATTTTTTTCAACCCGCACTGGTCTTCTGTCTTGCCTGGATTAACTTTGAAATTCTGAGTACACAGTATATAACATTTGTGTATCATAGCAATAGAATCTAAATAGATTCTTTGCCATCCCTCCTTCCATACCTTATGTTATTTGCCCCTTTTCAGTTGGTCTATGAATTATGTATTGACGATTAGAATTACACTATTACAGCAGAAAATTTTATCCTACTCTCTGTTGCAGTTGTCCTATTAGGACAAATTTGGGTGCTATTTAGACTTGGGCATGGGCACCTGGCGGTTCTGGGTGGATTTAAGTATATTAAATTGTGATTATATCAGGCTAGCTTTGGGATCATCAGCACTGAATTCGAATAAATAAGCAACAAGCCTACATGCTACCTAAAGGACTAGTTGCAACTTACAGTCTTAAAAAACATTTTGATAAGTTGTGCTGAGTTTAAGTTACTTTTCCAGTTATGTTTATCATGTGTAGCTTTTACCTAGAGCCAATATACACAGGACATTTCAAACTGCTATGGTCTAATATACATTTTTTGTTACACAGTAAAATAACTCTTCCATCAATGGAGCATATTATGAATAATTGAATATTGAATATTCTACTTGTTTCTTTACAGTGCTTGGTTTGATGAACTCCGCAAGCAGAGGCTTGCTAAATTAAGAAGTGATCTGAAGAAGTCAGAAAAATTTATTGGGTTAGTGTTTATGTTTTTACCTTTCATTTTATTTCTTGTTCTTGATCTTCTTTTTAGCATGACATGTAATTTCCTAATTGTTTAGTTTGAGTATAAGACTATCATTAATATATTTTAGTATTAATGGTCGTCATATTGAAACCAAGTGAAACTTATCTCAAACAATGGCTATGTCATCTGGGTGGAATCTTCTCTACAGTTCAGTAATGTGAAATCTGGCCTTCTTTTTCCCTGTTCCAGATCTCTGCAGTCCATGATCAAAAGCCTCAGCAATAGCAAACATGATGATGACAACTCAGAATATCATACTAGTCATACTGAATCATGTTCACATAATGAAAATATAGCTGATATCAATTCCTCAAGCAAAGAATTGTCAAAAGACAGATCGTCTGCTGCTAGTTTCACAGAGGAAGCAAGCAACAGTCAGAAATCTCAACAAGTGCAGCAACACGATACTGATTCAATTCAAGTGAACAATACTTCAGCAGAGACATTGTTAAAGCCACTTGTTGAAAAAAAGGTCTGTACAGAAGATGGTTTGCTTTGGGGATCTAGAAAGAAAAGGGCCTTGAGGGATCGGAGAATTTTTCTGATTGCTAATGATGGTTGCCGACTTGGCGAGAATACATCTACACAATGCATACAAAGGGATGGTTCCTCTGAAGGCTGTGCAAAGAAGGGCTTGAAAACTCCAAAGGTAGAATCTGGTTTGTTTGTGGGTGAGAGAGCAAAACCATACTTGGCAGAGATTTTGAAAATTATATCCACTCAAAGCGATGGTTATATGTTGCAATGCCAACTTGATATCCAGGTATGATGTATCATAAATCTAGTGAATTCAGACTGCATTTGTATTGTCAGTGTGGCAGTAGGTGGTCTAAACTATTAGTCATCTTTTTGGGTAAATGCTGTTCTATATGGATACTGATATATTACATTGATAAACAAGGGCTCATATGGATTAATTAAATACTATAAAATTAAAAATCCGCATAGAAAAAGTTATATAAACAATGCCGATGTAGAAAGTTTTCGAAGAAATCATACTTCTTTATGTGTGCCACAGGTAATCTGTGGATAATCTAACATCCATAAGCTGAAAAAGCATGCTGTTTGTTCTGATCAAGCAAATCAGATCTTTGTGGACATAATTTAATTTTATCGTTTTATTACCTGGGGCACAGCTAGTGTAGTCAATGCAAAGTATACATGCTCATGTAATTTGTATTGTTTGCTCTGAAACAAATTTTCTGTTCCTTTTATGTTACATTGTATCTTATTTTTCACTTTCACTTCGTCAACAGCGGAAGAGGGCTAGATACAAGAAGATGATTCGGCGGCATATAGACTTCCGTATTCTACATTCAAAGATCAAGAGTGGTGCAATCGCGTCTACCAAGGAACTTCTAAGAGACATGCTCCTGTTTGTGAATAATGTTCTTGCCTTCTATCCAAAGGCTACATTGGAGCACATGGCTGCAGTTGAACTTCGAAATGTTGCATTCAAAACAGTGCAACAGAGCTCAAGCCTGCTCTCTAAGAGTTGTGGAGTGGCAGGGATACCTAGCGCTCCTTTAGTGAAGAAGAATACCCAGCCTGCGCAGCCTGGAAGTAATGGGCCTCGTGATGCAAAGAAAAGCAAAGTTTCTTCAAGGGAGGCTGCAAGTACTGTCAAGCAGGTCAAGGGGTCACGTGGTGATTCATCTGTGACAAATAATGTAAAAACTATCCAGAGAGGTGCTCCGGCCAAGAAGAGGGGAGTCGGGCGGCCTCCGAAGAATGGACAGAAGGGTGCTGCTGCACAACAAGATAGTCCTAACATAGTCAAGAAGAGAAGCCGACGCTGAACTTGGGCCAATGCCCAGAATATGCAGAATTGTGTACAGCACTACAACCAGATCATAGAGTTATCTCTTTCGGTACTTGTTTACCTGGCAAAGACTAGGTCGGAAATCAGGATGTTGTAGCAGAGACTCAGGGAGCCAGGGAGTGGTAGAGTATTTCTTCTTGTTTTATAAGAACAGAGAAAAGAACTGTCATTTTCCTAAAGTAGGCAGGAACTCTCTAACCCAGGACATGTTTACGTGTTGCTACGTGCGTTGCTGAAAGTTTCTTATCAAATGCATACTTTATTCTGTTCCCTATTATGTTGTTTAACTTTTTCAAGTAATTTTTTAAAAAACTTTGACTAGTTTTACGGAAGAATATCCTAACAGCTATAATATCAAATTTATTTCATTAAATTCACTGTAAGATATGTTTTAATAGTGTATTTTGATACGGTAGATATTAATATATTTTTTAAAACTTGAAAAGGTTAAAATTTTTGATAAAAAAATCAAACAACTATGAAACACATGAATATCTACCAGCAGAGTTGGAACTTATATGTACTTACATTACTGTTTCTCAAGGATTCACTGTGTTTTAATAGAAGTTTTGATTTTATATTCTTTCTTTAAATAGAAATTGAGTATTTACTTTCTACATATAAGTCAAGTAAATCTTATTTTCTATTTAAACGAACTTATATGAACTTAAAATTGAGGATTTACCGTGCTTTGATAGAAGATTTGATGAAATTCAGCATTTATCTTCTAAACCTGAACCTGAATGAGATATAAGTAAATCTCAATTTCTATTTAAACGGAAAAAGTACATGATCATTTTTTCGGGAAATTTGAGGATTTGCCACTAAAAAATTTGTATACTTTGATTATTTACCACTTGTGTGGATGACAAGTGGGACCATCTGAGTGTATGATAGTTGGCTAAAATGATAATCGAAGTCCATTTTTAGATCAAATATTCCTTTTTTTTCTGCTTTCATCGGTGCTTCTTGTTGGGCCGGGAACGCCGTCGTTTGCTGGTCCGCCGCTGGCCATATGCGGTCCATACGCAGCGAGCCCGAGAAGGGGCCAGCCAACAAACAAACCCAGCGGAAAACCCGGTCGCCGGCGGCCGGCCCAAGAAAAAGGCGCCGAGACGGCTGCCGCGGCGCTTCGCGGCGTGTCGCGTTCGCACCCGTTGCCACCACGGCACTCCACAGTCCACTCGCTCAGGGCCTTCGCCTCCGACCCCGAGCCGCGACGCGAGCGAGGCGTTGTGGTCTTGTGGACGGTGGAATCTGGGGGGAGGCGCCGCGCCACTCGTCGCCCCTCGTCTGATCGCCGCTGCTCTCCATTCCACTCGCCCGCGTGGCCTTGTCCCTTTCCCGATCCCACCGGTCTCCTCGTAGAATAAATATTTTTCTTCACGAGCCACAAGCCAACAATTAGCACCGGCCGCTGCTAAAGTATTAACGCGCGCGCCGTGCGACGAGAGACCGGGACGCCTCCGCCTCCGCCTCCGAGCGTCGTCCGTTGATCTCCGGCTCCGGCACCGGCGGCGGCGGCGGCGACGGCGACGGCGGTAAGCTGTATCTCTTATTCCGTTCTGGTATATTTTCGCAGCAATCAACTATTGCGGCGTGGGCTGTCAGGATCGATGTGTCCCTCCCGGGGCCCGGGGGTGTTTTTGCTCCTGATCATCGTGTGCCGGTTGCGTGGTTATGTGTTCGCGAGGTTGCATCCGCTCGCGATTGGGAGTGATCCGGCGCGCGCCCTCGCCGCGGCGGCAGGGGCGCGCCGTCAAACGTCAGCAACGGGCGAAGCGCACCATGTTGTTTCCCCCCCTGGTTTCTGATTAGCATTCGCACCGATGCCTTCATCGCGTGTCTCGTGTCTGTGCCATCTTCTTTCTGGGGATTCCAGAAAACAGCGGCGAATCGCATCGCGAATCACGCATGACGCAGACATTAAATTTTCAGTTTTCACATTTATGCCATATATTCCTTATTTTTCTCCCCTTCTACCGACAATCCAGGGTAAGGGAGAGGCTGAAGCAGTAAAGCTACTGTTTTTCCTCCCTTCTTTTGGTTCGGTGGAGTGGAGTGCGTCCAAACTCACGCGTCAGGTCTGAGCATTTAGCTGGGGGACCACCATGGTATGGAATTGTGGATCCTGCAGTTCATGCTTTCATTAAAAAATTTCTGACATTTTCCTGTTTTTTATGATCTGCATGTAGGATGAGGATGTCATGAGACGGTCAGTCCTTTTCCACATATTAGAAAGAAGTAGCGCCTTGTGGGAAAGGTGAGTTCACATGTGCTCTTTTATCGATTCATCTATAGTTAAGTACTGAAGTCCATGCTTGTCGAACTCTCTGAGCTGGCTCGCTACAAAGTGATGACTGATGAATGATGAATTGATGATAGTATGTACTTGATCCCACAGAATGGTAGCAGGAGCGATAGCTGGTCTAAGATGAGACTGCGATTGCATCTGCTGGTTCTTTGCTTGATCATTATATTTTTGGTCTACAACATGGAGAGTTACCAACATAGACAGACAAAGGTAACGCTCATCTATGAAATTTCCCACTACAGTTTCTCTACAGATATAACTGACCTGATTATGGATTATGCAGTTGGAAGCGAAATCCCGCCCGTTTGATACGATTATGGTATGTGAACCGATTATCTCCACTTGAAGGAAGAGAACTTGGTGTGTTATGTTAATCCCGAAATAGATTTTCATTTGTTGTGAGGACACTAATTATGTCTACTATGTAATTAGGTGTCTGACAGAGCGGCTCGTAAGGAGCCTGAAAGAGCTGCTGTTATGGCTGGTAAGGTTCCTGGAAGAGCTGTTGCTGGAGTTGGTTTTTTACCACATGGTATAGTGGAGCCTTACTCTGACATGGAATTGAAGCCATTATGGCTCACAAGAAGTGCGCAATCACAGGTCACTCGAACCTAGCCTATTTCCGTCTTTAGTGTGTTGCTTTCAGTCCAATATGTCTGTTGGTTTCAGCTTTCAAACTTAACAGCCCTTAGCTGTTCTCACCTTTTTGACTACAAGACCTGAAGATCATATCTAGTTATCTAATGCTCTGCGAGTTTTACCTCAGGAGGAGTCTAACCAGAGTGATCGGTGCTTGATTGCCATCCCTGCTGGTATAGATCAGAAAAAAAGTGTGGATGCCATTATGAAGAAGGTACTTCATTCGCTGCCTCAGTAAGTGATAGTTTCGCATGGTAGCAAGTAGTAACTCTTGAATGCTCAGTTTCTTCCAGAGAATTTTACAGCTATGTTGTTCCACTATGATGGTAATGTTAATGGGTGGAATGATCTACCTTGGAGCAAAAGTGTGGTACATATAGCTGCTTCTAACCAGACAAAATGGTATGGCATCTTTCTCCCCTTGCACTGATAGAAGAGCCTGACTTTGAGTGCTCTTCCCATTAAGTACCCTTTGTTTTACCTTGTGATTTCCACTGTTCTGGTATCATCTTAATTCAAGATAAGATAACAAGGCATCTGTTTTTTAGGTGGTTTGCAAAAAGATTCCTCCATCCTTCTGTTGTTTCCATGTATAAGTATATCTTTCTTTGGGATGAAGATCTGGAAGTAGATAACTTTAACCCACGGAGGTACCAGTATTTCTTAACAGTACCTTGATGTTGTTTTCGAGCCACTCATAACCTATGTATTATATAAAATATGTTAACATAATACATATGCGAACATTTAATTATTCCAAATCCAATATATTGAATTCTTTAATCCTGGTTCAAGACAATTTATATAAATTTGGTAGTGAAGCAAGATGTTAGGATCAACTACTGACTGATTGGTATGTACTAGGAAGAAATTTTAGTCTGAAAAATAATGTGATCTAGTTACTGATTTCATTTAGGCTAAACCTGTCAAGGAGAGTGTCTCATGCTAGTGTTCTGCCCAAGTAAATTATACTATTCTAAGCAACAATTGTGCTAGAAAAACCTGTCAATAAGAGTGTCTCATGCTAGTGTTCTTCCCAAGTAAATTAGGCTATTCTATGCAACCATGGTGCTAATACATGAATTTCATTCAGGTACTTGAACATAGTTAAGTCAGAAGGGCTAGAGATATCTCAACCAGGTCTTGATCCTAAATTGTCTGAAATTCATCATCGGATAACTGTTCGTAAAAAGGGGTGGAGTTTCCATAGGTAATCTTTTTCATGTGAATATGTGATGCACCTTTTATTTTCTCGAATTGTTGACTAAATCAAACAACATATGTACTTTGATAGAAGAGTTAATCGAGGAAATAAAGATTGCTCAAGAGAAGGACCACCTTGTTCTGGGTACATCTTCTTTCTTGAACTCTTTCTGGTGGTATTACATCTAATTCGCTGAGTAACAGTTTAAACTGGTTACTGTTTGTCCTAGTGTAGTACAATAGCATTGTCTTACTGCATAGTAAACACAGTACCTACATTTCTGTCACATAGCAACAAACCTACATGATATTTCTGCTTGATGTAACACTTATTTCATCTATAGATGGGTTGAGGGCATGGCACCGGTTTTCTCAAAATCTGCTTGGCGATGTGCTTGGCATCTTATCCAGGTAATGCTGTATCTTTCAATGAGATGCTGTCCACGTGGTCATAATTGGATCTATAGTTGAACCTGGCTATGAAACTGTTCTCCTAAATTGATGCCTGTGTAATACAAGATGGAGTGGGTCTCATCTCTCAGAGGCCCATTTGTGGGGATAGTCCCATGTTGGAACTGAATTGCTAGTTGCTAGGAACATGAAGCCATGTGGGTGTCATGTGCATTAGGCCAGGAGGCTCAGGCCCAGGGACAGCCCAGTAACCAGCATGAACAGTACCCACGTGACACTATAGCACCACACAAACAATGTGAGGTACTGTAGCAAAGGACAGGCCCATATGGTGAGTTAGGTTATTTAGGATAGAGACATAGTTATTTTGGTATTACATCTATTAGTTTGTAAGGTATTGATTTTAGTTAGGAATTAGTGATAGAGAATAGATTGGTTTCCATAATAGTAGGGATTGTTTTTAAAATGTCAAGTCAGTCTTCCATATATATAAAGAGATCACATGTACTTTATTATCTAATCCAAAAATCTTCTACCTATTACATTTTTAGTTTTTTTTTTTCAAAAATCTTCTACCTATTTGTAGTTTATCTAGACTCAAGTATTAAATGAGCTCCGTTTATGATGTTAACCATGTGATTTCATGCATGCAATAGTAGTATTATTTAATACATTAGGATGAATATATGAGAAATTTAATACAATAATAGTACTATTTAATGTATCATTGGTCTTAATGCAAAAATTAATAGGTAGAAGATTTTTGGATGGAGGGAGTAACAATCAATAAATCAAGTTAGTCATAAGCATAAGAGTCTCTGTTAGCTTGACAGGAAAAGTCTTGCTGGAGCTATTAGAGGGTGAGTTTGTATAAAAAGGACCAGTGAGAGCCTGAATGATCACTGCTCCCCATTTGGCAGGACAGCAACAGCTGTATGATTACTGTTCCGACATGATCAAATATCAAATCTTGGACAACTGATGAGTGTGTGTGTGTGAGAGAGAGAGAGAGAATCAGGGAATAGAAAAAAACAGTTGTTTTCATTAACCACGAAGATAGCTGTGCTAACTGCTAAGGCCTGACTAGTAACTACTTGTCTTATTGGTTCCAACTTTTTTTAAAAAAGAAACTCCAGCATTCATGTCACATCTTAATTTGGATGCTTGGCTGGGTTGTTGCGTTGAACTTTACTCACAAAATGCTTGAATCATATTGTCTATGTTCTAGTGATCTACTGATCTTACTACATCCCAAATTATAGCAATTTCTAAACTTTGGCGTGTTTATTAAGATGCAAGGAAAAAGATCGAACTACTCCTCAACTAGTACTCCAAGCAATTAGTACTACATGCAACTAGTACTTTAAATAGGGGTAAAATAGAAAGATTAAGGGGGAAGAACTATAGAAGTTGTAATATTTGGGACAGAATTTAAATAGTAGAAATGGTTGTATTTTGGATGGAGGGAGTAGTTACTAGAATGCCTCTACATACTACTCAACTGCTGTTGTTAGGAAAAGGGATCAGTCCACTACACCCTCATAGTTTGTAGTAGTAAAATTGACTTGTGGTCATCAATTGGCATATAATCAACCTATTTATGCAAAAACATCCATGCCAATCTACCTGTTTACCACAACCAGGTACTTATATTGTCTTTTACTTAATTGACTTCTGTGGAGTGTTGCAGTCATTAATATATCTATTTCTAATTTTGACTTTTGTGGACCATTGCAGTCATTGTCTCATTGATATATATATATTTTTTAAATTTTTTTGCAGAATGATCTTATCCATGGATGGGGCATTGATTACAAATTTGGGTACTGTGCTCAGGTTTGATAATGGTTTCTTTTAATAGCTGTGACATTCTTTATATTTCAAGTATAGCCAACGAGTGGGCATTGGCAATGTAGCGTTGTGGTTAACGTCTACATTTACAATATTTATGCTTGAGGTTATTTGATGAGTTAATTCCTTATTTGATTTAGAGTAACCAAAGCTTTTTCATAATTTATTCAGTTTCTTAAGTGTCATTTCAGTTTCCAGAATATAATAATATGTTTACCTTGATATCAACTATAGTTTTTCTTTTTACTTGTTTTTAGGGTGACAGAACAAAGAACATTGGAGTAGTTGATAGTGAATATTTAGTTCATCGAGGGGTACAGACATTGGGAGGTTCTTCAGTAAAGGTTTGTACAAGCCTGTGCTTTCCTTATTGCATCAACATCTTCCGCAGACCATATATAAATGCTTGCGCACATATGAGAAGAAAACAGTGTGTCAATCTTTTTCAATACACTCATTTGTTAAGGATATTAGGCCCATATATCATCTAGGCTCATCTCATGGATATATATGTACATCCAACTTAATGGTGTGATTATGTTTTGATCTAATCTCATGTTAGTAATATCATTCACTTTCTTTAGTTTCAATTGCGCTGATAATCATAGCCCAGATAGCCTTTTGACAATAAGAATCTGGGAAGGGTAAGATTTAGTTTCAATTGCGATGATAACAGAATTGTGGTTTTGTGATGCAAGCTGCTTGAAAACATGGGTTTTTAAGACTAAGTCCCACAGCCTAAGGGGTTCTATGAAAGTACTGCCCCAAAACATGTGGTTATGTGAAATTCTCTTTATAATATAGTGTCGATGCCGATTCCTAATTCTTATATATTTTATATTGCAGCTTAATAAATGTTTCATATGTTAATTTGTTTTGAACTATGGTATCAGCTCAGCAATGGAAAAAACATCGATCCACTCCGTCCGAAAACTGCTCAAGCGCAGCAACAAACGAGAGTATGCTGCCTTTGGCCCCCCCCCACCCCAATGTACATTCTTTATGAATCCTCTTCATAATCCATGCCCTTGTAACCAGGTGAGGAGAGCAGGCCTTGATATGCGGACAAAGGTGAGCTAACAAACTACTATCATGGACTATGTTTTGCCTGCGTGAACAGTACTCACGCGTACTATTTGTGTGAACAGTATAATGTAGCAGATCAGGACTTTATTAGAATTAGGGTAGGTTTAGGGTTAATAGTCTAATTGCAGTTTGAGTTGGTTTGTCCTAGAAATAAAGGGCCCCTGCCATAAAGAGGTCCATAATTTATAATTAGGAAGGGAAGCAATAAATTAGTAAAAAAATAGATTAAATTAGATTAGGCTGGGTTGGAGCCCTACCTTACCGGCTCAGAGACTACCGCGCCGACGAGGCTAAGGGCCAATTCAACCATGTTTTTCAGAAACTATCCGGCACATGACAACTAGAAATAAAGGGGACACTTGTCATAAAGAGGTATATAGTTTGTAATTAGGAAGGGAAGAAATAAATTAGTCAAGAAAAAATAGATTAGATTTGGTCGGGTTGAAGCTAAACTCTACCTTGCCGGTGCGGAGGCTACTGCGCCAATGAGACTAGGGGCTAATTCAGCCATATTTTCCAAAAACTATACGGCACATGACACTACTGATACGGAGAATGCTTCCATATATATGACACTAATTTGAACTATGGTCAAAGCTAAAACGGTAAAACCCTAAGAGCTGGAGCTGAAACAAGTCTAAGTAGTAATCACTGCTGTTTCATTTTTAAATTGTTAATAATACCCGGGCAAATTTTATCGGCAGTTGACCATAATTTGATTCTTTTGGGGATAAGTCGCAAAATGTAAAAAGCATCACTGTACTGTATTAACTAACTATTAAGTTGGTCAATAATTGTTCTGGCCTTGTAGATCAGGAGAAATTCACGACTGGAGCTTGGCGATTTCCAGAAGCGTTGGGAGCGGGCCGCCAGGGAAGACAGAGCATGGGTTGACCCATTTGCTCGCTCCCGGAGAAAAAGGAAGAACAATGATCAACAGCACATCGGCAGAATGTTCAGATTATGATTTTAGTGTTGTTTTTTTCGCACCGGTTCTGGGGTGTAAAATATTCGATCACCAAATCATATGCAGGAAATCTTGTGAATTCGAAATGTGCTTTACAGGTGATATCCGCAATCCGCATATATATTTTTAATGTAACACATGAAACTCTAGTGAAGGTTTAGGAGGAAATGTCTGGTCGTTGCCCGTTGGGCTTACGGCCAGAGCAAGTACTGTACCAGTGAAAACCACTAACATGAACAGACTCACAAACGTGCGACGCTGTCAGCCTCCTGCTAGTTTACGTGCTCGATGGTTCGTTGGGCAGAGCTTTTATTTGAAGAAGCTACGTGGTTCGATTTTATCTGATTTTGGTTGAAAGCTATGTGGTAAAAATATGATATACGGATTTATATGAATTTTTCAGTAAGTCTGTTTATAATAAGATTTGATGTTAACTTGTTCGCATCCTGGAGGCATGACATTGTTGAGGTAGAGTTGTGTCCACATTGTTTTGCCGGTTTTTCTTCACTCAAATGTTGCAGTAGTCTTGCTGCTTTAATATAGAGGAAAACTAGAGCATGATTTGGAACATAAATGTCATTTTTGAATTTATATCTGATTGATTCCTAAACTAACCGAATTAAATTAAAGTCTAAGACCTATTTCTATGGGTCAGGGTCAAATTAAAGTTTTTGACTTATCTAGTTATGACTTCCCATTTATGTGAAAAGTAGGTATGATATTTAACCCATAAGTCCCTAATCCAATATTTAACTATAATCGTATTGTTACCTAACATCCTTATCGTCTCTTTCTGTGTACGGCTGTACTCATCACAAACTCAATTACCACATGTGCGTTAGCTTTTATCACTTTTGTCGCTCTTATGTCTCCAGCTTCGTTCTAAGACAATTCAAATGGTGGTTTTATGGTATTAATTATCATGACACATCGGTTTTTTCCACTTATATGACATTCAATTAATGAGGAAATGTAATGAAGTAGTGTCATCACCATGACATTGTGCTAACCCGTTTACAAGATGAATAAAACGAAATGAAACGCCTGCTGAGAGCCAAATCGTTTCATCAGATAAGGTATTTCATGAGAGCTAGTTGCATTTAATTACACAGATTAGCCTAGTAAATAGTGAAATGAAACTCTTCACTGATAGAGGGTATTTCATTCAGTAAAAAATTGACGTGTACTTCTAAGAAACAGTGTTATGAAACCCACCACTGTGAATAGTCTTACCATCAGATTTATGAACAAGTCTAGGGCTATAGGCTTCAACGCGGTAGACGTTTTGTTCCGAATTTTTCCAGACCAAATCGTTGATCCAATGTACAATGAATTTTTTCTATTCACAAAGAAAAAAGATTCGGAATTGAAATGCTACTATACGCATCCGGAGGAGTATTCGGAATAATATTATTATATAATCCATTTTTGCGCGGGGTCCTTACTCTAGATTGACATTTTAACTCACGGGAAACGGGAATTGGTCCAAATAAATAACAAATCTAAATCTGTATTTAGTATCAGCCAATTTAGATCCACGTTTAAAAAATACGAGAATTCCGTATAAGTGATGGGCTCCACTCACAAACGCGCACATATTCTGTAGAAAAATTCAGCAGACATCGCGGTGTATGTGCAGTAGATTAGAGAAGACGCGATCCATCCACCGATCAAGGCAGGTATCTGCCGTGAAAAGAAGAAAATTTCGCAAATGGTCCTAGCGATCTGCTGAGCCTGAGACCTGCGACTCTGCGAGCGAGCGAGCGAGCGAACGACAAACAGATCCAAGCCCCCCTCTCCTCCAACCCCCGCTCCAGATCTCGCGCCCCATGACCGCTCCCTCTCCTCGGATCTAAACCATTTCTCACCCTCTCTGCGACCGGAGGAGAGATCTGCGGGCGGGCGGGCGGGCAAGCGCCATGGCGGGCGCCGCGGGAGGGTTCGTCACGCGAGCCTTCGAGGCCATGCTCAAGGAGTGCACCGCTAACCGCGGCAAGTTCGCCGCCCTCCAGCAATCCATCCAGTCCTACCTCGGTGCGTGCCGCTTCCTCCCATTGGGATAGATCTCGCTGCCGCGTGCGGACGGACCATGCGGTTCGCGTCGCGCCTCGATTGGGTGAGTTGACTAAGGAGGGAGCCGTGGTTCTGTGCTGTGCTTGTGTCGCAGATGCCATCAAGGGGGCGGCGGCGGGACAGGAGCCGCGGCAGCAGGAAGAAGGCGTTGCCGCGGCGCCCATCACGCAGGTGCTGGCGTCCGCCGGGCGCGTGCTGGAGGGGACCCAGGCCGAGCTGGTGCTGCAGCCGCTCCGCCTCGCCTTCGAGACCAAGCACATCAAGCTAGTCGAACCCGCGCTCGACTGCCTCCATGTAATCTTCGTCTCCTTTTTTTCCCGCTCTGTGCTACTTGTTTACCCTGCGCGAGGCTCACAAAGTGGAAAGCATGTCACATTGTTGCTAAGCATGGATCACTGTTGACGTGATGAGTGTCGTGTGGCTGGACTGATCTCTCACCTTAGCAGCAAGCTCCTGTGAAGGGCATTGGTCCATTGCATGAAAAAACCACTCTATCTCGTGTAAGATGATAGTTTGTTCATATATGACAATATGACTTGGTCAGTCCTCATTTCATGTATGAAGATGCGCCGGTGCACAATCTCTCAAAAAGTCAAAATTCAGCAGTAGGCTGTTCTTTTAAGAGGTTGTGCTAAACACTTAAAAGGTATATAGAATGAAAGTTAGAAAGTACATCAATGTGTGCACACTAATTGTTAGTTTCCGAGTAACAAATTAGTCAGTGTTGGAAGTCTTCATCAATCAACTTTACTAAAATGATACATGTAGTTCAAAACCAAAAATCACAAACATGCCCACTACTTAAGTTTGAGTGGTGACATGTTATTTTTTTGGGATATTTTTTGTTCATATGCCAATTCATTTTGCTAGTAGCCTATAATGGAAATCAGAATTTTACTCCTTATGCTGTTATTGCATGGTGTATATGAATTATCTTCTTCATTTGGCATCCATTTCCATGTTCACTGGCTCTGGCAGTGCTTTCCACCCTGGGTGCATTGCACTCAATATGAATACCCTAATTGCCACTCCTTTTTCACTACATTGAATATGAGACCTAGAATCATGCCCCCAATATATTTTTACCACCTTAACATTGTGAACAACACGTTACCTTGTACTTTATATGTTACAATTATTGCAATATATTTTCTGATTGGTCTGTTCCATTTCAATTACCAGAAACTTATTGCTTATGACCATCTAGAAGGTGATCCTGGTTTAGAAGGTGGTAAAAATTCTCCTCTATTTACTGACATCCTGAACATGGTCTGCGGTTGTGTTGATAACACCTCCTCTGACAGGTATACATCACATTAAGATGGTATCATGTTGGATCTCACTTTTGCACATGTACTGAATTGGGTGACATATCTGTGTTGCAGTACTGTTCTCCAAGTTTTGAAAGTACTTCTCAATGCTGTTGCTTCAAATAGATTTAGAGGTGACATACTAACCTTTAGCTTATTTTCCATGTTTCTCAAACATTTTGTTACTAGGAACTTTGGAAGCTAATTTGATATTTTATATGTCATATCTAAATCATGATGGCATGTTCTAGGCCTTGCTAAGTTTTTCAGTTATGGGTTGGTTCATATGGACATACCTTTTCCTGAATGTTATACCTGCTAAATATTGTTACATTTTAACTGTTGATTTTATATGAGATGAACATATCAAACACTGTGTACATATCACTGCGACATGCATTATATGATTTTCATGCTGGTTCTTTTCTTATATTTTTCTTATTTAAGAACCTGTAGTTGTCTTTTATAAAAATCATGTAAGCAAACATGGTGAAAGTTATCACCTTTAAAAGACCCATGGTGAGCCTTAAATTGCTGCATGTAACTAGCTTTCCATATCTATATAGAAGAATAAAGAGAGACACCATACATAATTTTGAGTGTGACGCCAGTTTTTGGAATACAGTACATGGAGAACCTTTGCTTGGAGTGATTAGAGTATGCTATAATATTGCTCTAAACAGGTACATTGTATATTACCACCTCATAACCTACTATATTTTGACTCTGAAACCTGCCTGATGGTTTACTTATATTTCCACAGCAAGAGCCCTGTGAACCAGGCTACCTCAAAGGCCATGTTAACCCAGATGATCAGCATTGTATTCAGGCGGATGGAATCTGAGCAGGCAAAAATTTCCCTATATTTTCTCTTATAGCATTATGCAAGGGGAAAATGGTTTGTTGAAGGAATTTCTTGGTGTGTATCTTGCCTTTTTCTGTATCTCAGGTTTCCGTACCACCTCCAAGCTTTAAAGATGCACCTTCACCTAGCACAAAGGCATCAGAAAATGGTGAAGTACCCACTGATAACCAAGATGGTGAAAAAATTACTCTTGGAGATGCGCTGTCCATGAATCGAGCTTCAGAAGGATCACCAACATCTGTTGAAGAGCTTCAGAATCTTGCAGGAGGAGCTGATATTAAGGTGAAATTGGTTTGCTTATTATCAGGAGATTTCAAATAAACACATACATTTCGATAGTTCTATCTTATGCAAGTATTATTTTGCAGGGTTTGGAGGCTGTTCTTGACAAGGCTGTTGAACTTGAGGATGGAAAGAAAGTATCAGGGTTCGTTGTGATTTAACTTGTATTTAGTGCTTCTATCATTGTTGCTATTTACCTTTGTCCTTCATATCGACTTGTTAGAGGAGGTAATAACTGATTGCCTTTGACCCTTACCCTCCTTTCCAGTGGAATTGACCTGGACACTGTGAACATAATACAGCGTGACGCATTATTGCTCTTCCGGACTCTGTGCAAGGTTTGCATTTTTATTGATTAACTTACATAATGTTACTTTGATATGAATTGAAATATTGAATAAAATTTTCCCTTCCTTGTAGATGAGCATGAAGGATGAGAGTGATGAGGTTGCTACAAAGACAAGGCTGCTCTCACTTGAATTGTTGCAGGTTTGTTCATATCTTTTAGTGTTCCTAATATCTGATCCTGTTTGTTTCGATGGCCTGTGGTAACTCTTTTTCCTGCAGGGATTGCTAGAAGGAGTCAGTGATTCATTTACCAAAAATTTCCATTTCATTGATTCAGTTAAAGCCTATCTTTCCTATGCTATTCTGCGGGCATCTGTGTCTTCATCTCCAGTTGTTTTTCAGGTCATTTTTTAGCTGTTTTTTAATCTTTCTTGTGCATACTAGTATACTTTGGCATGATAGTACTGAGTACCGATGAATTCTCTTATATTGAGTGCCTTTTATCTCTTTGGCAGTACGCTTGTGGAATTTTTGCAGTTCTGTTGCTTCGTTTTAGAGAGAGTCTGAAGGTAAAATTATCATTAATAAAGTTCACTCTATGGATATACTGTTTGCAGTATTGGATTTCTTCTAGTATTGTGACAATTTCTGTTTTGTCAAATATTTATGCAGGGGGAAATTGGTGTCTTCTTTCCTCTTATAGTTTTAAGGTCTCTAGATAGTTCTGACAGCCCCTCAGCCAAAGGGCCAGTGTTCTTAGGTGCTTCTCATTTCTTTGCGGAATCTCATAATTGGTGTTTAATCCAATTTGTTGTGTTTGCTTCCTATTTGTTTTACTGGCATACCTTGATGCCTGTGCATCTTATGTTTATTGATTTATTTGCCAACCAGGATGCTGGAGAAAGTCTGCAAGGATTCACAAATGCTTGCAGATATGTTTGTAAATTATGATTGTGACTTTGAGGGGCCAAACCTTTTTGAACGTGCGGTGAGCACAACTGGTGTTTTTACACTACAAAATTACTCTTTTTATTATCTCCTTGTGATATAACTGACAACATATATCCCTATCAGGTCAGTGCACTTTCAAGGATTGCACAGGGATCTCAAAGCACAGATACAAACACTGCTGGATCTTCTCAAACCGTTTCTATAAAAGGCTCATCCCTTCAGGTTACTGTTATTCACCTTGCTGATTGCTCAAATTTCTTTATCCTTTTCATATATGGTGTTAATCACACATAAAATCTGTATCCCAGTGTTTGGTGAGTATTTTGAAGTCATTGGTTGATTGGGAGCAAGCTCGAAGGGATTCCTCAAAGCAGGGGAGCATTGCCGAAGCTCATGAAGAAGATTCTTCTGTAAGGAGCTTGACAGCTGATGAAATAAAGGGCCAAGAGGATGGTCGCAATCAATTTGAGAGAGCTAAAGCTCACAAGTCAACAATGGAGGCTGCAATCTCAGAGGTAGGGAGGCTTCTGCTTTAATTGTTTCGTTCTGCAATCAAGTGGCTTTACCTCATGATGTTTCCCAAATACATACATGTTCTTGTAACAACCATTTATCCTAGCTTTATCTCGCTCCATTGCCGATTGTAACTGACTTTGTCCCTTTTATTTTCAGTTCAATCGCAAACCAGCAAAGGGGATTGAGTATTTATTATCAAATAAGTTGATTGAAAATAATGCAACATCTGTAGCTCACTTTCTCAAGAGCAATTCCAGCTTGCATAAGGTGATTCAGGAAAACTAATGAGCTTCTTGCAGTTTGTCTGAAGATCAAAAGAAGGATTAATTTGCCATTATTTCTCAGGAAGGTGTAACTAAGCACTAACCTTCGTGAACTTAATTTCGCAGGTCATGATCGGTGAATATTTGGGACAGCATGAGGAATTCCCTCTTGCTGTGATGCATGCATATGTTGATTCCATGAAGTTTTTCGGGATTGAAGTTTGATGCCGCAATTCGTGAGTTCTTGAAAGGGTTTCGCCTTCCTGGTGAGGCACAGAAGATTGATCGCATAATGGAAAAATTTGCTGAGCGGTATGTGCATAGAGTCGTAATGCTATTTCCTTTGACATTTCAGCCAGTGGTCCTCAAATACTTATATAATGACTTGCAGGTACTGTGCTGATACCCTGGACTTTTTAAAAATGCAGATACTGCTTATGTTCTTGCTTATGCTGTTATAATGTTGAATACTGATGCCCACAATCCAATGGTGTGGCCTAAAATGTCAAAATCAGATTTTGTACGAATGAACACTGTGAGTGATGCAGAGGAATGTGCCCCAAAGGAGCTATTGGAAGAAATTTATGATTCCATTGTCAAGGAAGAGATAAAGATGAAAGATGATTTCCCTGATGCAGCAAAAACTAATAAACTCAGACGAGAAACAGAAGAAAGAGGTCTTGTTAACATCCTCAATTTAGCTCTTCCAAGGCTGAAGTCAGCAGGTGATACAAAGGCAGAAAGTGAAAAAATCATTAAGCAGACTCAAGCACTTTTCAAAAACCAGGGACAAAAGAGAGGTGTCTTCATGTTGCTCAGCAGGTTGAGCTTGTTAGACCAATGCTTGAAGCTGTAGGATGGCCTTTGCTTGCAAACATTTTCTGTAACCATGGAAGAAGGTGACAGTAAGCCCAGGGTTGTATTATGCATGGAAGGGTTTAGGGCTGGTATCATCTCACTCGTGTTCTTGGGATGGATACCATGCGCTATGCTTTCTTGACATCCTTAGTGAGGTAAGCAAATTTTATTTTCTATTTATGGATATCTTCTGATTGTTCTCTGGCAAACTTCTCTAGAAACTCCACACAATTTTATTTCTTTCTTTTAGTTGTATGAATGCAATACATTTAGTTATATAAATATAATATCTTACTTTCCTTTCTTGATCTTTTGCAGGTTTACATTTTTGCATGCACCCAAGGAAATGCGCAGTAAAAATGTTGAGGCTCTGCGGACCCTCCTTGCCTTAGCTGACACTGATATGGATGCTTTGCAAGATACTTGGAATGCTGTTTTGGAATGTGTCTCAAGGCTTGAATATATCACTTCAAACCCTTCAATTGCTGCAACTGTTATGCTGGGATCGAATCAAATATCGAGAGATTCTGTAGTTCAGTCACTGAAAGAGTTGTCTGGGAAGCCTTCTGAACAAGTCTTGTAAACAGTGTAAAACTACCAAGCGATTCCATTGTTGAATTCTTTACTGCCCTCTGTGGTGTTTCTGCAGAAGACTGAAACAGACACCTGCTCGTGTCTTCAGCTTGCAAAAGCTTGTTGAGATAAGCTACTATAATATGGCTCGGATACGCTTGGTATGTTCTGGCCCTTATCGTTTGCATTATACTGCTGAGGGACTCTTTTAACAGTCCTTACATGTTCTATCATTGCATGTGGCTTAAATTTTTTAGTATAACAAAGCAAAGATAAATATTTTCTAAATTTTATCACTTTACTTAACAGTTTGATGCTATTTAGCAGTTTGTGACTTTAAGTTTCATTAATATTCTGATTTCTGTGAGGCTCTTTTCCCTAGCAATGATTAAGGGTCCTTTTGGTTGGATGGGATGGGGTGATCCATGTTAGGTGTTTGGTCGGGTGGTTGGGTTGGATTGACAAGGGTGGTGGGCATGAGAATAGTAAAGTATTAATTATTAATAAAATATATCAATTCTCATTAATCTTATGGTAATCGATACTAATTCACACTAATTGTCCCTAGTCAGCACTAATATTACATGATAATAACTAATTAACAACAAAATAGAGTAATTATCACTACTGATAAGTTTAGCAATGGTGGATGGCTTCATCCAGCATCTTTATGGAACATTCCCTTGGCCATCCCATCCACATCCACACAAGTACCCAACCAAGATCCTAATATTAAATCTACATTGGGAGCATTATGGGGACATGGGATGAGGGGACTAATATGGTCTGGTTGATTCACACTCCTTTTTTTAACCATATGATGTTGGCCGTCTGTGTTTCATTTAATTGCCCATACAATTTTGTTGCGTGCCCCTAAAATGAATTAGATGAATGTATCCATGTTGAAGTGCTGGAGCTTTGGGGTACTGCTGCTGCATACATAAACTTGGGATTTTACTCATCATTGATTGAATGATTGTATGGAGCTTTCTGTGAACTTTAGTTGGCATGATTACCTAATATTATCCTTGAGTACTCAACAAGTATTGCCATTTATCGTGAGTTGCAAGGCATATATACATGGTTTAGCACAATGTGTCAGCAGCAAACCTATAATAGTACTCTTCTAAATTATCAATACCGTGATGCCGGTATACATATCAGAACAAAATGACAGGTTGTCTGGATATGATCACTACAAAGACTGGCATTTCCTGAGACATTGTGTTTTGATGCACCACAGCTTTTTTAAGTGTGTTCCATGCGCTTCCCTCTTAAAAAAACTGTAATGTTCTTCTGCTTGCTGGAGCCATCTTGTTGACCTATGTATCCTCCGAACACCACACCAGCTTGTCATCTGTTTGAAGTTCAATCACAATGCATGTCGACATCAAGATATTTTTATTGATAATCTATGATTATCCCCATTCATAATAATCCCTACCCTAGGGAAGTCAATATTAGGAGGTATCCCAATATTAATTTTAACTGTGATTTTTACAATGTCCTGAACTCGTGACTAAATATTGTTTTTCATTTCAGTTAGTAACTTACCATTGACATGTACATGTAGGTGGGCCAGAATATGGTCTGTGTTATCTCAGCATTTTTTGCTGGGAGCCACCAGGAGGAGAAAGTGCCATGTATGCTATTGACTCACTGAGGCTTGGTATGAAGTACTTGGAACGAGCAGAACTGAACAAATTCACTTTTCAGAATGACATACTGAAGCCTTTTGTTATTTTAATGAGAAATAGTCGCAGTGAAAAATCCGTGGTCTAATTGTTGATTGCATTGTTCAGGTAGGTCTTCACTCATAATTCTAACAACAATTGAAACACAATGATCTGGTGTTTTATATCAAATGATGTAATGAAAAATCTCTGTATGAATTGAATTTGCAGTTGATCAAGTCAAAAGTTGGCAGCATAAAGTCAGGTGGCGTTGTGTATTCATGATATTCACTGCAGCGGCTGATGATGAGAATGAATATATTGTTGAAAGTGCTTTCGAAAACGTAGAACAAGGTAACTTTAAAGGAACCTAATTCTACCTTTAAACTTGTTTCTCCAACAACATTAAATTTCACTATCATCTTGGATTTCGGATTAAATGGATGTGTTTGGCAGTTATCTTGGAACATTTTGATCAAGTTGTTGGCGATTGCTTCATGGACTGTGTCAACTGTCTTATTGGTTTTGCCAATAACAAATGCACACCTCGCATTAGTTTGAAGGCTATTGCTCTGTTACGTAATGTGAAGATCGTTTGGCAGAGGTTAGGATGATGACTACCCTTTCTTTGCATATAAACATTGAATCCCCTTTGTTTTTTTTTTCTCATTTTTTTCTTACAGGGTTGCATTCCTGGTGGTGCTGTAAACCTGTTGATGTTGTTCCAGAGGCCAATTTTGATGTTACTGAGCATTACTGGTTTCCTATGCTGGCTGGCCTCTCTGATTTGACTTTAGATCCCAGACCAGAAGTTAGACATTGTGCACTTGAAGTGTTGTTTGATCTTCTGAATGAGAGGTCATAAATTCTCCTCTACTTTTGGGAGAGCATATTTCATCGCGTACTTTCCTATCTTTGATCATGTAAGGCATTCTGGAAGGGATGGCCTTTCTACTGGGGACGATTGGCTTCGTGATACTAGCATTCACTCTCTGCAATAATCTGCAACCTTTTCAATACTTTCTACAAGGTAACAGATGCTGTTTCCCTTTTTGATTTTAGTTGCTTCATGGAAATTGTTTAGATTTCAGAAAATCAATGTTCTGCAAACTTTCGTTTCTCTAGTTATTCCCTTTATTTCTAAGACAGTTCATATCACTCATCCTGCACAAGTGCACATAGATCAAGTGATCCAACTTTAAAGTTGTTTGTTGGTTCTCATTGTTTGTCTCTGCAGGAGGTATCATTTATGCTTCCACCTCTTCTGGGCTTGTTGCTTGGGTGTGCCAAGAAAACAGACCAAACAGTTGTTTCAATTGCTCTTGGAGCTTTAGTTCATTTAATAGAGGTTGGTGGTCACCAATTCAGTGACGATGACTGGGAAGCCTTCTAAAAAGTATTAGGTACTTCCTCAAATTCTATTCCTACTAAAATTAACTGTGCCTTTTGTTATCCAGATACTATGTTGGTCTCTACTTGTCAGGGATGCATCATACACAACCCAACCTCTTGAACTTCTCAATTCACTTGGATTTCAGAAATCAAACAATCAGCAATTACTTTGAGAGAAGCAGAGACTGACGCTCTTGGTAGTAGTTACCATGATATCAGGGAAGGAGTTTCCGTAAGTAAAAATGGTGAACATGATGGTCATCAGGAAACAAAATCCACAGACTAGCCTGGATAATTCAGAAGGTACACTAACCAGAATTTAACTTTAGTCATTTTCTACAGAGCACTACATCCGTATGAACTCCATACTGATATTGACATAGTTCATTTTATTTATCTAGGTTGCCATCGCCATCAGGGACAGCACAGCCTGTATTTTCCCCACGCGGTCAAACCTTTGGAACAGAGATTTATGGGTAATATGATGACAATCTCCTGGTCAGGAGTCTTACTTCCAAATCAAAAGGTCGAACAGATGATATTGCTCCACCCTCAGCTGTAAAGGTACATGTTTTTTCTTCTTATCTGATTGTGTCATGGTTTGGATCCATGATGGGATAAATACCGTCGGGAGGATGAGTCGGGCGGCATCGCTGCTAGGGATGAGATAGACTTAGGTTGGGGAGAAGAATATTGAGACATGAGATTAGACTTCTTCTTCTTCCTTGATTTCTTGATGAATACAACCCTATTTATAGAACCTAAAATACCTAACCGAATAACTAATCGAATCCATTATGACTCTAGGATCTATCCATTAACTTGCTAGGACCCCCGGGACTCTCAATTATAGGACCAGGACTCTTATTAACTGTGGACTCTAATCTGCCCTGGACTCTCTAATTTGCCGCACTGCTACAGTATCATGCAGTACTGTTCACATGGCTGGGCTTGGGCCTGGCATCTCTAGGCCCCATGACAGATTGGGTTTTGAACTTCCAATAATTATTATGATTTAGATTTAGATATTAGTGGATTGCATACACATGAGCCATTTGTAGCTTGCTATATCTGCACATTAATACATATATAATCATATATCCTCACAAAAATCACGGGTTATATTTGTTTTAGTATTCCTGTACATCTGACAAGAGATGGATTTATTGGTTATAACTCGTAGAGTAATTTCTGGAGTCTGGGCACCTGAGTTCATCATGTGTTTTAATTGAGAGGATACTATTTCATTTCTATGCTAGGCTGCTAGCCAGTTTTGTTTGTATATTATGAATAATAATCACCCTATATATATATATATATATATATGGGTTTGTTTTCCTGACTTAATCTTCTGACACGTTGACGTTGTCCATTGTTATACTATTTGTTGCAAGTCATATCTGTGCTCGCTAGTTGGCATGACATCCATGAAACACCCATGCACCTTTGAACTCAAAAATCAAAATATATAGCGGCATATCATCATTGACTTGTACTAAGTACTGATGACTTTTCTCCATAGTTGGCTATGTTTTTTTCCTACGTATTTATTTGCCTGCTTGTTGATCAAGGCACCTGATGCTGACGATGCTGGCAAAGCTGAAGGGAGGAAGAGAATCCTATGATGGAACAGTTAGGAGTAAATGCATCACTCAGTTACTGCTACTTGGGGCCATTGACAGCATACAGGTAAACATTTTATACTCCATCTCATGGTTATTAGGTCTGATGTATGAGCAACTCTGCTTGTGTATATGTACTAACTTATGCCTATTGATGAACATTGCAGAAGAGGTATGGAGCAGGCTAAAAACCACACAACAGATTGCAATAATGGATATTTTGCTATCACTCCTAGAATTTGCTTCTTCCTAATAACTCACCTTCAAACCTTCGAACAAGGATGCACCACATACCCCTAGAAAGGTAATACTTGAAGACTACATCATATAACTTCCCAAATGAGTTATATAACAGTTGGAATTTATTATTTGTGTAGGCCTCCGCTGAATCTTCTAAGGCAGGAACTGGCTGGAACTACTATCTATTTAGACATTCTTCACAAATCAACTGTGAGACATGATGGAAATGGCTCGAAGTGAGGAGACAAATGATTATGGCGTAGAATCTGATGAACATGAAAATCTCAAGAACCTAGCAGAAGGCAAGCTCATTCATTTTGTGGGCAGATTTTGAAAGATGCTTCTGATCTCCAGCCTAGCACTGGAGAAGCTGCAAGTGCAGACATACATCGTGTCCTGGACCTACGAGCACCTGTTATTGTCAAGGTAGTATATCTGGGTTCTAATAGCACAGTGTTTTTTTTTTTCAGAATCCCGTCCTTATGTGAAGTAATGTTCTGTTCCCACATTTTCAACTGTTTGTATTTCAGGTTCTGAATGGAATGTGTATCATGGATGCCCAGATATTCAAGAAGCACATAAGAGAGTTCTATCCATTAATTACAAAACTTATCTGCTGCGATCAGGTATATGTGTTTCCACCTTAGATGTATGATTTGTTACATTAAACATGCACTAGTGCGGTGGTGGTACCGTACTAACTTGTGGTTATGCTGCAGATGGATGTTCGTGGTGCCCTGGCGATCTTTTCAGCAAACAACTTACCCCACTGATGCCCTGAGTCCTGATTGTACTTTCTTCTGTTGCATATATCCTCTTGTTGGAGTATATTCAGTATTAGCATTTTTGTGCGAACATGGAGCGTCGGAAGAAGCTTCACGCCCTAAAAGGCACATATCTGAGCTCGGTAGGCTGTAAATTGACAAACTCCAAGTTTTTGCAAGGTGACCTGAGTACGCATATCATGAAAAGTAGCCTGCATGTTGCACATGCCATTTTTTTTCCTGGGTACTCTTGTTCTTTGTATTATTTATCTATATGCTCGGACGAGGAACATGCTTCTTTACACAAGTAGGATCGAGGCGAGGGAATAGCACTGGCTCTATGTATACATTGTTCAGGATATTGTATTCGAGGCGTGTTGTTATACAGCAATACTAGATTACTCGTGGTAGAGCTTTTAGGTTTGTGCATTCAATAAAGTTATCTCTCCAGTGTTGCCATATCTTCCTCTGCAATGTTTTGCAGAATTTTTTCGCCTGTCGCTTCATCATTACTAGATGTAATATTGCCGCGTTAGTGCACTATAGTTGATCATTGTTCCCTCTTGCGTGTGATCGCACTAATCCTGTATGCACTTGCTACACTAGTACCATACGACTGTACGGGTATGATGGTTGATGGAGTTGCTTACTGTAAAGGTGATGCCCCTCTTCTGTGAAGCTGAGTGCTGTACCTTTTTTTAATTCACATGTTAGTTGTCAATTTCTATTAAAGCTGCAACTGGTTGTCACTGCAAACTTGCAATGGCTAGCGAACAAAAAGCATCCACCTCACCACTAGTCGCTAGTGGATGCGTACGTTTGTTTTGAATGTATATTTTGCCCGGTGCTTGTTTAGTCATCCTGCGTTAGTCCACAGAACACGACTACACGTGACAGTAGACAGCGTAGCCACCGAGCTTATGCTTTTTATAGTATAATGTTTGTTTAGGAACACAGTTTTTAGAACTACAGCATTTCAAAACCTATATTATACTATATTCATGACAATACCATAGTTTATATACCACAATTTTGGAAAAAAATGCTTCATACCAAAGTTTTTAATAGTATAAATTGAGTACAGTATTTATAATACTACACTTTTTTTTAATAGTATAAATTGAGTACAATATTTATAATACTTTTACTTTACATAGATTTCAGATGGAGTTGCCAAACACCTTTTGCATATAATACTGTAGTGAGCAACTGCAGTATTGCTTCTAAAACTACAAAAAAACTTTGTTCCCAAAGAGACCTAATATGTTTCAGTTTGGTTATAAGAAAAATCTCTCTCTCTACCTTTATTTAAATTTATAGAAAAATATACTAATATCGATTATACCAAATAAATATAATACCAATATTTTTTTATCTTTTCACGTATGATGTTATAAAAATAAGTACTATCTATTTCACAAATAAGCAACTCATATTTTTAATAAATAACTCATATTTTTCACAAATAAACAACCCACGTTATCCAAAACAAAAATAAATGAGAGGACACCATAATTATTTGAGTTAATTTTAAAATCCTTATAAATAAAATAGAGCGAGTAGTAGAAAAGAAACACAACAAGGTTGGCCTCATCGCCTGAACTTTTTTTTTGTCGAATACCCTATTAACGATTATATTATTGTGGATTATCTATATATATATATATAACATAATATGGAGAAGCAAAACATCATATTCACGGGTCGACTGGCCCACGAGCGGTTACAAGATGGGAGGCCGTTACGCCTTACGCGTGAGCACGGCCAGCTAAGCTTATCAGATATTCTGGTATTAGCGGAATTACGGGTACATATTATTTTGTCATTTAAATCCATATATAAATAGGTAGTTTTTTTTCAATACTACATTTTGATTAATATTGGTCTCGTATCCGATATTCCAATCAATACCATATATACCAATAAAATTAAATTTTGATTTTTTAAGATATATATACGTATTACTTATACTAAGTTATATATATTGTATTCAAACTATGCAATTATATTTGACATATCACTATTCAAATATATTATATTTAAAATATATTGTAAATATTTTATGGTACGGAAACATACCATCCTAAACAAGCTTGGTCCACCGTCCACCACTCCACCCGCCTCCTCCGCCCAGAGTCGTCGTGGTCACTCCTAGGCTCATAGCTGGCTCGGTGGGGGCGGCGGTGCGTGCGCGGCCGCTGTGTTTGGCACGACTCCTCGTCTCCTCCTCCTAGGCCCTCCTACTCCATCGCCATTGTCGGCGCAGGCGAGCGGAACGGACCGAGATGGCCGGGCGCTACGACGGCAACCCCTTCGAGGAGACGTCAACCCTTTCTCGGTAAGGAATCGGTCCTACCTTTCCACGCTCCCCCGCGCGCTGCGGATCTAGTTTCCTTCGCTTCACGTGGGCGTTCTTCTCCCTATGAGAGACGGGGATGTGTTCTGTGTTCCGTGTCCGTTCTCGTTCATGTTTCGGATCTGTCTGGGGGCGCAGATCTAACCCGTCACCATTTTGTTTTGTCCTCGCATTGTTCGCATCACTGAATTTATTTTTGTGGTTTCTCTGTAGGAGCAAGCGCGCGGTAAAGCTGGAGGTCAGCCCAGCTATGGCGGGGGCGCGTTCTACATGCCGGTAAACTGTTCGGTGTTCTATTGTTCTCAGTTGGACCGTAGGATTGGTGGTTGAACACTTGAATTTGCCTTTAATGGTTGGTTGCTCACCACTCTGTGATTTGTATTACAATGTAGAATCCAAGGAACGTGCCTTCTGCATCGAATTCACGGCTTTCTCCCCTCCCCCCTGAACCTGCAGCTTTCGGGGGCTACCGTGGATATCCCTCTCGACTCTTCTAAGGTTTGTATGGATGCACAGTTTATATCTCCAGCGATAAATATATTTAGGGCTATGGGAACTATATGGAATATGCTGTTCACTACCTATACGATGGTATGCATGGTAATGTTGCTTCACACTAATGTGTGCTGTAGAATACTCAGGACCGAAGAACAGGGAAAAGGAGCTGCAAGCTAGGGAAGCAGAATTGAACAAGAGGGAGAAGGTACATCATGCATAGATGCAATTATATCACTCATTAATTCATTAATTGTGCCCATTAAGATAGGTCAACACAGAGTTGTCTGAACCTTTGGTAGTTAGCTTTAAATTTCCATGCGAAACACGACGAATATTTGGCTTAAGCACGAAGATTTAGGATCGTAAATTTGTAATGCACTGTCCATTTCCTCTCTAAGCCAGCTTTTCTAGCTGCACCTGCCCTATGAATTTTGTGCTCTATCCATATAGTTGATATGGTCCATGAAAACTTGTCAGTTTATGATTGTTACATTATCATCTTCACTATTTGACCAGAGCTAAAAAGGAGAGAGGAGGCTGCAGCACGAGGTAAAACATTATTACTTCATCAATGAATCAATGATTCAGTAGGAACAATTCTGCTTGGTAATCTTTGCTCTGCTTACCCTAAAGGAAAAAATATGTGAACTTCCTAGTGTTGCTTGTTTAGCAAAAGGATTCCTAATGATGGTATATTGGAAGGATGATATATTAGCATATTACATAGTAAAGTAATGCGGTAATGCTCTATACAGATTTTGTAAAGCAAGTATAGCGCTGAGAAATCATTCCATTGATGTATTAACCATGCCATTTCTCTGTCCCACACCTGTGACTTTTAATCTGTTATGTGATACATCTAAGATTCAGCTGTATTTCGTAATGACACTAGGAATAGTATGTAAAACATGTACTCTTGCTTAAAATCAGGGACCTCTACTGTTTTAAAAAAAATGTTATTTCTGTAGCTTCCGTGCTAGAGCTGTAGATTCTTCTGGTCCATTTTTTAATTTGTAGGGTGCTCATATGAAAACTGTTATGAATCATTTTTAAACATTTCTCTCCCAGTAAACTAACTTGTTATCCTTACTTGGTCTGACACACTTTACAGCTGGTATTGTCATTGAGGAGAAAAACTGGCCTCCTTTTCTGCCACTCATCCATCATGATATCGCCAATGAGATACCAAGTCATCTTCAAAGAATGCAATATGTTGCATTTGCATCATTTCTTGGTATGCTTCTGATTGCCAGACTCCAAATCTTGCTGCTATTGCACTTTGATGTTTTCAAGTTTTCATAAAAACTGCATACCGAACATGCATTTTAGTTGTATGAGGAAGTGTACTGAACAAGCATTTTAGTTGTATGAGGAAGCATACCGAACAAGAAAAATTAAGAAAGCTTTCTTTGGTCTTGGTCTTGAGTAGGATTGATTTGCTGCCTCTTCTGGAACATCATAGCGGTTACTTCAGCTTGGATCAAAGGAGAAGGTAGTATACTTGGAATACTTTTTGTGTTGCTTGTTCATCCCCGGTTTAATGCTTACTCCTCTAAGAATGGTTTGTCCATTCAGTGTGAAGATCTGGCTCCTGGCACATCTACTCATCTCTGGGGTTCCTGGTGCATATGTTTATGTATCGCCCCCTGTATAATGCTATGAGGTATATTTTAAAGGCTACCGTATTATTGTATGACTGTTTTTGCACCTCTGCTTTTTGTGTTGTTAAATTTTGTCACATTTGTTTTGTAGGACTGATAGTGCCTTGAAGTTTGGATTGTCTCTTCCTTTATCTGGTAACCTATGAGTTTACTGAAAATGCCATAATTATATTAAGATGTTTGACATTTTTAAACCTATATGATATAATGCTTGAATTTCCTGTCTTTACAGTTTCATATTCTTTTCTGTGTATTTTCTGCTGTGGCTCCTCCTGTGGTCTTGAGGAAAGTCTTTGGCGTAAGTTTCCTGCCCCAATGTCCTCAGTTGAGCTTTAGGTTTGAACAGAAACCCTGCGAATTCACCTTAATATTGGATCTAAATTGTTCTGATCAATACATACAAAAACTATGATCGAATAGATTATTGTATGGTGTTATGTAGCAAGTAGGGCGATTCTAAGAGTTCCTCTATTTTCCATGAACTAATTCAGATCTTGTGCTCTGCAGAGGAATTTTGCCAGCAATTGATCTCATCAGCAGAAATGCTTTGGTGGGGGTAAGTGCAGTTCCATTGTTAATAGGATATATACCTGTTGATAGCAGTTTTGAATCATAAAGATAACTGGCATACTATTGAGATGCCTGCTGCAAAATAGAGTTTTAATCTGGTCGGTCAGATAATTGTTGTAACAATTTTTTTGCAGATCTTCTACTTTGTTGGATTTGGATTGTTCTGCCTCGAATCATTGCTCAGTATCTGGTTATCCAGGTCAGTCTTTCTGTAACTATGAGTAAGAAATCTGGTTTCCTGAAATTAACCTGAATAAACAAACACTATCTTAGCCGTTTTTTTACATTTGAGTGCAGCGAGTGTACATGTACTTCCGTGGAAGTGGAAAGGCTGCTGAAATGAAACGTGATGCAACAAGGGGTGCGATGCGTGCAGCTTTTTGATTGTCACAAAGGATGATAGGTCTGATTCATATTTCTGATGGATAGATTGTGGCATAAACCAAATTATATGTTTTCCTTGCTTCTGACTATAATATCAAATTGTTGGTAGGTTACTAGGGACGTTGTATGACTTATCCTCTTGATTTATCAATATAGAGAATGTGCAGTTGTTACAGCTTCTGGTAATGTGAGCATCTTCGTTTTCGTTTTCGTTTTGTTGCCGTGGACTTGTGATCTTCATTCGACAACAATCAAATGACGATACTCATGAAAACAACCACTGACGAAATTTATGTCTACAAGTTTCTGCTAGTGCTCTAATTGTGTATTGGATTATGAAAAAAATTGATGTGAGCTACAACTTTTAATTGATACTCATGATATCGCTGTCAATACGTTGATTGACTATATAAACACCAATTTGTTCATTGATTTACATGTAAGTCACTATTGTCTTGAGATGTTAATACGTTGATTTGTCGTAAAATACTGGATTGTTCATTAATTTACATGCAAATCACTATTTTAGAAAGGAAATTTTTATAATGTCGTGGGCAGGGATGACGTTGAGAGCGACCATGACCGCCTACAATTTGGATGTATGGATGGCATCAAGAGTAATTTTCAGTTTATACTGGAAAATCTGTAACGGTTGAAAATATGGTTCATCTTTATCTTTTAAAACGTTTTTAAACGTGAAGAAGCGGTTGTAAAAATTAAACCAAACACTAAGTAAAACTAAAAGTGCAAACTTGTGTCTTGAAGTGGCGTGAAAATCAATTGAATGATCATTACATATGATTGCTCTAATGGAAAACAGGAAAAAAACGTGGCGTGGATTATTCAGAGGATGGGGACACGGCCAGCCATCCTCATCACCCGATTCTGGTGTTGTCCCTGCCAAACACGAGCGTGGTGGCCCAGTTGACCGCCACGTAGAACCTGTTCCTCCAGCTCACCACCCCGTCAGGTACGCCGACCTCCACATGAGCCAGCTGACAAATCCGGCCATGGACACCCCCTTGGCGTCCTTGTTCTCCCTCAGGTCGACCAGCGCCTTGTACCTCCCCACCGACGCCATGCTGCCGATGTGCTTGTACTCAAAGGGCTCGCCGAGGTTGGCCTTCACGGCGCAGTGCGCCTTGCCGCCGTCCTGCGCCGCGATCCTGCCCAGCACCTGCGCCAGGTACTTGCCCTCCCGCTCCGCCACCTGCGCCAGGGCCGGCAGCACCGCCCGCCCCGTCTGCTCCAGGAACCCCGCGCAGTCGCCCAGCGCGAACACGTCGTCCACCGATGGCACGCGGAGCCACTCGTCCACTCCGATCCTGCCGCCAGGGGACTTGGGGAGGGCAGGGACCTAACGAACTCCGACGGGCCGACGCCGGTGGACCAGACCAGCAGCCCGTACGGCACGTGGCTGCCGTCGCTCAGCACGATCTCCGTCGGCTTCACCTCCTTCACCACGCTCGCACCAGGTTCACTCCGTACTGCACAACAATTTGGCTTATCAGCGTTCAGATGTCAATCATCAAGGTTCACGTCGATCGCCATTGGATGATGAGTACCTTGGAGAGGTGGTTCGTCGCGTACTGGCAACCCGACGTCGAAGGAGGAGAGGATCTCGTTCGCCTCGATGAGGGTGACCTTGACGTAGTCCTTGACGTGCGAGTACCTCTGCCGCACGTCGCGCATGATGATCGCTGAGCTCGCCGCTGAACTCCACCCCTGTCGGGCCACCGCCGACCACGACACAGTGCAGCAGCCGCTGCTTTTCTTCCTCCGACAAGCCTACACCGCGAGGGATCAGGAATTAATTATTCCAACACCGCCATGGACGAGGCGAAGATGTAATTAAAGAGGTGTGGTTGCGTACCGGGGTTCTCGGAGAACATGAGATTGGTGAGCAGCTTCCGGCGGATCTCCTGCGCGTGACTCACCTCGCGAAGGAAGATGGCGTTCTCGGCGACGCCCTTGATGCCGAATGTGAGCGGCTCGGACCCGCTGGCGATCACTAGCTTGTCGTAGGCGACCTTGAAGCGGTACGGGTTCGAGGATAGCCCGTCGCTGTCCGCCGCCGTGCAGTACACCTCGTGCCGCCGGGTGTCGATGCCGGAGCAGGAGGCGAGGAAGAAGTAGGAGCCCGGGCGGGTGGCTAGCACCGACTGGATGCGGCTGACGGGCTCGACGACGGACCGGAACTCCAGCGTGCCGACGCACGTCGACGCCAACAGCGGCGTGAACACCATGTGGTTCCGCGGCGAGATGCACACCACGTCGTAGGCGCGCGTGTCCACGTCCTTCAGTAACCGGCACGCCGCCCACCCGGTGCCGAGGACCACCACCCTGGGCTTCTCCCCGGGCCGCGTCGGCCCGAGATCCGGCACCGCCGACTCATCGGCGTCCGAGCACTCCGCCGTCAAGGGCTCAGCCGCGGGGCGCAGAATAGGGGACGTCGTGCCGATCCCCCTGCTCAGCTGGAATTGTCCGGCGCCGGCGCCGGCGCCGGCGGCCCCATACCTTTCGGTGAGGCCTGCAAACGCTAGGCTATGGAAAGACGACAACGACGCGCACTGGCCCAACACCGCCGCACTGCGCCGCGCGGACGCCACCGAAGTGGCCGCGCCGCCCTCGGAGGCGATCCTCGCGAGGGATTGCGTGAGCTGCGAGCCCCTCGCAATCCTAGACCACGCCATCCACCTCTTTGCTATCTACCACTAATCCCAACACTCTCGCCACGAACCACTTGAAAGTAATCTTGAAAATAATCACTACAACAACATGTAAATTAACCAAAGATTAATTCAATCTTACATACAACTAATGAACTCAAGCAAGCAAGACACCATGCGCGAGATATATATAACGAGGTGGCGGAAAGAATTGACAAATGAATGAGACTTGGCTTCTCTTTCCCTTAGAAAATGGATCCCAATGAGAAAAACGAGCTACTAGAAGCATGCTGGTATTGGACCAATCCCCCCCGAAGAAATTGGAGCCTTCGAAACTCTACGAAATTAAACAACATAAATCTGGCAGAAAAATGGGAATCTGAACAGCCAAACGTACGACGTCAAGGCAGGCCGGCAAACGTCACACTACTCAGCTAGCTACCTTTTGAACCTTTGAATCCACCGAAATTGAATTCCCTAGCGAATATTCTTAAGTGGACTCTGCAAACGATAACATATACGCAACAATTTAAGTGGAGTACGCATCAAAGTCATTTTTTTATAATTTATCACGTTTAAATAATCTTTTAATTATGCTGCCACTCTAAATCTGAAACAAAGACAGCCAGGAGGTCGCCGGAATGACATTTGTAACATAACAAATTATGAAATACATGTGTGGTGTTAGGGTTAATCACAGCGTCGTCGTCAAACGGAGGAAACAGAACTGCGGACGCGACGGCGTGGAAAAGAAAAAAAAAACTGCGCCAACGATGCTCGCGTCTCGCGCGTTGCGCCCGCCACCAGCTGATCCCCCCCCTCGAATCGCATTGAAGAAACCGCAGATTTTTCGCGGTGCACGACCCAACCCCAAAAAACTCACGCAAGAGGACAGGAAATGGCGAGAAATTACCGGTGGCAGTGACCAGATTTTCACCACGGAACGCGACGGGAGCAGCACCGCCGCGCGACGCATCGCTGTCAGTCACCGGAGGTCACCAACAGGCAAACAGGCAATTACGAAGAGCAAGCACGCATCGCCTTCCTTTTCGCCGATTTAGAATTACTATATTGTTCGGTGCTCTTTCTTTTTATAAGCGCGAGCCTTCAAGTCTTCGACGGCTCGCCGGAAGATCTCACGGCCGCGGCTTGTGCCGCAAGAAGAAGAAAACACATGGCAACCAGCATGGGCTGGGTGGGGTCCGCTTTTATTTCTTCCTTTCTTCCTGGGTGATGCAAGCTGCCTCGTTCTAAAGCGTGTTTATTAATTCCATTTCGATAACAATCCTAAATCGGTAATATTAAGTGATGTATGTTGCAATTTCAGGACCACTTTAAACCGATATTTCGATCAGTATGGGCCTAGAACTTATATTAGTCCTTCTGGTTAATACTATCTGTACTAATCAAAATTATAATGCACCTTCTGCTTGGACGATGCTTGACGATTGCCACTCTTATGGTCAAGACGCATGAGGATGAAGTCAGCTTGCCTCCTAGATGAGCTAGTGTCATAGACGTGCACAACTTGCGGAGCTCCTCAAGCTTATAGATATGGACTGGCCACCTTATCGTTGTCCGTAGTAACGTCATCCACCATTCGTGACCGTTAGTACACTCGACCAACTATCTTCTCTAATCCATCACTCCACCTATCTCCCCTTCTTCCTCCCTCCAATCAAGGACGGTGAAACCCTATGGCCTAACAACCAAAGACTCCCATGGTGGCATCGTCAAAATCTAGTAGGGAAGCCTTCTTGAAGAGGCCCTCCGACGGTTGGAGAAGGTGACCAGGAAGATCTGGCTAGCGATGGCAGAGCGGCAAACACCGACGTCCAACAAAGGGAGAGGAAGTTGACGGCGCAAGTAGCAAAGAATTACACTCAGGTAAGAGTTTTTTTCTATACATGTGGATTGACCGAGATAAGGCACAAGATGCCCATGGAAATTTCAGGCCCATCTGACATCCAAACGGCCATAGTGGCCCCAACACGGAATCAAATTCCCATGCTAAAATATCCATAGGATTGGGCACCCTAGGGTTTTGGGCTTCCCAATTCCCAAACAAGCCTAACTATGGATCATGTAGTAAATAACCAGAAGCATTTATTTTAAGTGTTAAATCATCGAAAACCATTATGGATTGAGTTTAAACTTCAATTTTATAGAGCGATAGAAATGCTCTGAATTGTTATATTTTTTTAAAAAAATGACTGTTAGATTGGATTTAAGAATATGCAAGGCCTTGAGGGTAAAATCCTTATCCATTGAGCGTAGGTGTAACATGACACATTTGATAGGGGTTAGTCGCATTTGTGCCACCATTATCTATGTTAATTCCCACATATCATTTGTTATTTCGTCCATGTCATTATTATTCACTGATTCATTCTCATATACCATTTTTGTACACCTACGACAGCTATGGGTCCACCTACATACACCTACCCATGCCTCTGCTATGTTCATCTTCCTTCTTCCTTGAGCCCGCACGCGTGCTAGCTAGCTCCTTCTACTCCGCATGAGGCCGCTCCTCACTGTTACTAGATGACTTGGTCGTCGTGCCCACCGCTGCCATTCGAGGTCCTATGGCAAAACACATGCCATTCCACACGCACAAACAAAATGATTGGCATAAAAAGGGAGAGTCGAGGAGAGACGAACTTAGTTTTGTAGAGGGATTTGGGGTGGAGCCGGAAGGAGGAAGCGGGGGGGCTACACTTGGGAGGGGAAGTCGCGGGATAGTAGGGTCGACCAGAGGGTGGAGTCGAGGGAGAGGCAGCGGAAGGTGATCACTACAACAAAACAGGGAACTTCTGTCGGCCAAAGCCGACGGAAGTTAGCCCTTTCCCGACGGAAGAAGCTAACTTCTATCGGCAAAGGCTAACTTCTGTCGGCATTTGGCCGACGGAAGCGGGTGGTAGACGGAAGTTAGCTAACTTCCGTCGGCTTCACGTGGCCGACGGAAGTTATCGGGGTATTGAGCCACGTTAGCAAAAGCACTCTTAACTTCCGTCGGCTAATGTGTGGCCGACGGAAGTTACCTTTTCCTGTTTTAAAAAATTGTACATTTTGTTATATCAGTGCAACAGACGACAAACATTGCAAAAAAGGACAGTCAGGTTATACGAGGATGGATAAAACTAGCACAATGTCTTGTTTGTCACAACATTATGTACAAAGAAACAAAATGTACAAATTGTTCGCCCATCAGTATGAAAGTTGTTCGCCCAAAGAAATCCCATATATGAACCTAAAAACAACAGGCATAAGATGATTAATAAACAACAAGAAAGCAATCAAGCTTTGAAAAAATAGAATCATCACAGGAAGGAGGACTCATGTTTCCTCAAGAACAACATAAGATGATTTCAACTGCAGACAAAATAATAAAGGAAATGACAAATCCAAACTAGCAGAGGCATGAGCTCAAGACAAACATGGTGTTAAAAACAGATGGATACAAAAAAAATGCTACCACAAGCAAGGAAAACCTAAACGAAGCGGCCATCACTGCAACAAAAACTGTCGGCTGGGAGAACCACATCTAGGTCTAAATCATTCACCGGTGAAGCCACATTGCTCCAAATCCGCGCCAAACACCGAGTCCCGACCAAGAATCCTAGAGGAAACCCAATATGTGCCACATTTGACATCTAGACTCCCCTTGCCATCGGGGAATACATCCAAGCACAAATCTTGACTCAAAATGATGCAGGAGGTGGTCGGAGAAGGAGAGGGGGAGGAAAATGAGGCTCACTTTGGAGGATTTAGTCCCGGACTTGGACCTCCGGAGACAGGCCGGCCTCCACCATCGCTCGCCACCGTTGTCCTCCCGGTCGCCGGAGACGGCGGGGATGTGCACGCAGAGACCGACGCCAGCGCCTTCTTAGCCTTCCTCCACATCCCCTCCATTGCTTCCAGCGCCCTCCTCCGGTCGTCAAGGCGGAGCGGCCGAGATCGGATTGGGGCGTGGCTAGGGTTTTCCTTACCGGTGGAGCACGAGGAAGACACGATCGTTGTCATCCGCGGCGGTGGAGGTGGTCGGTGTCGTCGCCGCCGCCCGCGCCGACGGGCGGAGCGGTATCTCTAGATCGACTCGACGCCGACGGTGCTTGGGGAGGCGATGGTCGGCTAGGCAGGGTGGGCGGAGGTGGGGGTCGGCCAAGCGGGGGAGGCAGCCAGCCAAGCGACGGCGGCGACGACCGGGCGGTTTGGTGGCGGTGGCGGAGGCGGGGAGGCGGCAACCGGAGGTGGGGCGGAAAAAACTAGGGTTAAACTAGGTAGGCGTGTGGGGAAAATAGAGGCAGGCTGGGAAAAATTGCGCAGTTGGAAACATATCTTCCGTCGGCCACAGCTAACTTCCGTTGGCTTTAAAGTTGGCCGACGGAAGTTAAAGTTTTTATCACGGGTAGGGGCCAAAGCCTTTTAACTTCCGTCGGGCCACAGTTAAAAGCCGACGGAAGTTAATTTAACTTTCGTCGGCTCCTGTAGGCCGACGAAAGTGAATTAACTTCCGTCGGCTTTTTCAAAAGCCGACGAAAATTAAATTTGCCGACGAAGCAGAGGTCGTGGAACCCTAGCACTGCACGGAGGACGTCACGCCGAGCTCCAACATGAGTGCCCATAGCTCGCTGGGGAGATCCGAAATCAACATGTTTGGTTGGGTTTGGCACGACCGTGACCATGACGGCCAACCAAGGCTACCCCATGCGGCGAGCTACGTCGTCGCGTGCATCCTCGCCGCTCTCTCCTATGGTGACAAAAGCCTTGCCCCTGGCTAAGCTTAATCCTTGATGGGAGGGAAGAGAAAGAAGACAGGGGCATAATTGGTATATGAGCTCATATTCGTCAAATGTATAGAAAAAGAGATAATTCTTGCATGTGAGCTCATATTCGTCAAATGTATAGAAAATAACACAAAAACAAGTGTTGTAAAATAATAATACATGGAGACAAATAGGGAAATAATAATAATATTTCTTATGATTCAGAACATAACCGTGAAATGAACGCAAATAACCCTTTGACATGCCCCATTGCAGGTCTTGGGGAAAATGCTACATATGGAGTATGGAAATCTACTAAGCTTAGTGCAAGACGACTAGACGAGGGATTTTTATCTAAACAGAGCATGGATTATGTGATTAATCACAACATAATCGGTGTTTTAGAGACGGATTAATCCACGGCGTGCAGTTGTTCATTCACTGTAAGGGCTTGAAGACCTGAGAGTGCGGCGAGACGACGGCCTCCTGCACCATCCTCCTGGGGTCGGCGGGGTCGCGCGCCCACCTCAGCTCGCTCATGTTGGGCGTCTCCACGAACAACATGGTGAACTCGCCCACCTTCTCCGTGCGGCCGCGGCGGCCGGCGCGCAGCACGAGGCTGTTTCCCCTGTGGTAGGAGAAGATGCCGTCCGTCAGCCGCACGATGTCGCCGGGCTCGAACGCGTCGCACTCGGCGCCCCACAGCAGGAAGTGCACCGCCGCCGTCTCGTCGGCCGCGAGGGACAGGCACGTCTCCTCCCTCCCCCCACCGCCGCGGCCGTGCGGCGGCGCCCTGGCCGCCTTGTCGAGCACGATGAACGTGGTGTTCACGGTGTTCGTCGCCGCCGGGACGAGGTCCTTCAGCTGCACCGCCCTGCCGCCGCCGCCGAAACCTGCCGCATCCGCCTGCAATCAGTCCTGCTGATTAGCATATTAGGATCGGTGTCCGGTGTGGTGTTTTGATCGTGCAGCTTTGCTCACGAAGCAGTGACTTGCACCGGGCATTCCATCGAACACCTTGAGGGCGTCTTTAAGATTGCACGCGAGTTATCAACGCTCAACGCAGCAGCTAACGAAACCGAATGCACGTGTAGGAGGAAGAGACGGCGACAGTCTTACCCCTTTGTGCGCCATGGGTGACGCCGGATAATCGGGCGATCGCCGTCGAGGTGATGCTCCGGCCGGAACGGGCACGAGCCGACCACCGCCACTTGACCGGCCTCAAGGCTCAGGGCCGGTCATGTGCCCTGCATGATGCAAACCCTGCAAAGCTGTAACGCGCAAGTACAAGGCCGGATTCCAGCCTTGAACAACCCAGACGCGTTAATGTTACTCGACAACACCTCGACGGCCCAGATTTCTCCCACGGTGGACGACAATTTTGTTGATTACTCTAGATGAATGATTTTTCTTGTTGCTACAAATTGTTGACCTAAGTTAGCAGATAAATGATTAGTGTCTAAGGGTGCTTTTGATTATACCGTGAGCTGTGAAAAAGCTATTGTGAGTTATTTGTTGTGAAATAACTGTTGTGAGTTATCTATTGTTGTGGAAAAACTAAAAATCGTTTGATTGAAGTTGCTGTGAAAAACTGTTGTGAGGTGACTGTTTTTTATAACTTACATAATTTTTATCATTATAATATTCTATGCATATATATAAATAGGAAACACTCAACATTGATGCAACTAAATAACTAGAAAATATATTAGATAAATAAAAAAGTGCATATTTCATCTCATAAAGTAACCGACAACCACATTTATCTCATGAAATTGTGCAATCCAATACAAACCACAATAATGTTAGATCAATTAAGACACCTTGAATTCATGTTATTTAATCTGTACTAAAAACATAAAGTATGGTCCAAGTTGTTTCTAAATTTGTACTAGAAAAAGCTACTTTTTCACAGCAGAAGCAGTTTTGTAAACTCGTTTGGTTCAACTTTTGTTTTTTCACAGAAAAAGCATATTTCAAAAGCAGAATCAAAATCACTTCAAAAGCAGAATAAAAATCACACTAAGATGTCTCACCATAGAGAATACAGTTTGCATCAGTGCCACTGAATGACTGAAATGAAACTGACTCAGCTGTACCATTTAGAAACCATAAAGGCCGGCGGGCTGGGCGCCCCGCCGGCCTAGCCACGTCATCGTTTTTTTTTGTAGCCGTCTGATTGACATGATCGTGTTTTCTGACCGTTCGATTGCTAGGCGGATTTGGCGTTCGCTCGGCGTGGAGTTCACTAGGCGTGGTGTCCACATTAAAGTTTTCCGCAGCGTCGCGTCGCGTCAATCACTCACTTTTTCTGTGTATATCGTACATTGCGCCTGTGTCTCCACTTCCTTCCTCCTCTCCCTCATCTCGTTTGCCCCGCACGCCCTGATGCCTCATTCCTCCCACCCGTTCCCCTCCCCTTGACGCCAGCCCTCGATGCCATGCCTCCCTAGGCATCCTCACGCAGATTCATCTCCACCGCGCTCAGCCTGAACTCCGCCCACCTCCACCTCCTCTCCTCCGCCTTCTCTACCACCTCCCCGTTCCATTCAACCAGCAACGGCGGTGGCTGCGTGGGCGGCTACCGCAATGCATCTGCGCCGTCCTTCTTCTCTCCCTCCATGCCATGAAGGCCGAGCGTGCGTGGTGGGCGGTGGGCGGGCGTGCTGTGAATTCCGGCGCTGTCGGCGGCTTAGGTTCAGCTCCCCGCTTGTTGTCATTTGCTCTCTCTCCCCTTCTCCCCGCTTGTTGTTCAGCGCAACCCGGCCGTGGCGAGAGCAGCGGAGGTGCGGCTCTAAGCACGACCGCTAAATTCCAGCATGCATGGGCGCTAGCTCCCTGCTGGCCATCTTCCCCCACGACCACCCGTGTCATCGACAATACTATGGTCACAAGCATGCATTTATTCTGATATTCTGTTTTCGTTCTTCATGGATTGACTGTCATAGCATATTTGGACACCACCGTCGTTATTGCACAGTCAGATCCATAGCTTCGGGCATCCAGGAAGACCTCCAAGCCATGGCGGGTCCTCACTCCAGTCTGCCACTTAGGCTGCTTGCCATCTCCTCCACGACCCCAACCAGATCTGTGTCGGGACTCCTGCTTTGCTGAATGGCCATTCCATGGATCACAAGGCATTGCCTCTGAAAGGTCGGTCTCCTCTTGACGACCTGTTGTTACCTTTTTATCTTGAATTGGATCGACTGAGGAGATGATTTTTTTCTTGCACAGCAGCACTTGCTAAGCGCATGGAAACACATTCTTATTTATGCTTATGCCTAATACACGTACACGGAAAGCAGGATTTATTGAGAGCTCTTGTATCATGTACTCAGAGATATATGTGTTTCATAAATGGATGCTCTTTCTTTTCCCTACTAATTTTGTTCCTTTTCTGCATCTCCGGATTTACCTGGATTCACATGCAGTGTTTACAAAAGGGATCATGCTTTGATTACACCGGAAAGTCATGTCTTTAGTCCTCTACTTGATTTGTATGGCCATCTTCTGATGTACATTCCATTTGCTTTCCATGACTATGCTAATGTCATTTGTTAGTCCAGAGTTTTTAGTCAAGGCAGCCTGAACATTTCAGTGCAGATGCCATTAAATAATGGACATTTTTGTAGGAACAACAAAATCTTATTATGGGTGGTGCTTTAGCATGTAAATTTAAAGAAATATTTTGTTCATCTACATCTCTCTGTTATTTGAATTCCACAATAACCTTTTAATGCATATGCTCACTTGGTTTTTTACCCTCTTTCTACCTTTTCTACCTGATCCAATCACAATTTGCACATACCAATTTGGTGCTATGTTAACTTATGTTTTACTAGCAGTAGCCACTAGCAATGGTTATGTTTTTGACTAATTGTTTTCTAGCTCCTACAGACAACCAGTTCTTACTGTGCCTTGGAAGGTGGTGGCATGTGGAAACCTACAGTGGAGTTCTCTTCTCGAAGCAAATTATGCCGCTGCCCCACAAAGTATAACAATAATTGCTCTTTCATTTGTATACCAGGTAGTCCTACTTAACGTATCCACTTATTCACTTCGAATGAAATACTATTTGTACTAGATTGAGTATTCTCCTTAACAGAATGTAGTTCCTGTCCTGTGCACAAATTTGGAAGGAGACCTATAAAAAGTAAGGTAAGGCTACAATCAAAAATCTGTATGTAAAATATGAATAAATACAGAAGTTGTAAAGACATAAGGATATAAACAGTACTTCAAGACTTGTGACAATAGAACAATATATGCCTTGTTTATAACAAAATTTTTAAAAACAATCATAGTTTTTCATCAATATGGGACACACATATATGGATTTTCAGTTAATGACAATATTACAACATCCTAAGCTATGGGTTCAAAAGGAATATGCATATCCTTATTGAATATTGCAGGAAGGCCATTGTGGTAGGAACTACCATACCCATTGCTCTATTTCTCATTTGGGATGCTGTCATCCTGGGGACAATTCCAAGCCTTGCAAAGAGTGGAACTATTATTGATCTGTTAGAACAACTTAGATCAAGTAATGGAACAGTAGGGATAAGTATTTTCAAGTTGTTCATATAATTTCCTATGTTTCTAAAAACTGAGCTTAATTTGAAAATGTCTTTTTCATTTCAGCCTATCGTTGAGGCATTCTCATTTCTTGCAATTGGCACATCATGCATTGGATTTGTTTTAGGACTTTCAGACTTCATAGCAGACTGTAAGTTGTCTTCTTCGGTCCAGATTAATCACATTTTAACTCAGGCAAGGTTTATAGGGCCTCTCTAATTAGAAAAAAATAAAGTTAATATTTTGGGACTACTTACTGCTATTAATCCAGTACCCTTTCTTCACTTCTATAAAACTTTGCAGTGCTTAACTACCAAGTGGACAGAACAAACCGCTGTCGTACCTTGTAACTTTGCTCCCTCTGCGTGTTCTATCATTGATTGATCCAGAGATATTTTCAAGGCATTGGACTTTGTAGGAACTTATGGAGGCAACGGCCCTTTAATATTATCTCTAATTATGAATAGTTGTACTACAGGAACGTGTATATACATATGTTGTTTCAAATTTTATTTTCCAAAACGACCTTGTGGTAGAATGAAAGCAACCAATAAGGCATATCCATCATCCTTGTATTTTTTCCTGTTTTGCTGAGAATACATCCTTCTGTGAGATTCAGTGAATTTTTGGTTGGTAGATTGCATTATGAAAGTATTCATGTATGCCTTTTTATTTGTTGTACAGTGTAGAATGCTTTCCTCTAGGAAGACTCTTAACAATGGCAGAAGGATTTTTGCCAGATGCTTTTTGTTAAGTAGGAGAAATTTTAACCAAAAATTATAACTGTTTATCAACATTCATTGACACTTAAATTTATGCTCATTTCATTGCAATATTTGTACTTTGCAGAAAATATTTTCGGTAGCAGAAACATGCTAATTGCCAATAATAATTACGTTTTAAAAAATAAATAGAACAAATTGTGTGCACATGGCGCGCCATTGGCGCGTCCTAGCCATAATAAATCTTACAGGCTGCGCGCCAATGGCACGCCCCAGCGTCTAGTTCTATATATATTTGTAGCGTAACGAAGTCCCTAAAGATGATTTCTTGGAAATCATCCGGAACATTGTTGGAGATCAAATGCTCAAGCGGGCAACCCATAATGTTTTACAGGTGAATACCGTGAATGAAATGTGGTAACTAATTGCTGCACTATGTTCATAGCTGATAATCAATGTTCATCAAGTTTGATGGAAGTGAAGCTAATTTTAATTATCATGTTGAGTGCAAGATTCAATAATTATGTAAGAAGTATCTTATGCCCGCATTACATTATCTTAACTTGTTTTCAGATGCAAGCCCAGTCACACAGAGAAATAGCCAAGCAAATGTAAATCAGCAGACTAATGCAAATCAATATTCATTACCATCCCAAGTATCTTCCAGCGGCTCGGCACAATTACATGATCAGCAAGTTCATCTCAAGCCTTTGTGCCATCGGGCATTCAGGTGTAGAGCAGTATGGCTGCTCATGATAATTCCATCCAACAGTCAGTTTCAAAGTGGATGCATCATGCATGCTATGCCAAATCGACCTCTTGATATGAACTCAGCAATTTCAGCAGAACACACAAAGGTACATATTCTTGTTTTGCATCCAGTCATTTTGTTACCAACTCAGTTGTGTAATCTCAACATTCGCTTTCTTTGCAGGGCAAATCAAAATATAAGAAACTAAAAGATTCCATGATGTCGTTGTGGATGGGTCTACCTCCAACATGGCCGGACAAGAAGAGGAGGAAGGAGCTGAAGGAGATAAAGAAGACGCTGAACAAGATGAGGATCTCGATGATTTGGATCACAGCCTAACAAGCACTAATAGTAGGAAGAAGTCAAGTAATACTAGTTGTTGGTTCACTGGAAGTCTTAGAAAGAGGTCCAAAAACCCAATGGTTAGGATGATGAGAGAGCTAGTTACTAAATGGTCTGCATCTCTGAAGATGCAACTCAAAAGGTCTTAAAGAAAGCTGTCACTCAGAAAGGTCAGAAGATAAATAAGTTGGCAGATTCTGTTAAGAGGTGCTAGGATTTAGCTTTAGAATGTGGGGCAAGTCCTGATAGTGTTGAATACTTTGCATGTGCTACAATTTTTTAAAAAGAATTTAATAGAGAATTATTCTGCAATATACCAACTCTTGAAGCAAGGCTAGTTTTTTTTGAAAAAATGGTGCCAGAGCAATAATATGTATCAGTGACAATATCTTAATGGCATGTTTTTTCTTGGTCAATTGGGATGGTAATTCCTCAAGTGATTAAGATGGTAATTATTCTTCTAGTGATTTTGACGGTAATTATTAAGTGAGGATGAAATTGAGAAGATGTACTCATTCATCGTAAGAGGAGTCGGCAATTCCTTAGTGTGGCCCTTATGTTTGGTATATACTATTAATTTTTCACGTATAAAACTCCAAGGAGGGTAGCTAGTGTACCGGGCATATATAGGTGCAAAAAAATTATCAAATAGAATCTCTTGCTACAATATGTTCAGAATGTGTAGATCATTATTTCATCAACTTCGTGATTTGTTTGTCTGAGTCCTATGGCTTGAGGGCAACAAGAGGAATGTCAACGTTGAGGGCTTTATGGATGTTCCTATGGATGTCAACTTCGACAATTATATAGGAGCAATAGATAGGACACATGCACCAATTGTGGTGCCAAGTGATAAGGTGGCTCAACATATGGGGATACATGGATATACCACACATAATGTGTTGGCTATTTGTGACTTTGATATGAGGTTTACATTTGTTGTTAGTGGATGGCCTAGATCGGTATATAATATGAAAGTGTTCAATTATGCTGTAACGAAATATGGTGACAAGTTTATGTGTCCATCTCCAGGTACACTACTTTTTATATGATCATCACTACCTCTTAGATGAACTACTTCATTTACCTGACAATAATGTCTTCATTTGTAGGGAAATTTTACCTAGTTGACTCAGGGTACTCTATCTGTCTATGTTACCTTGCACCATACAAAGGTACAAAGTACCAACTCCTAGAGTATTGGAGTGGCCCAATGCCAAAACATAGGAAAGAGACCTTTGATTTCGCACATTCATCCCTTAAAAATGTCACCGAAAGGTCCTTTGGAGTTTTGAAGATGAAGTGGAGGATTTTGTTGGATATGCTAAGTTTTCCAATACCAAAGCAAAAATAATTGTAGCATGCATGACAATTCACAATTTCATTTGAGAGAATGGTATTGCAGATAGGACCTTTGATTTGTGCGATCGTGATGAAAACTATGTTCCAATGGACAAACCATTGACCTCTCAAGGACATGTACAGAATACCCATGCAAGAGACGAAGATTGTAACATGAATGCATTACGTGATGAAATAGCTAATGGTTTGTACAATAGATCAGCTAATGTGTATGGTTGTATTCTAAAGACAATGACAATGGAATTGATTCTTTCGTGTTTTTATAGTTTTTTAGACAATAAAAATAAAATTGAATGTTTATGTATTGCTTCAACATTTGAGGGAGAGAGGGGCACACAAGCACCCTAAACCGGCCACACTAGCGCTAATGTTTATGGTGACATGTTTACATTTGTATTGTTTCAAAATTGAAGATGAAAGAGAGGTAAATGAGTTTTTTTATACTTATGTGCTAAAATTTAGCGTATATATCCGAATAGTAAAAGAGACTAAACTTTCCCTCCGTTTAAGGAGCTAAACTTTAGCCAAAGATAAGACCTAAATCATTGGTCTTGATCTCAGCAAGGAAAAGGCTTAAATACTTTACCTGCTTTACAAACCAGTCTTGCCAAAGTCGACACGGAATTAGAGAGGACACACACTACTAACAATAAATGGTCTCCCGCTGCCTATCCATCACCTACGCCCAAACCCACTGGCCGCTGCGCTCGCCACTCCTCACTAGTCAGTCCGACTGTATCTTGCCAGCCGCACTAGCATCCCAATTCTTGCCTCTCTCTCTCTCTCTCTTCGTCAGTCGCCATTAGCCAGTCAGTGTCATCTGATCTATCTCTCAAACCGACCTGTTAACTAGAGTAAACGATATGATCTAACGTTGTATTTAATGATTCACTTGCGCGTAAGCGTAAGGGGTGGCGGTGTTCAATTCAATCTCGTACAATATGAGGAAGTGAGGAACAACAGTATCCAATAAGTGAGTTTGTCGTGCGCTTGTCTGCCGCCGTATTACTCCAAACAAGTGGCCGGAGAGCGCAATTGTCATACGCGGCACGCAGGGGCAAGCCGATATATATGCCACGACTTTCCTTCAAAAACTATACGTACTGTATTTTTAAACGGTGCAATATATGTATATATATATATATATATATATGTATAGACAAATGCTATTCTACACCACGGGTGTAGAATAATTATTCTAGTGATAAATCTACCACTGAGAAAAAAATTGTACTCAATTGCTATTCTACTGAAAAAAATCTAATATTGAAAGTGGTCGATGTAAAATAGCACTTCCATATATATATATATAAATGTTATTCTACGGGTGTAGAATGCTATTTTACACTGGCGTGGAAGGGGGGTCGGGATTGGGTGGGGCGTGGGGGCACGCTGGATGAGGTGGGCATGATTGGGTTGATCCGTGTAGAATAGCATTCTACACCCATAGTGTAGAATAACGTTCTCATATATATATATATGTATGTAGTGTATATATATAGAGAAAGTTCTGTATTTGCCACTGAAAGTTTACCTGATTCCATATATGTTACTGATTGTCTCACTGACATGTGAGTTCGGAACCCACATGTCATTGACACAACAAGTGGCATATATGAAACTGACTAATTTTTCAGTGACATATTAGAAATAATCTCATATATATATATATATATATATGTGGAAAAAAATATTTTGAGGATGCGATTGGATAGCATAAACTTTTTTGGTGGCTAAGAATCACTTAAAGGGTTTCTCTCTCTTTTTTTCATAAAAGCATGAAACGGGTCGTAAATTTCACGGGGATTTTTAATTATTTGTTATTCTACAGATGAGACGGCGATATGTTGGCCGGAAAAGAGCATAAAAATAAGTTTATTCATGTTAGTAATGATAAATAATTAAACGTGATGAAGTGTGTGACATTTTAACGAATACCGTTCTTTAGGACGATAAATAGTTAAAAATCCCAATTTCGTGTGACTTGATTGGCCGTTTTTAAAATCTGAATTCAACTGGCTTGCCAAACGGTTCCGTAAAAATGATTTTGTTTCTCTCTAGAAATGTTTTTGAAAGAATCTGAAACAAATATTTCACTAACAATCTGATCCAACCCAGCTCTAAAATCTTTCGTTTATTAGTTATTTAACTTAACGTTGAATTTATCCGTTTGCAGTTTTTAAATAATTATTGAAAAAACCCAAATTCATCGGTCATCGCTCGTCGCATCGTCTTCTGTTTTAATAAGCTTACGTCACTCTTCCTCCTACCAGCTACCATCCACGCTCGCGCGCGCGCCTCCTGCCGCCGCCATCAATGCGATCCCTACGCGTGTTCTGCTGGAGCGCGCGCCTTAAAATCCCTTGCCGCACTGCTCGAAGCCATCAGCCCATCACGCCACATTGCTAGCTAGCTAGCTACCTCCCTGGTGCTCTCCTCCGCCTCCGATCCGGCCGTCCGACCCGTCGCCGTCGCCGCGCGCGTTCCGGCGAGGACGATGGTGTTCTTCTGCTTCCTGGTGGACCAGCGGCGGAAGGTTCGGAGCAGCAAGCCTGCGGCGGGGATCTGCTCGCGGTGCGGCGGGTGCGCCAGCGTGGCGGACATGGAGACGGCCACGCGCGTCTGCTACCTGCTCACCGTCCACCGCGCCACCTGGCGCGCCATCATCTGCACCTTCTGCGGCGCCATGCTCAAGTCCTACCGCCACTACAGGCTCTACTAGAGCAGAGCCACCTCACCGCCGGGCGCCGACCGCCGGTCACTACTGCTATCGCCTTCCCCCGCGCGCGCACGGCTTAATTGCTTCTTGCTATAGGTGTGTCCCGACAGATCGACGTGCTGCTGCTTCTTTCGTTGGCTAATACTGGAGCATTAATTAATTGGTTTCTGTTTACTAATTTTTGCTAAAATACTTTTTGCATTGCATGCTTGCATGCATGCAGAATGTGAAATGGCATATATCGTTCTTGGTCCTTTTGTACGTATGCATGGAAATGGAAGACAGAAGTTTTGTGCCAATCTCATCTCTAATTCTTACACATGAATACATTATGTCATCTAATTTTAGTATCTGATTCGTAACTCCAGTTCTAATATTTATACTGAATCTACTGTTTGTATAATAAAATAGTATTGATTAAAATTTTGTTTTTAATCTAAAATAAAAAGGCAGCCCAAATAAAAATCACATGACTCCTCGTTATCTCAATCCATTCACCGATTAAGATTCCTTAAAAATAAATTTTAACATATGTACAAATTCTTAGATTTAGAGCTACGCTAAATGGAGCCTTAATTTTAGAAATCTCATATAAAATGGGAGGGCCGGGTAAGATCTGAAGATTTCCAACATGGAAATTGTGCATTTTCGTTTGTTTGCTGGCATGACTGCTTACACTATCACACGTTCTCTCCGTCTCAATTTGATCCGTCGGAACATGAACATAATTTGTGTAATTTGTGAAAGGAACGTGAGTTAGCTGACAATAAATTTCATCAGAACCACAACGTTAAGAGAAATTTGAGGATTTGCCACTGAAAAATTTGTATACTTTGATTATTTGCCACTTGTGTCCATGACAAGTGGAACCATCTAAATGTATGACAGTGGGCCAAAGTGGCAAATAATCGAAACTCAATTTTAATAGTGGCAAATTATCAAATATTCCCAACGTTAAATATACCCAGGCAAAAGTAGTATCGTACCCGTAGGGCCTTATTTCCTCTAATATTTAGTTATTTCAGAATAAACAAAGAACTCTTTTTCGATCTTCACCTCGGCTAAAGCAGGATGCATTTAAATCTACGCTCGACCAACCATGGATAGCATTAGCTCTACCACGCGAGACCATTTGGATGTGGTCCTCCGTTACCAGACAACTTCAGTTTAATTCCGTTGGCCCACTGCACAAACATGCAGTGACCAATCCTCTCCAGCTGGTTTTTCACCTTCTTTTTTTTTCTCTTAAATTCTGAAAGACACCGCTGAAATAAAATGTGCTGAAAAAGGAGAGAAAATTTACAACCGGTACACTCCAACAATCAGATTTAAAAACTATATGATATATATAAGTATTAAAAAATAGATATCATTAATTAATGCGTGGCATGATAAGAAATCTAGAACAGCTGCACGACCTACTGGTCCAGCTCATAAAACCGGTAAATAAAATAACCGATGACGTGGAAATGTTTTAAGGTACAGCCCATGTTCACTGTACGTATCAGTAAACAGTTCTGAACCTCCCCAAAAAACACCGTATTGTGTTAGTTTCACGTGGCGTCGGGTCGACCGAGAATTCGAGATGGTTTCTCGAGCTGGGAGTGTGGGCGATAGGTTTAAAAATTTGTTATTTTTAAAAAGTGAATTCGTAACATTATTATTAACTTAAGTGGTTTTATATGTCAGTCTCAATAGTAACATCATAATTAAAATTTGCATCTTAAACGTGATAAATTATCAATTTTTCGAACGAGGTGCAGCTTGCGGTTGTAACTTGAATGAGCCGCAGCTGGGCAGGGCAGGGCAGCGCCGCCGGGGGCTCCGCCGGGCGCGCGTGGGCGACAGGGGCCAGCCGACAGCCGTCCCCGGCGCGTGCGGTGAATCGGTGATGCGTGGCCCAACGGCGGGTGGACGTGGACCACTGTTTACAAAGCGTAATTGTATCAGGTTATCATATATAGTTTTTTTATCATATCATTGACTATCAGGTTATGCAAACCAGTCTTATTTAAACCTGCCTAATGATTAATCATTAAATTGAACTGGTAATCACGATAACTACACTGATTAGTACGATAACCGACTGTTGATAGGCCGAAACCGAAACGGTTCATTGCCGGCGTGATGGTGGAAGGGGCCAGGGAGGGGTGGCACAGGATGAAAAGAAAAAAAAAACATGCAACGGCAAGCGGAAGTGCCGGCTAGTTAGAAACGGATAGATAGTATGTTTGGATCAAGTGCTAAAGCAAATAACTAAAAAAGGCTAAAATTTTAGTCAATTCCTGTTTGAATCTAAGGCTAAAAAAGGGCTAAAGCATTTATTGTTGTGTATAATGACTGAAATATTACTCATTTATTGCTCTTATTTTTCATGCATGCATGCATGATGAAGGTATGGGTGGAAAAAGAGTATTTTAGCTCCTCATTGGGGTTAATGGCTAAAAAATTTTAGCCCTTTTTACCTTTGGTGTTTGGATTTTTAGCCACTAAAGGAGCTAAATTTTAACTCCTTTTGCTTTAGCCCTTGGATCCAAACACCTCCTTATTAGATTTTTTTTCAAATTTACAACTGACGGTTAAATTTATAATATTTCAAAAGAACTTGATGGTGGTGGTCCACACAATAAATCAAAAGTATTTATCTTTAGTTTTGCTCATCTCTATTTGAATGGTGTTCTTTTAATGTTGTATTTTTTTCATTGCAATGCACGAACACTCAACTAGTAATCAATAAGTACAACTTATAAATAGTAGCTATCTATTTAACTATCTACAAAATATTTAATATTTGTATGTAATATAACTTATAAATCCTTAAATATGTATGAGATCGAACATGAGTTTTTATTATCTCTTCACCAAGAGACGCCTTATATTTCTTTCATCATTTATTACTATGAAATAATGCTTTTTATAAAATGTTTAGCTTTAAGACAGCCCAAAAATATCATGGTCATGGCACCGAAGTGAAATAGACGTGTGTTGTCCAATACTCCGACGTAAAACCTAGCACGGTATATTTTGCGACTAATCGGCTAAGAGCATCTCCAAGAGATATCCTATCGCTTCCCTATAATCAAATTTAGGGAATTAGCTGCAAAAACTATACTCCAACAGATTACTTATTTCATTCCCTATCCTATCTCGTTCCCTATTCCTCTCTCCTCATCCCTCAAATGTAGGTAACAAATCTTATTCCCTATCTCAAATTTTGAATTGACAAATTACTCCATGTTTACCAATGTATCGGTTATTCTTTATTTAGCATTATTTTATCAATTGCAATTAAAATTCCTGCAAACACATGATAAGAAAATGACCCAAACAGATCATTTAATTTATTTTTTTGGATATTTGAGGGTTGAACTGCAATCTATACTAAGTATATTTTATATATGTTTTATCCTTATTCACTTGTGCTTTTAAACAAACTTATATATATTGTGTTTATAATTCAGCAGTTGTTTTAAATAAAAAAAGAGGATTTAAAAATATAAGGAATGAGTTTTAGGGAAGCTGCCGGAGACCGAAGTTGTATAAGGATGCAATCTTTTAGATTTATTCCCTATATAAGAGATATAGGGAATAAATTTTAAGAGAACTGTTGGAGATGCTTTAAGCGTTTCTTCTGTTTCTCAAAAGCTGACAGACGTGACTGATAAAACGACAAAATTAATTTCTTCCTGCCGTTGTTTTAGTCTTGTCTTTTACTCAGCTTTAAAAAAAAATCAAAATCTATAACCAAAGCGGAACAGATGTCATGAGTATTGGTGTCTGATTGCTATACTCCCTGAATTATGGGCTTTGCTCCGGTACAAGCTACTCCTGCTGCTCAAAAACAGTAGCGCTGCCGAAAATAAATGTGGAGCTACTACAAATCTTAACTCAAATTTTGATTGAACCAAGGATAATCAATGCTCTAAACATTTGAGATTCAGACATACCAGCAGGTCCTAAGTCTGAAGAGTCACATTGAAATTCTATTGAAAATTTGAAACAAACGGAAAATCCCAGATGAACAAGTCACAGTAAGTATAAGAATGCTTCTAAAGGAAAACAATCAAACTAAATCACTATTACCTACCAGGTCAGCGCTGTTATCATGGTAATACTCTTCAGAACCAATTATATGTGGCAGAGGAGCACATGCAGACGTAGCCTTCAAGAGTCAAGGAGTAAGAATAATTTGGATACCAAGGAAAAAAATGCTGGTTTAGTGGGTATCATCATATTATTGGTTTTAAGCCAATCAACCTTTGTGATGATCACTATGTATAAGATAATATAAAGACAAACAGATGAACTATAACTATAGAATTGCTGAAATAATGCCATCTGCAGTTACCAAATGGAACTGCCAGATTATGTTTGATCAATTTTGGTGCATAATTGATTTGCTGTAAATATTGGTCATGTAATTGGTTTCCCAAAGAATTGATCCTGTTTTGCCATAAAATAAATTAACCTTAACACAGAAAAAGGACAGGAATCTTGCCAAAATTTTAGAAGGGACTACTCAAGCTTGAAATAAATTCTGACAGTAAAAAAGATGTATCAACAGGATGTTATCGACGAGCGTCGGACGCAAGTATACGCGACGGGGCAAACGGGATGGAGCCTAGGGCCAGGTGCAAGGGCTAGGGGAGTCTTTTGTCATTTTGTCAAATGAATAATGTTGCTGTTTTTATTCCAATAAAGCATTAGTTGGTTTGTTTCCTTCAATTTAATAGATTGGTTTGTTTCCTTAAGAATAGTAGATTGATCTGTATTAGGGGGCCTACTATATAAAGGCTACAGTATTTTTTCGGACGGAGATATCCATGAATAAACCTTCCCTAGTGTGGGCGGGATTACCTAGACTCGGCCGGCCCCTCGTCGGTGTTGGAGCTCCGGTGATCGCTGTTCTTCCACGGTGTTCGTGTCCACCGTTCTGTGTTTCTGTTGGTATTCATCCTCTGTCCCTGGATCTGCGCACAACAGGGAGTACAGGGGGATTAGCTGGTATCACAGGCATCAACTAATCAAACTCCAAATCCATGGGAAAAAATTTAGTGACGACAAATTCTGCCATGATTTTGCAGGGAAAAGTTTGGGAGCAAAATTTCTTCCATCAATAACTGTAAGCAAGCCCATTACCCTGAACACAGAGATGGTTGAGCAGCCTTTCAGCCTTTGCTTAGGAAATGGTCCTGACAGGAAGAACGCCCTATGTGTAATGCTTCTTTGTATCTTGGTAAGATACCATGCTCATAACCCTGAGCCGACGCCTGTGATTGCAAAAGAACCTTGCATACTCTCCTTCAATTTCGAATGCATACTATCTTCACCTGAAATTTTCTGCGGTTGAAATCACACTTGGAGCACTCAGCAGTGATAACTTATTCCATTTGTTGAGACCAAGAAAGGAAATACATAACATGCATTATGAGCAATTTCCAGTAAAGGAATGAAGAGATAAATATTGATAAAATCGTAAAATTGAAATTTATGCGTTATATAAAAGTAGTAAAAAAGTATGAACCAAATGAACTAAATTTCAGAAGGTAAGTATATCGTCGTCTGAAAACAAATACTCCCTTCGGTTCCATTTTTCAACATATAAGAGGCGGGCGCGTGTTCACGAGGTACCTGGCACTGGTTTGAGAGGTGCTTGGCAACCGAACCGGAGCTCCCGCCGCGGCCGTCGTCGCCGCGGTCTCCGGCTTGTCGGTGAGCCGCCTGCACCTCTACCTACCTCTGCCGGAGAGGGCAAAAGGGAGAAGAGGAGACTGCGGCGATCCGTGGTATCCAGTTCCGGCCCAACTAACTTGGCCCTCACGTAAGTCGTTATCCTTTTCCAGCCCAATTATTGTAGCACAGAAAACTTGGGCCGTAAGTCAGTCGCTAAACCCGACGACAGGAGGCGGCCTTGCACCGCACGGCCTGTTAGGCTGCTTTGTTTCATCAAGATTTTTTTCAAATAATACATTTTTTTAAAACAAATTTCAAATCTGATATACACGATTTTGAAAAATTATAAATTTGATCTTAAACATATGAAATTTCCATCTAGGGCCTAAGCCCTAAATTGGCGCTTCATCTTCCAACAGTGCCCTGGTAGCCTAGACGGGTTGTTCAAGTGATGACATAAGATTATTTTTATAATTTTTAAAAAGCGTATATCAGATTTATTTATTTTTAAAAAGGTATTATTTCAATAAACATTAAATTTCAGGATTTATTTCATTTTCGTTGATGACACGGTTAAGTAGTCGGAAGCACGCCCCCCCCCTGCTGGCACAGAAAAAGGGTGAGATGTTTTAGCGATTTCGTGATAATTATAATAAACAATGTAATTAATAATTAAATTTGTGGTCTTTATACTTATTTAATAATCAATAATATATTATAATTCGGATTATTTTAAGTTGAAGTCTAAGGGTATGTTTGGTTTAGATTTTTGAACCAGCTTCTTGGTTCAGAAGCTGGAATCTGAACCAAACACCTCATTTGGTCACCCACTTTTTTAGAATCTGCAGATTCTTGTGGTATAAATTTAAAAGTTGATATAACTGAATTTTCATAGATGTTCAGTTCACCTTTGAATGAATATTACCTGTCATACTATTAAAACATATCAGTTTATTTAAAATTTGAAAAAGTAAAATTTTAGTAAAATATATAATTTTAGTGTAATTTAAAAATATATAATTTAATATAAACATTACAAAATTTTATGATTAGAATGATTTACATATAAAATTATACATTAATAATATAACTAAATATCACGAACTACCAAAATATAAATACGCAATTATTCCAACCAAACAACTTCTCAACTTTTCTACAGCTCATAGCTCACAGCAGTATTTTTAGAATCTACAGCTTAATCAAACACACGCTAAGCCTCAACATCTTAAACCAAGGTCAGTGTTAGGGGTAAATCAGTGAATCAGGGTCAGATGTTAAATAGTATATTATTTACTAAAGGGCATCAAATTCTTTTTCACTTTTAACCCATAATAATAAGCATCGATGATAATTAGGTTCGCCAAACGGTTTAAATAGTGGAGCCTCGTAAACCTATAGCTTACAAATTCAATGTATGTATGATCTTCGGAGTATTTTACCATATCAATTTTTCTTTACATTTGTTGGGAAAAAAACTATGAAAGATAAGATGTGATGATAATATTATTGGTACGTAATTAAACCATATTGTTCTCCTAAAAATTCGCACGTTAATAACAGCACGTTGGGTAGATCTCCGGATCCTGAAATCCACACTGAAGCTGGAGTGACACTGAAGTTGGAGTGGAACACTTGAAGCTGGCTAGACCCTGCTACACCACTTTAGTTCATTTTTCTGAAGCACTCTCAATGAGATCCACTGTACGGAAAAAGTGTTTGACGTGACTTCAGCTTCACGGAACAAAGAAACTGAGGCCGGAGCGCTGCCAAACGCATCCTAAATATTCAATATTTTTTTACGGAATACTATCAGATTCTCTAAACTAAATCCTTCTAATGACATCCAATTAACGGCTGTCCACCAAACCAAAACAAATTGGAAGCCACGTGAAAGAAGACACCGAAATGGAGGACCAACTGCTGCCCTTGACCAATGATGCACGAGCAACATAGTGAGTGACACGGCTTCCAACTAATCAAACACATCATACATCACCACATGAATCGAAAGGACTCGTTAGAAATTATTGCCTCTGTCGTGTAGGTTGGCAATAAGGTTCTCTGTTTTTTTTTTCATTTTATTCCCTCGTGTATAAATAAAGGAGAAAAATGGAATACTCTCACCAATTTTCAAAAGTAATTCGTTTTGATATAATTTCATATATCAAGGAAGATTTAATTAATATTCTCAATGTCTCATTAACTATGGTCTGCAACCACTCTAACCTAAGTTCAAATCCCTCTCTGCATTCTTTTTTTCCCTGTACTACTTTAAAGATAAAAATATTTTGAGTACACATAAAAATAAAAACGATTTCTTTTAAAAAAAATTTAGATATAACCGAGTTTCTTTAAATAAAAAAGGAAGCAAGGAAAGGATAGTGGATGGTTGACTAACAAAGCCAAATGCTGATAGAAAAGTCAGCAGTGCCAGCCTGGAAATGTTTTCATCATGGAATTAGTGACCGAGGTGACATTATGACAGTACATGTTGGAGCTCCCACTTTGGAGTTTGGACTGCTGTGTGCACTTGTCATCTTCCATGGTTTTCTGCAATAATTTCCACCTCTTCCGCTAGTTTCAGAAGACCATTTTCTCCTTTTAGATTCCTTTTTCAGTTTCAGGGCTTGTTTGGTTCTTTTAGGGACTAAACTAAACTTTAGTCTCCTCTTTTTTATAGGACTAAACTTTAGTCCCTTGGTATTTGGTTCTAAGGACTAAAGTACTAAAGAAAGTGAGGGATGGGAGGTAAGTAGTACTTTTAGTCCCCTTTAGCAAGTTCTTTGGGACTAAAGGCTAAACTTTAGTCTCTAAAGTTTAGTCACACTTTAGTCCCCTTGTTTGGCAATTTAGGGAGGGACTAAACTTTAGTCCCTAAAGTTTAGCAAGGTGGAACCAAACACCCCCTCAGTGTGGTAACCCCTAACCACAAATCTAATAAATGCACTCTTTCAAATACTTGGATTTGGAATCGTGTGGTGTGTTCGGAGGTATAGATAAAGTAGTTGTTCTAGTTCAGTCTCATAAATTTAAAATTTCATAGTACAACGAGGACGTTGATAATTTCATAGTACAAGGTTGTAATATTAGGGATAATGATAAAACACGATAAAGATATTCAAATATATATTGCTTATGAACTTCAAAATATATTTTAGGGTATCCATTTTCTCTTTTTATTTGAAATTAATGATTTCCACATAAAACCTTAGGGCATGCTTGGATCCTAGATATTGGATTCAGAATTGAAGAATTAGAATTTAATTCTATAAGATGATATGTTTGGACTATTTTAGAATTAGAATTATAAAATCCTATATAGAATTTATAGTTCAATCCAATTCCTCTTCAATAAAAAGGAATTGGCCAGAATACATCTCATCCTGTCTTAGATGGAGATGATGATGATTTTCTTGTAATAATGAAATTGATTCTATGATTTGATCATCTAAATAAGTTTTAGAATTAGTTTTTAGATTTTAATTCTATGGTGAACAAAATATTAGATTTCAATTCCATGTAATTTAATATTTTATAAAATCTGAAATGGATACTAATTCTTTCAATACCTAGGATCCAAACGAGACCTTACATGATTTTATAGAAATCAATTTAATTCCCGTAGGATTCAGGAAATAATCCGTTGTTTCAAGGCCTTACACTGTTTGAAAACAAATAATGACAAGTAAGATGAGACCAGTGACGATAATATTGGTACACAAACCATATGTTCTCTAAAATGTCCAAAAAAATAACTCTTAAATATTCAACAGGTATAAGCAAAGCATGAATACTTTAGAAAAGTCGACAATGTATTTTTCGTCGAGAATGAAAGCAAATACAAAACTACGAAATCACACGCACCTAAAGAGCTAAGTATCCCCTTTCCAAAAAAACTTATAATATTTTGAAAGATAGTAAAAATAAGGGTTATTTTACCGTCTTTGAGGAGATATCACATTTTTTAGTGCTAATTTTAGTACCTCCTGGTACTTCATGTGTCAAGAGATATCAAATTTAACATTAAAAAATATGGTACCTTCTAATATCTTCTGATCAAATGTAAAATTTCTCTAAAAATAATCATATGGTAGGTGTTAGGAATACGAGACCGGAGTAATAGGATGAGTCAGGATTATACGGACGTGGCTATATTCAATGAAGTATAACATATGTCATGTGAAAAAATAGTTTATCTCCTGAATAAAGTTAATAGTTTATATTGTAAATAGATAGACATCTTAATCTACTTGGCAGTATACGTAAATTATAATTCTATTTACTTGTATATAAATCTATACGCATCAAGCTATACCCACGGAAATGCGTAGTAAATTTACTCGAGTGATATCGAAAGTAGAAAATTTCCCCCAAAATCAACTAGACATTGAGAATACACTTGCTATACAGAAGCTAATCACTACTCCGGATGGTGCTGATGTGATGGTAACATGAAGAAAAAAAATCACGGGTTAATTTAATGGTGGTCGGCTGTGGTTAGAGTTAGACCAGCAAACATACGCTCAATTACGTCATGATTATGACACCACGCGCGCATGCACACATAAAAATAGAAAATTACTTATATATATATATTATAATTTTTAAAAATTATTTATGTGTCATTATTAGTGACCATTATCAATCAGTAACATATCGATAACATATTAATAAAAAGTAAAAATTATAATAACATAAAAAATTAAGACACCACTCACATTTGGATTTTTAATTAATTGTAATTTTAAAATGGAAAGACAAAGGAGGCATGCGAGGAAGGTCAAACCGGTGAAGACACGCACAGATCCCTCCCTCTCTCTCGCATCCGGCATCTCTCTCTCCTCCACCGCTCCGAGGCGGCGAGAACGAGGAGGAGGAGAGGGAGAGCCCGGAATCCCGAGCCCAAGCGGCGAATTAGGGCCTGCTGCCTCGCGGGGCCCCGGATTTGGGAGCAGTTCCCGTCGGGGGGGATTCGAGGCGCAGTCATGAACGAGAAGGCCTCCGTCTCCAAGGAGCTCAACGCCAAGCACAAGAAGGTGCGTTCGTCTCCTTCGTGGCGTTCTCCCGGCTATTGTTTTTTGTCGGATCGGAGGCTGCCCTCGGTTGCGCTGGGATCGATGGCGAAGCCGGTGCTGGCGTGCGATTTGTTGACTAGTGTTGCGATTTGGGATCCGGCGGTGCTGTGGGTGGTTGATCTCCCCGTTTCGGAATTTCATGTGCCGTACGCTTGATCTGTGTAGTGGCTTTGCGATTTTTTTGGTGTGTTGGCAAGAGCAGAGCGCAGATCGGAATTTGCTTCGTTTTGTTTCACCTTTATTACGATTTATATGGGAATCGTGGAATGGACGCTGCTGGTGGTTTAAGCTTTGGGGTCTCGATCATATGGATTTTGTGAGTTTGTTCGACTGGTGGAAATCGAAAATTTGATTGTAACTTAGTAACTATCCTCGTGTTAAAGATTTCTGTCTGTTTCATTGGAGTAAAAAGGAAAACCAATTATCGGCATTATTTTCTTACTGTCAACTGTACAAGTAATCTACGGGGTAGCTATTTTCGTTGCTACACCACAATGTTGCCATTTTGAATTTCTGATGACCCGCTCAACTCTCAACGATATAGAGTATAGTATATGTTGCAATTGCATCCTTCTGCAAGTGCCCTGTCTTATTTTCCATGTTTATAACTTGTTCTTTCTTCACAATTGATTTCCAGATATTGGAAGGCCTTCTTCGGCTGCCTGAGAACAGAGAATGTGCAGACTGCAAGTCGAAGTGAGTGATCATGTGCAGTTTTTTTTTCAAAAGATGGCTATCGATGCAGTAGACAAATCTATGTGCTACCATTAGCTTTGCTACGAGTACTTTCACTTGAGGATATGACCTTTTTTGTTAGGTAACATTTTGATTCATGACAACAGACTCATCAGTTGGCATTGCCCACTTACTGATTTGTGCCAAGCATATGTTTACAGTGTTAATTATATAATAAGTAATAACTGTTATAGTCCTAGTTTATGTTCCAAATTTCTCCTTTTTCATTTAATCATTTGGCATATGTTATGCATTTGGGAACTTTATGGTTACAATGAAGGGCATCTAGTAATGTACGGTCAGTCATTTAAGATTTATTTGTCTGGCTGCTACATCACTGGCTTGTTACTCCAGAAAATTTCCTATTCTAGTTATCGTTGGTATAGTTGGCCAACCATCCTCCCCCAATCTATGTTTCTGTCAAATGCTTTGAATTCCATTACTGTGCAAATGTGCATGTAATGTTAGAAGTGTAGGTAGACACTTGTGCATGCAACTCTAATTCTTGTCAACTAACTGTTTTCCCGTATTGCAGGGGTCCTCGATGGGCAAGTGTAAATCTTGGCATCTTCATATGCATGCAGTGTTCTGGGATTCATAGAAGCCTTGGGGTACACATTTCTAAGGTCAGTGAATCATATGCACTGAGATTACCGGTTTATTTTCCTACTCAGTATCCCAAGAAAACTTTTTGTCGTTCATACTTGTTCAGACAAATTCAGTTTTACACTCATCTCTAATATGCTTTGGGTGATCAACTTTTCATGACAATTTACTAGCTGTTGAACCAATGTCAAAGTTTTACATTATCGATTTCTACTATGTTGGTTACTTTCAGTTTGCTGCATGCTAAGGTGCTAACATAAGTTTATGTAAATATAACATAAACACGACCTGGTAGAATGGGCATCATGTCCTAAAACCCAATTCGTGAGTGATGGCTTAGGCATTCTGTAACAACCTTGGCATGAAACATCTGAGCTGGTAGACTTTTTCTCTTTTCATGGATTTTGAGAACCCATGTGCTCAATGTTTCAAAAAGCAGTAGGCGGTAAGTGAACAGAGGGGGTGCTTCAAGTGCCTAGGCCACCTAGGTGTGCCTAGGCAGTGGCTAGGCGTTGGTGCCTAGGTGGTATTATGCAATACCATGGGTTGTTCCAGCCTTTGCTCAGTATTCCGCAATACTATCACATAATCCTCTAGAATAGTAAGGCCAGACTCTTCTAGATTGATCTTAGGCTTAAGAAATCCATGCTATTCATCATTACAATGTATGTTTTTTTTGAGGCAAATCAGTAGGAGAGGCTCCTACTCAGATTTTAATATTAAATTGTGAAAAAAGAACCCAAGCAAACAGAACAAGAGGGGAGAGGAAGCAGAGGGAGGTTATAGAGGGAGATTACAGGTGCCCAACCAGTTCCTAACAGCCCCTTTAAGCCGGGGCGGGAACCGCTGGGACTGGGCAGAGAACAAAGTGATGAACAGGCCTAACCACCCCCCAACAGTGGGAGCCAAGGCATTGAAGATGCATCTATTTCTGACTAACCAGAGGGACCATGTGGCCATGATCACAACTTCCATAAAAAAGGTTTACCAAACCTTCTTCTAGCCTCCGTGAGCTTGTCTTGAACGGGAGAGTCGGGCTGCCAGTGGAGGTCCAGCAGGATCCAGCAGTGGCAACTGAAGGTGTAGTCGAAAAATAAGTGGGTCACCGTCTCTTCAACAGCCGAGTGGCAGAGGCAGCAGTTTGAGTCATCTGTCATGGTGAGGATGCGCTTTCGGCGGAGGATGTGTTTCGTGTTGAGGCGATCCACCAGGAGGAGCCAGAAGAAAACCTTAAGCTTGTTGGAGCATTTGGATCGCCAAACCCATTTGACGGAGGCGTGGGGCTGCATAAACTTAAACTGGTAGCCGTAGAGGAGTCTAGGGCTGTAGGTAGTGGAATTCCAAATAAAGGACCAGTTGTCAGAGATGCCATCCTGGAGGGTGATGTTGGCCAAAAGCTGCTGAAGGTGGGTGAATTCAAGCAGGGCTTCCAGGGAAAGCGGAAGGTGGAAATTATCGGCAGGATCAAAATGGGAAAGGAAGGAGTGGACAAAACTGATGTGGAATTTGGCAAAGGAAAACAGGTGGGGGAGGGCATAGCGAAGGGGAGGGCCACACCAGCCATCCTCCCAAAAGGAGACCGTCCACCCACTGAGGACAGAGGGGGAGGCAACAGCTCTGAACAGGGTAGCCAGGCCGACAATATCCCGCCACCAATAAGAGGCCCTGGGGGAGGAGAGGTGGGGAGGGTAGGGGGAGGTAGCATAGTTGAGGCGGATCAATTTGACCTAGGGGGTGTCGTGATCAGCTAAGAATTTTTAGAAGTGTTTAAGGAGGAGGGCGGAGTTTTGGGTGCGGAGGTCGATAACCCCCAACCCACCTTTGAGCTTGGGCTTGCACACCCGGTGCCAGGCGACCCTGGATGAAGAGCCCGCATTGATGTTGTTACCATGCCAAAGGAAATTACGGCTGGCCCGATCGATGCAGTGAATTACCTTGACGGGGATCTTAAGGGAGCACATGGTGTAAGTTGGGAGGGCCGAAAGAACCGAGTTAACGATTTGAAGCCTACCAGCCATATTGAGCCAGGGCGAGAGAGAAGAAAGGCGCTTCGTGACTTTGTGGATGAGGAAGCTGAAATCGGTGGGCTTGGGCTTTAGAGCCCCAAGGGGAAGCCCAAGGTAGGAGAAGGGCAGGGAACCCACCGGGCAGCCGAAGGTCGCAGCAAGGAGGGCAGCCCGCTGCTCAGGGATATTGATAGAAATGATGGAGGATTTAGAAAGGTTGACTGTGAGGCCGGTGGAATGAGAGAAGGAATGCAGGATGCCACGGAGGAGGAACAAGTTTCGTTGGTCAGCCCGAAGAAAAATAATGGTGTCATCCGCGTATTGAGCGATTGGGAAATCCAGGTGATCAGGGTGGCACCTAGGGCCCTGGATGATCCCGAGACGGGCAGCCTTGTTAATGATGTGCTGAAGGAGATCAGCAGCAAGGACAAACAGGAGAGGGGAGAGAGGGTCCCCCTAACGCACCCCTCGCTTGCAAGGAAAGAATTTCCCGGCAGAGCCATTAAGCAGGACAGAGGAGAAGCCGGAGGAGAGGATGAGCTTGATCCAAGAAATCCAGGAACTAGGGAAGCCGAGGTGACACATCATGAGCAAGATGGCAGAGTGCTCAATGGTGTCGAACGCTTTTTCAAAGTCAAGCTTCAGGATGATAGCCTCCTGCCTCGACTTTTTGCACCGGTGAGTCAGCTCCAGGGTCCAGGCTATGCAGTCCTGGATATTACGGCCCTTAATGAACCCATATTGGTTCTTGTGAATTAGCGAGGTGATAACACCCTGAAGCCGATTGGCAAGGACCTTGGTGATAATCTTGACGCTAAAGTTCATGAGGGAGATGGGCCGAAAGTCACGAACGGAAGTAGCGTTGTCGGTTTTGGGGATAAGAGTAATGTAGGATCCGTTGATGGGATGGAGCTGAGTAGAGCAGCTGGAGAAGGCGGAAGCTAAGGCGGAAGCAGCGGGACCGAGGAAGTATGTTCTGTTTTGGACTGTATTTCTCAAATCTTAATAGAGAAGGAGGCGTTCCCTCGTGGTGGCGAGAGGGAGCAAGCTCTTCTTGGCGGCAGCAGCTTGTGGGAGGTCTTCCCTGGCAGAGGCAAGTGGACGCTACACACTGGCGGTGGCGGCGAGTGGGAGATCCCTAGCGGAGTAGGAGTGTCGCACCAAGCTGGGTATTTACTATTTAGGTGCCTAAACCGTAAACCCTAAGTCGAACTGCATGCCCAACACGCCTAGACACGCGCCCACCCTGCCTAACTATCTCCACTTATGTGTTTCCTAAGCACGCCTAGTGCCGCCACTCTGCCTGTAAGTGGCGCGGTGCACCAGCGCAGCGCCTAGGTGGCCTGGGCGACCACTTTTTGAAACAATGTACATGTTCAATTTTTTTGTTGGTTGTCGTTGCGTGTACTCTTAGTTTGGTCACATTTCATTTTCTGTTGTGCAGCAACCAAGTGATTTGTGTATATTGCAAAGAGAGAATGCAAAACAGTTCTGTAATTGTGCATTTTGTTTAGTTTCTTTGAGACACATTTCCTTCCTTTTATGTGGTCTTGTCTGTTTATCTATCAGTAGCATGAAGTTATTGTCAGTCTAATGAATCATTTTCATCCTGACACAGGTAAGATCTGCTACCCTGGATACATGGCTGCCAGAGCAAGTCACATTTATTCAATGTATGGATTATTCTCTGACCAGAAATTTTGTAAGAATATTTGTCATAAAGGTGTGATGCATTTCTCATGATGATTGTATCCCTGTCTTTTCTTTTTGCAGCAATGGGAAATGAGAAGTCAAACAGCTATTGGGAAGCGGAGCTGCCCCCTAACTACGATAGGGTTGGGATAGAGAACTTCATCCGTGCGAAGTATGGATACTTCCAAATATCAGTACCTATAAATCCACTGTATTTTTTCCTGCTATGAAATTGGGAATGAACATAAACACCACTGCAAGTCACCTGCCTGTTCTATCACCACACCCCCACAAACCAACCAAAAAAACGCTTATTTTGGTTTATTTCCTTACCATTTGAGTGTCATCTCAAACCATGTGTAAACATTCATATTTGGCACTTGTTACAATGACCTCAATACATATCTTGCATCTTTCTATAATTTGAGTGATTTTAATACTTGTACACGAGGGATTGAAAATGCAGTTAACTTGTGGTAGTGTTTATGGATTTGAGGACAAGAGATGGGTATCTTTGATACAATGCATTTGACGAATGTTAACAATCTAACATTATATCTGAAATATAGATATGAGGACAAGAGATGGATACCGAGGAATGGAACATCAAGATTGTCATCTGGTGCTCGAGATGAGAAGAGTTCAGAGCCCCAGGTCAGTGTTAGCAGGGATGGGCACAATCAAAGATCCTCATTTGAGCAACGCCGCACTTCAACGGCTGCAACAAGCAAAATTGCTCTAGTGACTGCTAGGTTGCCTGTCCAGGTAACCCTTCTGCATTATCATGAGCTTTTCCTATGCAAGTTTTCTGATACTTCATTTGGTAGTTTCCTCTTGAGATGACAAATATCCATTGAGAGATCAGCACTCTTTCTTGATGCCAAGCTGAATATTCCAAATTGCATGGTTGTTAATTACTACACACCACATCGATAGATAATTGAAAACAGATAACGACCTGGAAGTTTTAATTATGCCTTATGCTCTTCAGCTCTTAATCATATTGACTCGCAACTAAATGCATAACCTTTGGAAAATTGAGTGACACTGTGATGGCATGTAGCAGATGTTTTACAAGTTGGTAAGGATAATGACCTCATGATGCCATGTTTGTTGTTTGTTTCTCATGTTTAGCGTTGATAGCTTGATGATCTAATGGTTTCATCTTGCTTACATGTCTGAAAATACAGTCTTATAACCAGTGATCTGTTCCACATTAGGTTAGTACAATATCCATCTGGGTACTGCTTCAAGTAGTTTGGAGAGTAATTGTTGGAATATAAAGTGAATTGTCCACCTTTCCTTATCAGCTTAAGTTTTTGGGTTGAACTGGTTGATGCATACAACTCAATATGGTATCAGAGCCAGAGGTCTTGAGTTTGAATCCTGGCTGGCACACAATTAAATAAAAATTGCAGCCCACTTCTATTCCATACTAGAGACCTGAGTGAGGGGGAGTGTTGGAATATGAAGTGAATTGTCCACCTTTCCTCATCAGCTTTTGGGTTGAACTGGTTGGTGCATGCAACTCAATAGTAATTATTATGTTTTATTTTATGGTTGCTGCATTTTTTGTGTGATAGTTTTCATCAGCTACTAATCTTGAGTTTTAATCTGGTATGACTGCATTGAAAGCAGACATCACTTCAACCCAAAGCAGAGCCATCAGTTCCCAAGGTTTCACCTCCTCAACCTGAGAAATCTCCAGCTAAAGTTGATGCAACACCACCAAAAGTCGAGAAGCCATCAGTTGCACAACCTCCTAAGGTTGACTTTGCTACCGATCTCTTCAACATGTTATCAATGGATGGAACAACTGAGAAAGAATCAGAGTCGTCTTCTAATGATGATAGTGCATGGGAGGGCTTCCAGTGTAAGCTCCTATGACTAGCATTTCTATTGAGGAATAATTATTGTTTTCTGAGTACTTTCCATATCAGTTTCTTACATATTGTGGAGCATCTTTTTAATTTTGGGTTCCTGTGCTACATTTTTTCTCACATTGGTAGTCAAACTGTTCAGCTGCAGAACCAGCACCTAGCTCTGAGAAAAAGGATTCTGCTAAACCAGCAGCAAGTAAGCCCCCGTCTACATCTGGAATAGAAGACTTATTTAAAGATTCACCAGCTGTGACAGCATCCTCAGCTCCAGCTGTTTCACAAGTAAATGTGAAGAATGATATAATGAGTCTATTTGAGAAGGTCAGCACCAGCAGAAATTTAACAACTAAATTGTTATGTGAAATGGCTCTCTTTCAATGAAAACAAAGAGCACATCTATGGTCTATCTGAAGAAATACTTGTATTTTGCAGTCCAGTATGGTTTCACCATATGCTGCTCAGCAGCAGCAGCAGCAGCTTCCTTTTATGACCCCCCAGCAGCTTGCTCTTATGACCCCCCAGCAGCTTGCTCTTCTGTCTCAGCAGCAAGCTATACTACTGGCTGCTCTTAAAGCTGGAAATGCACCCCAAATGATTCCAGCGAATGTCGGTCTGCTAAATGCTAATGGTTCTAATCCTACCAATGGAAGCTTGCCTTTGCAAAGCTGGACAAATCTTGGTTATCAGAACCCTGGGCTGACTCCAGCAGCAGCACAGAATGGTGTCACCAAGGTAAAGTCTTTTAGATCTGTATAGATATGTGCTTGCCATTTGTTCATCATTTTATGTCTTTCTGCTTGGCAGATCGCAAACAACAATCAGGAATTCTCTTCTGGGAACTTCAATTTTGGTACACCTGGGTAAGCAATATTGTTTGATTTACAATTATTGGTATCTAGAATTTCATCGTGCAACTTATTGGATTTGTAAAGAAAATTTAATTGTGTGCCTTGACCCTTGAGCTCAGAAAATTTACCGTAGCTCATTTTTTCTGATGCCTACTTTTGATGCAGAACATACAACATTAGCTCATCTGTCCCAGCAAATGGGACAACAACTGCAGCTGCTAACAAGAGCACAGCATCCCCTACCCCGTCTTCCCTCCCCTCGCAATCAGGCAAAGATTATGATTTTTCGTCATTAACTCAAGGATTGTTCTCCAAGAGATGAACACCTTGCCATACCTGGAAATTACACAAAATGGCCTGTGCGTGAATCATGATGAACATGGCAGATTTAATTAGGGAGAACTGGAGCCTTGTACACTATTTTATGAGGCAGCTTTTCTTCTTGTGGATATTACATCACCTTGTAGCTGTCCTGGACAAATAAGAGGAATATAGCAGCTAATTGCTTATGTTGTTTCCTACAGCTGAAGAGAGTTTCATATATTGTTCATGATGCCGACGTTTTGAAAAGACGATGCCCTATGGCCTTGTTGAACTTCCATTTATAAGAGCATAATGCAACTGTTTATTCTTTGTTCATGACAGGTACAATACGTGATACCGATTATTTTGTACTGTACCATGGATTCTGTTATTATGAAAACATTTGCTCGCACTGTTATTTTGGTTTTTTGCTTGTGATGGAATGTTCTTAGGCTCTGTTTGGTATTGTAATGGCGTCACTTATTTATTTGTAGGACGTAATGGTTAGCTGGAAATTGGAAGCATTTTTTAGCTTGAATCAGAAAAGTATTTAGTAAAGATTTCCTTAAAAAGTTCCGTTTCGTTAGTTAATAGAAGATCAGTGGTTTAAAAGCTAAGTTTCACACCAATTCCATCAGAGTTCACAATACAGTTTTGGGACTAGATACCGGTCTTGGGATTGTAGTTATCAAGGTAACCGAACGGATATCGAAGAAATTCAATCAAAATTTCTATTTCAAAATTTGAATTCAAACCAGATTTTGAAATGGTTTCAAATTTGGTTACTATGACATGTAGTTTGGTTATACCATAGTAGTGGGTTTGGTGGTACCGGCTCGGTAACCATAGTAGTGGGTTTAGTTACCACGGTATGGTACCGGTTACCGTGGTGTGGTACCGGTTAGATAATATTAAAAATAGAAATTGTAAAATTGCAGCACACATCTTATGTGCATGTGAATCAACAAAGTCTTGTGTATGTGAATCAACATACTAAGAGCAACACATCTTACGAATATGTGAATTAACAAAATCTTATGTATGTGAATCAATATATCAAGAGCAAATAATCCTACGTACACGTGAATCAATAGAACAAGTCTTATGACTCAACAACGTGAGTATTTGTGGAACAACAGGTTTATAATAAATAATCGATAAGCAATACTCATTAAGCATAAAATTTTATTTGATAAAACATACGACATTATTCCAAGAGCCTCACATGCAAAGAATCAAATAATAACAAGTGAAGCATGAAATTATTTTTGCATTTTGAATTTTTGTTCATCTTGTTTGGTTCATAATCAGTGTAGAAAAATCGTGTGATCGGTAGCTGATCGTCCAACTACCGAGCAGGGATTAATCTGTTAATCGAGGGATTAACTCAATAAAAATAGTTGAATCACATTTTATCTAACATATAAACACATGGTTTATAGGTTTACAAGTCACTTTCCTTGCCATTCTCACCCACCTACGAGAAATTTAATTTTTTACCACTTTCTTCAGCAGCTACTCTTCAAATGCCATCTTCTTTATTTTTACATATTTACCACATGAGAGATAGCAACCGTTTAGATTTTGCCACTTTTGTCTTAGCTGGATGCTAGATCAGCATAGTGACCTGGCTGCTTAAAAGGAAATTACTTTTTTACCCATGAGAGTAGTAGCATATAAACTGACCGGTGCTTTTGAGCTAGTATTTCCCCTCATCATACTGCAGCCACATCTTCCTGGGATCTCCATCTTTTTCATTGTAGCTGGCGGATTGGAGCAATGCACCAAAGAGGTATGAACAAATGTCCACCCCCTAAACTTATTTTGGCTCTTCATATTGGTTTTTGATTTGTGATTTTTCAAACCCTAGGCTACGATTTGAACTGATTTGGACTAAATAGTGATGGATTCAAGTGATTGTCATCCATGGTAAGTAAATCCTATTTCTATCTAGTTTAGTTGGAATTCTCCGATCTAAAGTACATTAGAGTTAGATATGTCCCTAACTTCTTTTTTATTTCCATTATTTGTCATGCTTGATCATGGAGTTTCTAGTTTAGATGGAATAGATTATATTTTCACAGAACATGTAGGTGACAATGATATAAGTCTAGCAGACTTGGGGCCTGAAATTGATGTGGACTGGAGCAAGCTAAAAATTTCTGCGTCAGAAGAAGATGGTGATGCAATTGCTTTATTAGATGAGACACTCTTGTATGATGCTCTTGGTTTGGAGGTTGAAAAAAAGAACCTATAAGAGATGTTGAAAAAGAACCTATAAGAGATGTTGAAAAAGAACCTACAATTGCTTTACAAAGAACCTGCTATTCCAATTATTTCACATGATGTTGAAAAAGAATTGAGAGATGGGGATATCTCAGTGTCTGATGATGTGACTATAGAGCCTATAAGAGATTGGGACAGGGAGAACCTAGAAATGTGTGTTGGAACAATTTATCCTTCCATGGTTGATTTTAGGATGGCAGTGAAATAACATGCAATAGCTTATGAGTTTGAATTAGGAACAGAGAAATCAGATAAAAATAGATTCAGATGTAACTGCAGTGCAAAAGGATGTCCTTGGAAAATTAGAGCTAAAACTCAGTCTGATACAAGTGTCAGGGTACTAAGTAGCTTTCTAGCTTTTAAAATATTTTGATATGTTTATGATTGGTGACAAATTGATTGTGTCCTAATATGTGCAGGTGCAAATAAACATTGGAGAACACAAATGCGCATCGACTAGTCGAGTAATTAGTAGAATGGCCTCTCAAGGGTGGGTTGCAGAAAGAGCTATGCCATTTTTAAAGAAGAAGCCAAGCATGGGAGCAAAGGAATTACAACAAGTGTTACATGATAAGTACAATATTCAGATACCATATCAAATTGTTTGGTATGGTAAACAGAGGACAGCCAACAAGATTTTTGGCTCATGGGATGATTGCTTTGATTAGCTATATAGGTTCAAAACAGAGGTGGAACTTAGATCACCTGGAAGCATTGTGGAGATAGATGTAAATGACATGGGAGGAAATATTCACTTTAAGAGATTTTTTTGTGCATTCAAACTTTGTATAGATGGCTTTTTAGCTGGATGCAGGCCCTATATAAGTATAGATGGCACAAGAGATATCAAAATCAAAAGAAACAGAAAGTTAGATACGTTCCAACAATTGATAGTAATCAGTAATATTTGCACATATACAAATGCCAACAAAAAATAATTAGTAGATGACAATCAATAACGTTAATGGCAGTAGGTTAGTTGGTTGCATTAGATTTGCCTTATATGCTACCTTAAGGGTAAAAGAGTAATTTCCTTTTAAACAACCATGTCCCATGCTGATTTGGCATCAGAGTAACGCAAAAGTGGCAAATTATAAATTGCTACTATCTCTCAAGTGGCAAATATATAAAAGCCAAGAAGAAAGTGACATTTAAAGAGTTACAATTAAAGAGAGTGGTAAAAATTAACAGTGCACACAACCATGCTTCTTTTTTCCCATTCTCTGCTCTCTTCTTCTCATTTCTTTCCACGGACTGGCCCTCGCGAGCGGCGACACAATATCCAGGGGTGGAGCCAAGATATTGGCTGCGGGTTCCCAAAAACCCGGGTGGAAAAATAATTTTAATTATCAGTAGCAATTTTTTACCTTTTGTGTAGCTCTTGAACGCAATATGATATACCGCTTAACAGGGCCGGCCCTATGGGGCGGCCACAATGTGCGAAGGCCGAGGGCCCATGCCGAGAAGGGGCCCAAGCTCATATATATATATATATATATATATATATATATATATATATACACTGGTACATGATCGTCATCAGCCCAAGATTTTAAAATTATGAGTATAAATGTTACTCTCAAAAACATTGAAGGTGTCATATCATATTTTTAAAAGTATAGAGATGAAGGTTTATTTCTAGTATGGATACAGCAAAAAACATTGCATCTGAATTGGATATCGAGCTAATATTTCCTACAAAACATCAATGAACGAGAAAGAGACATTTTGATGAACAAGATGAAGACGAGGAAATACAACAATCTGTTGTGGACTCCTTTAAAAGAGAGTACTTCCTAGTTATGATTGATAATGCAATTGCTTCATTAACTATTAGATTTGAGCGGATGGCGGCATTTGATAATGTCTTTGGGTTCTTGTTCAACTTAGAAAATTTGAAATCATTGGATGAAGTTGATCTTTAGGCACACTACAAGTTTTTTGTGGATAAATTTTCTCATGATAACTCATCTGATATTGAGATCAACGATTTTTTTCAGAATTAAAGGTGTTGCAAGTGACTTTGCTAGATTCTTTGATGTCAGCGCATGAGATTCTCATGTTTGTTATGGATGCAAATTTCTATCCAAATGTTCCAGTTGCCTATCGAATTCCCTTAACTGTACCTGTGACTATAGCTTCTGCTGAAAGAAGTTTCTCAAAATTAAAATTGTTTAAATAACTATTTGAGATCAACTATGTCACAAGAAAAGTTAAATGGCTTGGCTATGTGCACCATCGAGAAGGATATCTTGGACACTATTGATTTCAATACCGTCCTTGATGATTTTGTATCAAGAAATGCCCGAAGAAATATCTTTTTATAAGAAGCAAGGAATATGATGAAGTTCTATTTTTATTTAAGATAATCATATAGTTATACAAGTACAAATATAATGTTTTTTTAGTCTACATTTTTTCTTGTTGTTGATAATTATCAGACATGTTAAATTAAAAATATATTATTGAATTTGCTACTCTTTATACAAATAAAATTAGTTCATATATTATAAGGTTTATGGTCTAGAAGGACCGTTGGCATGAATTCGCCAGAGGGCCCTCAAAATCCTAGGACCGGTGCTGCCGCTTAAAGTGGTGCTTCTCGTTCAGTTTTTCTATGGCTCTGCCACTCATGATATCGGTGCGGCGACGTCTTGGGCGCTCGGTGCAGATCCAGCGACGACAACGCATATCTAGACAGCAGGAGGTCTCGTTGGCTCGGCAAGGCAGCGGTAGGGTGCCCTGATGTGACCAATCAGCGTGGATCTAGCGGTGGCGGTGCAACCCGATGTGGTAGCTCATCATGAATCTGGCCGCAGTTGATACGACACCGATGATCCAGGTGATGGCCGATTAATGACCCAATATTGACATAAATTAGCTGTCAAGCTATTGATAGAATTTTTTTTCATTTTTCATTTCAAAATTTTCAAATAGTAGATTTTTTTCATTTTGGATTTCAATTTTTTTTTCAAATAAAACCGATCTGTATACGGCTACCGCTCACCCTCAAACGCTCGGTAACCACAGTTACCACCCGGTAGGGCGAACCCTGTTCCAAGTTCTGATCGTTCACACATTTTGAAGGGCATGCATTATGAGCTTGCCCATTATGAGGCAACGAAAAGTTGAAATACACATATCAATAATCGAACCGGTACAAAAGGGACGCGAACTTCGAGAATGCTACATGTTTTGCTCCAATTTGGCCAAACAATCACTACAGTGACCCAAATTTAGATGAACTCAGGATATACTCTTCTTTCTCGACACATAGTATAAAACTAATGGATCAAAATGTCTCCAAATGAAAGCTGTAACAGCTCAGACGGGGTCGGCAACCATATATCTCATCAGCAGCTTTGGCCAGAACCCGTCACGTATCATGCAAAAATGTTTCACCGCTTTGACGTAGTAATCGACCAACTGACAGAACACATGAATATCCTGGAATCTGGTTACGATTTGACATAAAACTGGGCACAAACAATGCCAGAGCAACGACTGTTTCTCATCTCGTTCATTCCATTCCAAGAGTTACCTGTAAACGTTTTTTTCACAAACCAGAATGCCAATGTGAATTTACTGGGGAAAAAAGCAGGGTAGAGTACTAGTTTATTCTAAATAGAGTAGTAGTAATCACTGACTCAGGTGAATTGGAGTACGCCCCAGACCGTGGTGGTGACAATGCTTTGATTCTCCAACAATTGGTTTCACTCTCAGTAGGCTGATGAGCTCTCAGCATTTTCACGTAATGCTCAAGCGTATGTGCATTCTCGTCTATCTTGTCGTTAGGCACGGTATCCTCCGCCAACTTGACTGCAGCCATTTGAGATACCTCAAAATTATCTCCAGCCAGCTGCACCTGACGGGCGATTTCTTCTTTCCCCAGTTGTATTAGAACCACGAGCAGGTTTTTAAGCTCATTTAGAGCACCAGAGGTCAGAGACATCCCTTTGAGGTGCTCCACAAGTGCCATTTCCTCCCCAGGGCTGCACCAATAAAGTTCCCCACGAGTTAACAAACAAAAAAGGGAGAATTAACGTCTTCAAAAAGCCACTCCACTTTGATTGAAAACCGAAATTCTCTCAACACAAGTTGCCTACCTTCCAGCTCGTATCTTGCCGCCTTTCTTCTGTCGCCTTGCCCCTCTTGACTTGCTGGCACGGCTAGATATGACAGAAGCACTTGACTCCTTCATTGACCTGTCCAAGCAGCATTTAGAACTTCATAAGAGTTCAACATAACACCAATTGAAGTTTCAGTTGTTTCTACAACAACAGAATTTGGAATGAAATAGTCAAAAAAAACTATTAAAGGGACATGAAAATTGGAACAGAGAAGATATGCAACTAAACATGGCAGATCCTGCACCTTGTGGTATACGCACTCATTTCACTGAAGCTTGTGCTAACTTCTGAAATGTTGTCATCTTCAACATCCATAAACCGGTCTTCTGACTTGAGCTTAGCTGCAAGTGACAGTCTCCTCTGCCGCACAGCAACATAACGGGCCAGATATTTACCCACCTTTAGCAATCCTTCCTGATACTCAGATATCAGCAAAGCAGCACAGTCCAAAGCTGCATCTCTAACAGTATCAACCAGATCCTGCCTGCTGTGCATATAAGCTACTCGAAGAGCTTCTTCCCATTCTCTTGCCGTGATATAGTAACTTACACCTCTGTCAACATCTGAGCAGTAGTCCAGTGCTATCCTAGCAGCATCTCCTGGTTTCCCAAGTGCCTGGAACTCATCACATAGCTCATGTGCTAGTTGAAGAATTTCTTCCTTTGTTAACTTCAGAAGACCCGCAACAGTGAACACACCTCTCCAGTCCCCACAAGCACGATATGCTTTCAAGGATTTCTGATATGATGAACAGCATTGGTATGTTGTCGCAGCATCTCCAAAGCATTTCTCTTCAGAAAGTTGGTCACCCCATGCCTCAAGAATTTGATGCCTTTTATCTGGCTCAGTGAATAACTGGAGGCCCATAGGGAACAATTGTGGGTTAGCATTAAGGAGTTTCATACAGTCCTCATGATACTCGTTGCCAGCAGAAACAATGTTTCTGAGAGCACCCTCATATCTTCCAAGTCTTAAATCAACTGTATACCTCATGATAGCAGGAGGAAGGCACTCGAGACTCTTGAGAAAAGGAAGGAACTCTTTTGGATCTTTTTGGGAATTTAAAGCTACTATAGCCGCAAGATTCAGATCATACAGTCCCAAAGCAGCATTAAAAACAGCCTCTGGGTCAATTAACCAAAGCAAGTGTTTCAGGGACTCTTCAGCAGATGGGTACAGCTTTCTCCTGGCATCATCAACCCCATGAAGTTCCAGTTCTCGAATGCCTTTTATTCTATTGAGAGCTTCCTCCAACAATGGAGGTTCGCTACGGGCTAAAGTGGTCAGTATACAGAGTTCTCTTGATGAACTCTCTTCCATCTGCACCTCAAGGGCTTTTCGAATCGCCATCAGTACAGATGTGACTTTGTTGTCTGACAGTTGGTCATGTGAATGTGTTGTATCAGCCACAGACGTTGCACACTGATCAGGAAATGATATGTAGGTGTCATACAATTTGCTGCTGACATTTTCATTTTTTATTGAACGAACAAATTCAGTGATGTGGCTAAGGTTATTGATTTGTTTAACAAAATCTACAGCCGACTTTATAAAAACTTTCCAGCCACAGTAGTCAACAATCATATTGAATCAATCCGATGGCGCCTTACCATGTCCAACGCATCTCTAAAACGTCCCTGAACCAGTGCCTGAACAATTGAAACAAGGACCAGCTTCCTAGGGTAGATACACTCTAAGTTACCACGGGTTGTTTGCATTATGACAGCTGCTTCATCACCATGGAGAACACCAATCAACTTTGCCCCCTTTTCCCACACGGTGATATGATCTTTGCTTGGCTTTCCTTGAGGATGACTCCTGACATGGCTATCAGTGGTCACTTGACCATTTTAAGAAAAATATCATTGATATCCACAATGAATAAAAGATCTTGCTTAGTAGTCACAAGCAAGTGGGTCACAACCTGCTCAGTAGCTCCATAAGCACTGGAATAGAATGTGAAGCTGCTGCAGTTAGTGCTCAATAGCCTTTTGCCGGCATGCAACTTGCAGCTATCATCAAGTCCAACGAGAAGTGGGCGAACAATTCCATTTTCATGGCATAGAACAGCAGCCATCCAAGGGCATGATGTTGGAAAACTATAGTCAGAACCAACTTCACCTACTTGTACCAGGGCAGACATTCTAAACAAATTCACCTTTGAGCAGTATTCAACAATCCTTCCTCCACTTAACTGAATAAAGGCAGAACCTGTTTTTGCAGGATTTTGAGATATTCCAGTAACTGGAGACTGCAGAGGCATTTTCTTTGATATTCTTGCTTGCCAACCAGATGAACACACTGAACCTAGCAAAGAATCCTCAGGACAGACAAGTTCAATCTCGATGATAAAAAATGGTGAATCACGTTTCTCTGGAAGGTTATTAGCTTCACTGGACATCATTGGTGTTGAAAAGCAGGCATCACTGCAGCAACAGACACCAATCAGGGTATGTGTATCAATCCAGGTGAGGTGAATACAGTTAACCAACGTTAACTCAGAAAAACAAGGATCAACACTTATCCCACTGCCTTCAAACTCTTCCCATGTATCTACCATTGGAAGTACCAACAAACACAAGCTGCCATTTGAAAGATAAGCAGCAATATAATTCTTCAAGTTATCAGATAAAAAAGAAACCTCATTCACAGCACAGGGAAATGAAAGATGGAACAGAGACATGGGGGGTGGCATTAGACCCAAACTGAGAGGAGTTACATGGACATGGGAACCATCAATAACAAGTGCAATTGAAGTTTTGCTGACAGCAGTAGACCAAGCAAACCTGTGCGTAATGACCTGACCACCTAACGTCCAACAAATGAGATGCATTGGTTTTATTGGATCCCAATAGAACCTCACCCCTTCTTTCTTTGTGTAGCGCAGTTCTTGTTTCAAGTACCAGTGATTGTTATTGCAGGACCATATTTTGATAACATCATATTGACTACAGGAAATCAGAGCGGCTAGGAGCTCAGAATTGCAGCTCCATTTTAAAGCTTGGACGACAACTTCTGCTGGTTCATCAATACAAAAGTAGCTCCTTTCTAAACCATTTTTCTCATAGAATACGATGAGCGGGCACTTTCCCTCTGTCTTCCGATCATGGGTGGTGGCAACCTTGGCTCCACTTGGCATCCAATCTAGTGAGGCTCCTATAAAAGCCTTGGTATCTAAAGAAGAATGCATATTCCCCAGTTCACGTTCCCAGATAGTAAGTTTCTGAGAGCTCCCATCAGGCCCACCAAGTGTCGCAAAAAACTTTCCATCACCCCGCCATGAAATAGAACTTTGGATTGGACAGCTGGGACTGTTGATTTCACCTGCAGAATCACTCTGGAAATAAAAGCATGCTTAGAATGAAAACACTTCAATATTATCTCTTTAGTCAGATCTGGGATACAAAACTTACGTGAGGGTCGAGAGAAGACTCAAACATCACTTCCCAATCATGTGTCATGACGAGCAATTGCCCAAACCCACTTGTTACAGAAATAAGGGCCCCATCAGGACTAGAGGCAATGGTCTTGACACCACCCTCCAGTCTTCCCACAACTTCAGTGGTTTTTTCATCCACGTTATACAACAATAGGCATCCGGTTGATGAACCAAGCAGCAGAGACTCCTTCTCCATTAGATAATCCATGGCAACTATGGAATCCCCAGGTTCGAGAACAACCTCCTCCACATTGGAGTCTAGGCTAGTTTCACTCCATTGCAGTGGTTGCTGAAAGAAAAAATAAGCAATCGTCAAAACAGAAAATACTAGCAAAATCAAAAGTAATTGTCATATCTATAACAATGAAACATTTTGCATATCTTTACGAAGGTACAGTGCTACCATAGTAAATCGAAGATGAAATATTTGTTTGTTTTTACAGCATTTTATCCAAATATAATTTAGCAGTTTACACGGGTGTATCGACCCCCAGTTGGAATCTCACAATCATACGACCATACGACTAGTAAATAAACACACGGATGCATGAGTCATTAGAAGTTGTAATCAAATGGAATGAAATTGGTGGGCAGAGGAGCTGTACCTGCGTGGGGGCGGGGAGGTCGACGGAGTAGATGAAGTTCTCGGAGGAGGCGAAGAAGGCGCGGTGGCGCTCGGAATCGACGGCGGAGACGATTACAGTCTCTCCTTCAAGCTGGAGCTGGAGCTGCTGCACGATCCTGGTCACCACCTTAAGGTTCTTCATCTCGCCGCCGCCTCGTACGTCGCTGGCGGCGCCGAGCAAAGAGGGCGGGGCGTTTCCGGCCGCGACAGAGGGAAAGGGCGGAGATTCGGTAAGATACGGAAGGAGGGATCGGAGGGCGGCGGGACGCGGACGTGCCGGTGTAAAGCTCACCGGAGTTGACGGGTCGCGGCGGAGACGGCGGGGTCGAGGGCGCGGGCTCCTAGGGTTTGGGGAGGTTTTCGGAAATGCGTTCGAGGTGGGGGGTCGCTCTCCCGTGTTGATCTGGGCCGTCCCCGGAAGATCCGAGGGCTACAGTTAATATCATTTTTGTGTTTTCTGTGAGGGTGCGTACTCCGACGAAGGATCGTCCGTTTTGCTTTAAGATTATAACAATTCGGCTTACAGAGAAACAATAGATTAGACTAGTCTGTATTTCAAATTATAACAATTTAACTTATAGAAAATAATAAATTAAACTAGTTTATATTCTAAATTATAATAAACTAACAGAATAAATTGTCATATTTATTTCAGCTTACGAAAAAACAAATTGTTATAATCGCAATATGAAACAGACGGGACTTGAATTACCAATACCAAAAACCAGGACAACTCAAACAAATTTTTAAACCTCAGTTAAAAAATGGAGGGCATGATAGTTTAAGATTATAAGAAGCCACGAATTTAAAGGAGTTGTGTTTCTCGGTTTATAAATATTAGTTTCTTTGTATATCATGTAGCTAATGAGTTTTACAATTTTAGAAAAAATCTAAATGTGCGGGGAATTGTAGATTTTTGGAGCATTTGCAGTTGGCAGAAACTCTACAAATAGGGTTTATGGTTTTACTTGAAAACGTCATGATTTAATTAAATAATTCAAATATGATAAAAAGAACAACTTCAGGCATGCCATAATTTGGAGCTTCAGAAAAATTCCAAGAAAACGAAGGAAGCCTCTGCCTTTTCGACCAGTAAATACGCATAAAATTTACATGATTTCACAGCAATAAACTCTATTCACATTATCCCATTACTTTAAAATACTCTATTACATTACTCTCTTCGGTGTACTAATAATAGTCGTTTTGACATTTAGACTATGCCATGTAAAATAGGGTGTAAGGCTACTAAGAATCGAACCGGAGTGACATTACTAGAGACCTGTAACCGATTAAAATAGCAAAGAAAGTCTGATAAAAGGGCAACTAATATTTCTACGCCTGGAGGTTGTATGTTTTTAGAGCATCTCCAAGAGATTACCTATATAGCTACTTTAATTTGAATTTATGTATTTTTGTGAAAAATAAACTCCAAAAGTTCTCTTAAATGAGTCTCTTTTCTAATCCATTCCCTAAATCACCATTCATCTCTCTCAAATATAGGATTAATTTGGTAAGTCCCTATTTCTATTTGCACATATTTTTCTCTTGCATGTACATTAATTTTTCCCCTACGTGTTGTTATAGGTTGGAAAATATATATATTTGAATGCATCATAGTTTTACTCAAAATTATTATATATTATAGACCATATTTATAGGATTTAAAAAATAAGTATTAAAATTATAAGAGAACTATTGTAGATTAATTAATTTTTAGGATGTGCCGAAAGTTTCACCGTGCGGCGCGCGGAGTTTTCGGCCCAGATCGCGTGTTGGGAGCCTGGGAGGAGGTTGATTGGGCCTTAACCCGCTGTAGGCCCTGACCCTGAAGAAGTACTACAAAACGAACTCCCGTCTTTTTGTAGCCGTCTTTTTTTTCAAACCGCATATTCGGTCCCGGTTTTTTTACCGGGGTGAGGTCCGGTTTTGTCTGTGCTCCCGTGTCCATATCACACCCCGGCCGGGCACAGCACGTACGTCGACGTGACGGCGAGTTGTTTCATTCATGCACTAATGAAAACGTCGACCGGGTGACCACCGGCTAGATAGAGATACACGAATATAACACCATGCATGGACGGGCACATCATGAACATGGGACATGGTATGCTAGAATTAATCAACACGGCTAGCTAGCTAGCTAGCTTCGTGCAGTGAGCCTAGCTGTGACCGGGCGTCACTGTACGTACATAACAAATTACAATTACAAACGTCCTATTGATTGCTGAAGATACTGCTCCATATGTTTGCACACACACACGCACACCGTCGGCACAAGCCTCCAAGCTCCAGAGTTTACATCGGACGAACTGTGTCACTGTCTGTCGTCCGTCACTAGCTTTGCCGTGTTCCGTTGCTGGTCCGACGACGCTGAATTCACCTGGTCGAGATTCTAGTACGATACCACGTACAGGATGTATGCATGCCCTGATGAGCTGACGAGTACGTGGCTCTGACTTCTGCCTTGTCGATCCTGGGCCAGTTGCAACGCGCAATTGCATGCGTAGTGCGCGCGTTAATCGACGGTTGCTGGCTGGACGCGAGGGCTCTCGTTCATGCGAGCAGGTGGCGATCGAGCGGCGCCGCTTGGCCTGCCGGCGGCGATCGACGTACGTGGGCGGTGGGCAGGGCGGCCGGCCGGCCAAGAAGTTGGGAGACGCTAGCTAGCTGCATGCGAGTAGTGTCGATAAGGCTAAGAAAAAACTTTCAGATTACTGGATAAGGTCGAAATTCTAATTATAAAGCTCAACTAATTATACTCATCCGATTGTTACATAAGTTGTTTTGAAGTTTTTAGAACTTCTAGATATTTTTAATATTTTTATCGTCTCACAAACAAATAAACTTAATTCAATATGCAGTGTAATGCACAGTATAAATGGCGCTATTGATATGGAGCCATGTTGCCTACACATTCGAATTCAATTCACTGTTGTGTAGCTAAGCTAGCTACGTGCGAACAAAATCGATGAAGGATTGACGTTGTACATAAGAATGCATGACCACGTACACGGTACACCATATATACGTGTACACGTGTTAGCAGCCTGCCGCATGCACGTTATACACGTATGCAGGTCGTATACTCGCTCGTATGTACGTACGTACGTGCTAGAGATATCGATGGGATGCTGCGCGCTGCGTGCTATATCTCAAAATCCAGCAGCCTACGTCCACGTACGCAGCAGCTACGTACAGATCGAAGAAATGTCACTCCGTGTATAGCTCACATGGATATGGAACATTATTTATCGATAAGAATACGATTCTTTTTCACTTTTCAATGAGTTGTTTTAGGTGTATGTTCAACATTTCAAGCACAATCTCACAATTTATTTTAATAAATAAAAAATAGTATAATATAAAATTATTGCCAAGCTTAAATATACACTCCCTCCGATTTAAAAAAATGTTTTGGATACGATTCCAAATACTAAAGAGCAATTAATTAGTGTGTACTTTCTATGTATGCCCCTATTAAATATAGCGTGCATAGTATAAAAAACAAGAAAAAAGTAGTAGTACATCAAGGTATGATTGTCTAAAAAACAAAATGACTTTTAGACAACTTTTGATACAATCTTAAAACGATTTTTTTAAATCGGAAGGAGTATATCGAAATCCCGTGTAAAAATATCAAATGGTGATGTATAATGGACCGAATAAACTTTAAAATTCATCGTTCTTATCGATGGGGCACATGCATGGGCGGTTATTAGTTAATTAGGTTTGTCGGTACGTAGTTAGCCGGGCCATTTCATATCATGGGCGGTACGTGCAGGTTGGTCGCGTGAAATCAGGAGATAGATTAATTCTTGGATTCTCCCATATATATCTCTTTTTTTCCGGTCTCCAAACAGGACGCGTAAACACACAGCGCACGATGACACCGCAGTCCGCAGCTGCCTGGTTTATCTGTACGTACAAGCGGAGGTGAACGAGATAGCTACCTGCACTTCCGGCAGAAGGCAGCCTACGCTACTTTGCGTATGACAACCTAGCTAGCCGAATCATCTGTGCCAAAAGACGAGAAAGATCTTGCCAAATTTTGCGACGTCGATCGGAACCAATGCCCAGTATAGTACAACTGTTTTCCCATGGATATGATTATGTTGTTTCCTATCGAACACGTACTAGCCAGCTCCCTGCAGGCTGCAGCTTGTCGATTTGACAGCAGTCCTTGTCGCCGACTCGTGGCTGCCCATTCTCGTGTAAAATGGCATACACAATGTCAATTGCACGAGCGTACGTGCACGCTTCCCTGCATTTACGACGGTGCAATAACCTTGCGCGTGGACACGACGTTTCATCCATGTACGTACACCCACCACATGTACACGTATGATCAGCAAATGAGATCTTGACTATAGAAGACGGTCATCCTTCACCGTCAACGAGTGTCAAAGGGGGTTTCGCTGGTGGGCTTCACATATGGTGCGGTCCACCTTCACACTCTTCGGAGGCCTCCGTACATTTGATCCGCGTCAAACGGTGCGGATCGTGTCTGTTCTCTACAATCGACGGCAGAGGAGTCGTTCCCTATGATGAGTGGCACGGAGCAGAGACAACTTTCTCTGAAACCTACTCTTCAGCAGTCTCAGATTACGTTGATATTTTTTTAAGAAATATACGAGAAATGTGTTAGTTCCCGGCTTAAAATAACACTAACACTTCAGTTAGGCGTACTAAGATTTTTTTAGTCAAACGGTGTTTAAACACTTCAAAAATATTTTATCACGTTAAAAAAATGTTTCGAGCACACATATGACATTTGATAAGACTGTTTACAAAAAATACCACTTGGTGTTATATGTTTTAGTAGTTTAAACTAATGTTTTATAAGTGGAGTAGTAAAATGTTTTGAATACTGTGTATTGTTAATCTGCAATCATTCGAACAGGAACACGGCTTTCACGAACCCGACCAACCAGTGCATGCATGTACATACATTTCACAGTTGGTCCGATCGTTACACCTACCTACGTACATACGTAGTCGGTACATGGCAACAAACGAGGATAGCTAGCAGCAGGATTAATTAATTTCAGCTCACTGTCTACGCCCGTACGTACATGTGTCTCGATCGTACGTACGTGTCGTATGTATACTACACGGATGTCTCTCAGTCTGAGGTCTACTACAGTATGGGCCGAAGCGTTGCTGATATAACACGTACGCTATCTGCAGTATGTATTCGTAGCTAAAAGCTGACTGTTGTTGACCTGCTTACTGTGTACATATATGATATATGTGTAGCTAAAAGATCGAGATAAGTTAGTTGCAGCTGGAATTTCCGAAGAAACAGCGGTGAGTGAAGAGATCGACGCCTGCCTGCCGCGCATGCAGGTGTGGAGCAGCGTTTGGCTCTCCGGCCGCCGGCGACCGGCGGCGCGGCGAGCGATATGGATGTGAGTAGGAGACAATAGGCGACGTCGGTACCTACTTAGTCTATGAGATTAAGGATAATCCATGACCTGGATGAAATTAAACAAACTTTATTGATTTTGCTTATCGATGGTCAATGGACGCGGATGTATGTATGGCGTCAGTCGCATGGACAACCCTGACTACAAGCGTTGCTATCTTAGCTTATTTCTCTTCTTATCTTGTCTCCAGCATTATCACGGGCCCGGCCCTATAGCCTCCTTCAGCGATTTTTTTTAAATAATATTTTTTTAAAAAAATTCAAATCTGTATGTACGTTTGAAATTTTGTAAAAGTAGCATACGGACGTTAGCTCCAATTGAAGTGCCGACTAGAGCTAATGTGGCACCAAATGCCAGCTGGAGCTGACGTAGCATCTAGTCGATACTTTAAGTGCCGACCATATGCTATTTTATAAATTTTTCAAACGGACATATATATATATATGATTTTTTTTTTAAAAAAATCTCCTTCACCCAGATACTACATCAAATGCATGCGTGCATACGTGTGAGGTTAATTAATAGATAGTATTCTCTATCTTATGAACATCATATTTGGTCGTTCTTTATTTGTTTTAATTTTAAAAATGAACTATTTATTTTACAAGAGATACCTTATTTATTTAATCAGAACAAATATATAAAAAATATTTACGAAATATTATTTTTTTAAAAAAACTACATAATGAATCGGAACAAATAAATGTGTGTTAGGCAAGTAATTTCTCCGAGCATCGATAGGCGATAATTTAATCAGGCCGGCCGCACACCAGCTGTATGGTACTGATTGTGTTGTGCAATTTGCTCTACTGAAATAACCGTCAACACGCATCTTAATGCACATCGTGATAAATATAACTGTATTTTAATTACATCATAATATCACTTTCACATGGTCAGGATTAATTAGAGCATGTTTGGTACAGCTCCAACTCTAAGATATAGACTAAATCTAGTATTTATATAATATAATAAAATAATTTATTTTTTATTATAAAATAAAAACTAAATTATTCAATTAGATATTCTTAATTAATCTACGGATCTAATTTTAGGATTTCTTGAACTAACTTGTTTCAAAAAATCTTAGAGCCGAAGTTGTTCAAAACAGATCCTTAGTTAACTTTGTCATCCTGGCCGGTTGATACTTTGACACGCTAGTATAGGCACGTGACAGAAAAATACATGGCAGTAGGGTGATGTGTGAGTAGCTAGCTGCCTAGCTATGTGAAATCCGGAGATATATAGATCGATAGATTCTCGTGCTGGATTTTCTTTCCCTTCCGATTTCCAGTGGATGCACTACAGCCGCACGCATCTCGAAATTTTCTACAAATGGCGGTGAACAAGGATGCCAACCTGCGCCAACGGCGTGTTTACACGTGGTGTCGGTAATGAGTAGTCAGTTAGGCTATTCACAAAAGGTGTTTTATGGTATTAATTATCATGCCACATCAGATTTTTTGCTTACATGACATTCAATTAATGAAGAAAGAGAAGGAAGTAGTGTCATCATCATGATATGGTGCTAACCCGTTTTCAAGACGGATGAAATGAAATAAAACAACCATTGAAAGCTAAATCGTTTCATCAGAGAGAGGGTATTTCATGAAAGCTAGTTGCATTTAATTACACTGGTTAGCCTAGAAAATACTGAAATGAAACTCTCCACTAAGAGAGGGTATTTCATTCAGTTGTAAAGCTGACGTGGCATTCTAGGAAACAGTGCTATGAAACCCACCATTGTGAATAGCCTTATGCACTACTACTGTCGATTCCTAGACCTATCCGCATCGGAGGAAAACGACATCTTCGGGGCAGTAGCGATTCTCCGATGTCAACACCAGAGAGATTAAGGGCCGGATAAGAGCAAACTCGTTATAGTTCGTTATATTAATATAATGAGTTAGTTTGGTTTGGTTCATAAACAAACTGCTAGATTTTTACCTTATACAACGTCGCTAAAACGTTGCAATAAGGGCCGAACTGTTGCAATATGTTTCGTTTGCAACCAAATTGTGTTCATTGGTAGGTGTGGCAAGTATTGGTGTGGTCTAAAGTTATCGCAATTATTTTATAGTACTATTGTGTAATATGTTTGTTGCCACGATATGGACCATCACAATAGATTATTATTACGACGGTAGACGTCGTTGCAATAGAGGTTGTTGCCACGAGATAGATCATCGCAATAGATTATTAGTGCGGTGGTACACATCATCGCAATAGATTATTACTGCGACGGTGAACATCGTTGAAATAGAGGCTATTACCACGAGATAGGCCATCACAATAGATTATTACTACGACAATGGACATCCTGGCAACAGAGTCTATTGCCACGAGATAGGCTGTCACAATAGATTATTACTGTGATGGTGGACATCGTCGCAATATGAGCTATTGCCACGAGATATGCCATTGCAATAGATTATTATTATTGCGACGGTAGACATCGTGGTAATAGAAGCTATTGCCACGAGATGAGCCATCACAATAGATAATTACTGTGATACCTGACATCGTTGCAATAGTTAATAGATACCACGCATGATATTGAAGCAAGAAAGTGTACGACGACGAGTATTTGTGGTGGTAATAGACAAAATTGTCATGCCATTTTAATGGTTGTAATTAGTATGATATATCTTGCAACGTGGTTTTGTAGTTGCAAGCTATCCTTTTGCAACGTAAAATCGTTCGTTGCGGTAGGAATTTTTGCAACACAATTTCGTTTGGCAACGAAATAAGATGTGTGCTAAATAAGTTTGCACCAAATTATTAGCATTATAATATATGATGGATCGCAACGATCAAATAATTTGAAACAAATATATTTTGCGGTTGAACAGTTGTTGCAACAGATTTACAATTTCAGCAAAAAATATTTGTAAACAACAAACATTAACTCAATCTAGAATGATAATTTATCAATATTTGCATTAGTAAACATTACAAGTGTATCCTCTGACTGAAAAGTAAAACTAATAAAGAACTTTGCTATGATTGATTGTGTAAACTAAATTTATTTTATGTCTCCGTATAAGTATATGTTTTCACTCCTTGTGCTTCTTGAATTGAGTTTATTAGCTGCAACATTGTCCACTATTGCAACTAAAACTGAGAAATGTGGCAATAACACCTATGTATTGTCACCAAATTGGTGTCATTGCGGGGTGGACCGTGACTAAAGGGTGAAAATCTAGTAGTGACATAAGGAACGGAAAACCTAATTCGGTTTGGTTCGGTTCAGTTCGCGAGCTAGTTTGTTTAGCGTGTGAGCCAATTTTTTAAATATGATAAATAATAAATATCTAAATAATCATGTATCAAATACATAAAATTCTAAAATTCAAATATATATGGTGTTTTATTTTATGCCCTTATACGATGATTTTATTGAACGTACTAATAAAATTATAATAGTAATTTACTAAGTAATAACTAGACACTTTTAAATAAATTATAAAACAATAAGTTTCATACTTTATATAGTGTTTTGTTATTGTTTTAGTAGATTGTATTAACTACTTAGGCTGAGCTCGTAAAGCTCGTGAGCCAGCTCGAACTCGCTAGTTATACTAACGAGGTAAAACATATGCTCATCTCGTAAGAAAACAAAATGAGTCAAGTCGAGCTAGTCATGAATTGAGTGAGCTAACGAGCTACGAATTTTTTTATCCATACCAATGTGGAGTAGTCATTGAACTCGCTTCTTAGCAGTTAGAGGCGGATTTTTTTGACAGACCGAGGTGATGAGGGTGGCTTCTATGAGACTGGTAGTCATCTGTCATCACCTTCTAGAATTTGCGTGTGGAGATCAGAGACGGCCACCCAGCTCCCTAGCAACGATAGTTGCGTCTCCAGTCTCGCCCCGATAGTATATGTATGGAGTACGTCCGTGATATACACACTTTATCTAGTTAAGGAAAAAAATCATGGATAGCCAAAATCCACCCTATAAGAGTGTCTTCAAGAAATTTCCTAAATTTTAGTTCTTAAATCATATATAAAGATCATCCTAAATTCTATCTTTTTCTAAAAATTAATTAATCTACAACAGTTTCCCTATGATCTCAATCCCTATTTTTTAAATCTTATAAATATGGTCTATAATATGTAATAATTTTGTGTAAAACTATAATACATTCAAATACGTGTATCATCCAACTTATAACAACACATAGAAAAAATAATGCACATGCAAGAAAAAATACGTATAAATGGAAATAGGGATTTGCTAAACTAATCATATATTTAAGAGAGATGAATAGTGATTTAGGGAATGAATTAGAAAAATGATTCATTTAGGGGAACTCTTGGAGTTTCATTTTTCACAAAAATACCTAAATTCAAATTTAAGTAGTCATATAAGTAATCTCTTGGAGATACTCTAAGTTCATACTTTACGATAATAATATGTATGACATATTTTTCTTAATAAATATACATCAGTAATACCAATATTTCACCGGTTCTGCATCTTGTTAGCTAAACCTTCGTTTAATTTGATACATCGCCGGGGAGATTGCGCCAATTAAGTAGACGAAAGCCAGAATTCATCGATGCATGCAAAAGATATGCCGGTTTGAATAAACAAAATACACTATGGGAGAGGTAGACACTAGTTTTTTTTCTCTATATTTATCAGTTTAAGACACCACTTATAAAACACTAATTTAAAATTTTTAAGACCGTGGCTTATATTAAGAGAACACGTGTGGAAATTAAAATCTTTATAGGTTAACAATCATACATAAAAATATATTTGCTTTCATGATCAACAAAAGGAGCTGCTTGTAAAACAAAAATATGCATATTTTTTAAAAATATATTATTATTCTATATGAAATCGAGTGGGAATTATTACTTCGTAACGTCTATACGTTACACGATAAAAAGCCTATTTGGATCTAGGGGCTAATGCAAAGTGACTAAAATCAGTAACTAAATTTTAGTGACCCCTGTTTGGATCCAGTGACTAAAATATGGGCTAAAAGTTTTATTGGTGTGAATAATGACTCAAATATCCCTTATTTATTGCTCGTTACTTTTCACGCATGTATGCATAGTGAGGGTAGGTGTGGAAAAAAAATGGTATTTAGCCTCTCTTAGCTTCTTCTTCGGGGCTAATAAGACTAAAAAATTTTAGCCCCTTTTAGCTCCGTTTGTTTGGATCTTTAGCCTATAAAGTGACTAAAATTTAGTCACTTTGCATTAGCCTCTTGGATCCAAACACCCCCAAAATATTCGTTTAATCATACGAGGCTAGCCAAAAAACTATATAAAAACTCTAAAATGCCGCCTTTTGGTTCCCCTGCTAAACTTTAAGGATAAAATTTAGTCTCTTTTAGTCCCTCAAATGCATAATATGGTGATTAAAAGTGACTAAACTTTAGTCCATAAACTTTAGCCCTTTAGGCATCATAAGGTTGCTAAAAGGGTCTAAAGAAAACTAATGACATAGTATGCCCCTCATTAATGCTCCTCAAGATAGAAAAAATAGCAACAACAAACATTTATTAGCAGTAGTTTGTATTTGTTCAGATGCTTATAATGACTTAAAGTCATTGGAACCAATTGGTTTGAGAATAAAATTTAGTCGTACCAATAAAGTCAAACTAAATTTTAGTTTAACCCTAAAGAAACTTATCTAACTGTGTAAATAATTTCCGTGTCATTTTGGTACCGGTACCGGAACCGGAAGCAGCAGCTGCCCGCTGTCGACCGTACGTTTCGCCGCCCGGCTCGCGCCGTCGCTGTCACGGAGATCCCCGCCGGGTCCAACATGTACGCGCGCGCGGCCGGCCGGCCGGCTGAGTGGCTGCCTCGCTACACTGGCCTTATTATATGTATCTACCACGAGCCGTGTCGTATGGGTCGAGCAATGTAGCTAGTGATGATTAACTGGTAGCTTCACATGCCTTCTACTAATTGTTGGCTAGCTACCTAGCATGTCGAGGCCAGTTAAAATATACTACTGACATTGTGTACTGGCTATTAGCTACTTCACATGCACTGTTCCCTTCATATACGTCTGTACATTCAACATACCAGTACTATACGGACCCGGCCATGCATTATTGTTTATTGATTTATCAAGTATTCCATTTCGTCGATCACCTAGTTAACTATCTAATTAATCGGGGTTTGTAACTAATAACAGAGATGATAGTAGTCATGCCCGACCATGCAAGTATGCAACAGCTTTAATTTGTTTGTGTGGTGCGTGCGTGCGTGCGCGCGCTGTGCGCACAGACGCTACAGCCTACACCTCTACGAGAGACGTACGTGCACTGGCTATGTATGTACTGTATTCCGCACGGGGTCAATGCGGAGATACGGAGTGTACGTGTGTGCACAGGATCATCCTGCCCATGCGAGCACACGCACGTTGCAGCCTGCGTGCGTGCGTGCGTGCGTGTGTGGTTGCAGATGAACAGGCAGGTAGGTAGGCCAAAGCTGCAGCCTACGATCAGAAACAGAGACTAATCAGATATCACTCGGGCAGTTCACCTAATTTTTGACCTGCCATACGGGGAATGGTACGCGCCCGTCGTTATTGGCACTGAGATGGCAATATATTCTCTGAACAAGAGCTGAGATTTTAGTTAAAACGATAGTAAGAAACCACATTTTAAAGCCGTTACGTGCGGCGGTGTCACGGTGCGCCCGGGACTATCCGTGGGCGCGGCCGGCCGTGTACACGTTCCTCCCGATTCTCGCTCTCTCGAACACGTCGCGACGTGAAAAAAAAAGGTGAGAAAAGGGGCGGATGGATACGACACCGTGGTGCCGTGTTCACGAGTACCGGTGCGTTTGCGTCGTTTCGTTCTTGGTCGCGCCACGAGATAGATAGGCACGAGCGGCTGGCGCGGAGGCCGGAGGGTGATGTCAGGTGACGTGGCGCCCAGCTCAGCGGCAGCCGGGACGGACAGAGCGGCGCCCCGAGCCCTGCCTACGTGGCGGGGTCGCTGGGGCCCAGCCAAGCCCAGCCCACGCTCGCCGCGCGCGGCGCGCCCAACGGTTATTTTTCTGACCGTTTGAGAGCGCTCAGCTCTCTCTTTCTCTCTCTCTCCCCCATCGTCGCGCACGCATCAAACCGTTTATAATGGCGCCACGTGGCACGTGTTAGCGATCTTGGCTGTCTGGTTATCTCACGTGGCATGGGCTAAGTGAGGATTAAGTCAGCAAATCTCTCTGCGATTGCGGTTACAGGGGGATTAGTGTGCGGCTTGACGTCCAGCCGTCGCCGTCGCCGCCGCGACTTGTGTTATCTAGACCTTTCCGTTGTAAAAAGCGGTGCACGGGAGCGGAGCGACGCATCTAGCACCGTCGGATGGGATCCGACGGCTGAGGCGTCTCCTTCACCGCCCACACGCCGGGTGGCCGCGCCAGCCGCCCCCCGCTATAAGTGGCCCCTCCCCCGCCGCGCCCACCTCCTCCTCCTCCTCCCCCACATCCCTTGCTCCGCTTCCGGTTACGGTGCGGCGCAGCAACGCAACGCAACTAGGGGGAGACGAGACGACGGCGAGAGTTAGAGGAGGGGATGGGGTACGCGCGGACGGTGAAGGCGGCCACGGCGGCCGCGTTCGCGGTGCTCACGGCGGTGGGGGTGCGGTCCGTTGCGCCGGCGGCGGCGGGGTTCGTGGCGGACGAGCTGCCGCGGGCGCAGGCGGCGGTGGCGACGTGGCTGACGCCGCCGTATCTGTATCTCGTCATCAACGCCATCATTATATCAATCGTCGCGTCGTCGCGCTTCCAGCCTAACCGCCCGCGCGCCTCCTCGGCCATGGCTGCCGATAACGGGTTCCCAGTGCTGGCTCCAGTTCCAGTTCCAGTGCTGGTGCCTGCGCCGGCGCTGGCGATGGCGATGGAGGTGCCAGTGCCTGTACCGGAGGTGTTTGCACCTCCAGAGACCATTGCCGTGGAGACGACGGTGCCGGAGGTGGTGAATACGGCCCCGGAGGTGGACTTTATGATTTCGAGGTCGACATGGACACCACCACGGCGGAGGGGCACTGAGGTGGATGTGGAGAACGAGGCGTCTCCGTTCGCCGACCTGACGAACTCGAGGGAGAAACCACTGGTGTCTTCTCGATTCGGCAGGAAGCCGGCCAAGCCGAGCCCAGAAGGTGACAACTCTATCTAATCCCCATTAATCCCCTCCTGTTCCTCCCAATTCAATTTACGATTAGTTCAGTTTGCTGTATGCCTGAATCCTGCCAAGGAAGCATGTTTTGTTAATTTGTTTGACACAAGTGGGATGATTTTCCATGTCGTTGCAGGGAGGGCGCTGCGGGTGTCTCGCCCGCGGAAGGAGGAGACGCTGGAGAGCACGTGGAAGACCATCACGGAGGGCCGGGCGCCGCCGCTGGCGCGTCACCTCAAAAAGTCGGACACCTGGGAGACCCGCCCCTCCGCCGGCAGCTGCGGCGAGGACGAGCCTGTCCTGGCGACGACGATGCGGAAGGCGGAGACGTTCAACGAGGCCGCCGGCGGTGGAGGAGGTCGTGGGCCGAGGAAGGTGCGGCGGGAGCCGTCGCTGGGGCAGGACGAGCTGAACCGGCGTGTGGAGGCGTTCATCAACAGGTTCAACATGGAGATGCGGCTGCAACGGCAGGAGTCGCTCAAGCACTACAACGACATGATCAGCGGAGGCAGCCATTACTGAGTCAGAGAGCGCAGCAACTCCATGGCAAGCAAAGCGAGCGCTTCGCTTTTTTGTTCGGTAGTGTATCCGTTTTTGGTTTTTTCTTTCTTTCTTTTTTTTTCTTTTCTTTCAACTTTAAGTTGTGTAAGAAATGGTTTTGTTGAAGAATGATAGGCAGTTATAGTGCACAAAAGACATGTTCATATTAGGGGTGAGAGATTAGTGGAAGACCCCCACCTCCAATTTCTTTTGGGGAGCTTGTGTTTTAATTAAATTAGCCTCTGCTTACAAAGTTGTTCATGGACAACTCCCTTACGAGGTTGTATCGCTAAGAGCATCTTCATTATGCATGTTATTTTGACTTGTTATTCATGATAATAACAAGCCTCCCTATTCAAAATGATTTGTTATTTGTTATTAACTTCAATGTACTTGTTAAATATGTTTTCCTATTAATTTATATACATGTACAAAAATAAAAACAATTAAATAAGCTCAACACTCAATGGAATAAAAAGTTTGGTTAATTTGCTAGATGTAGCAAGTGTGGAGAGAAGAATAGGGAGCCCTAAAACAACAAGTTAAGTAGTAAATACAATGAAGATATTTTTAGACCATATTTTCTATTTTAAAAAAACAACAAGTGTGATATCAAGTATAATGAAGATTTTCTAAGATGTATGTGTAACATGAACTGGTCGAGTGGTCGGTGTTACAAAAGATGTAAAGTTGTGAAAATTATATCCCCCTACCTTTCAACCCTTCAGCTCTATGCCTCTACCCACATGGAGCGGATCATCTGATGACATCAATGACAGAGGGGATCCTAATCATCATCCTAATCGTCCTACTAAGATCTAACAACGTGATGTCTATCTCGGTGACCACGATGCCACATTTTTGACAGTCGTGAAGTCAGCCTAACAAAATTACCATTTATATTAAACTGATTATTATAGTATATACAATTATTTTCATATGGGTAATTTATTAACATCTCATGTAAACAGGTTTAAAACTATATTAAACCGAAAGATACTTAGAGCCCATAGTTTAGACGTCACCACTCTGTTAAACAAGAAAGTAATCTCCAAATCAATCACACCTGATCATGTACCTTGGGAAGGGAATACCTTAGAGTCCAAATCAATCATGTATAGTTGGTAGGTATTCTACTGTAATCTCCTGCCGTGTTATTCCTATCCTTCCTCTCTTGTAAACCAAGGCATTTGCCTCTCTATATATAACACCCAGCACACTGGCTCAAGGAGCACACGGTGTTTCTCCTATCCTATCTGCGCCTCTGTTATCTTTCATGGTATCAGAGCTTGAATATGATCCAATCCACCATCCATGGCGACGTCACAGCATGTTGTCAATCCCTTCACCGGTCAAGCTATCTTCGAGAAGCTGAACAAGGGCAATCATGCCCTCTAGAAGATGTAGGTCCTTGCGGTTATCCGCAGGGTAGGCCTAGAAGGCTACCTTACAGGAAAATCTTCAGCACTAGAGGCCACCATCTTGAGCAAAGACTCGGGTGGCAAGGAAAGAGAAGTTGCTAACCCAGCCCATGAGGCATGGTCTCTTATTGATTAACAGGTTCTTGGGTTCCTGCTGCCCACAATGGGGAAGGAGAGTCTTTCCCAGGTTCGCGCATGCCGCGCCGCTGCTGAAACATGGGCAGCCATTGAAGGAAACTTCACATCTACGATAAGAGTCCGCACCATCAACTCTAGGATCGCCCTTGCCACCACCAAAAAGGGTGATCTCTCCATTGTCGACTACATCAACAAGATGCACGTCTTGGAGGATGAACTGGCAGCCGTCGGCAAGCCGGTCGATGACGATGATCTCATCTCCTACATCCTCATCGGCCTTGACTTTGAGTACAACCCAGTCATCACCACTCCTCGTCGCCAAAGAAAATCTCACCCTTGGTGAGGTTTACTCAGTAATTGCTCAACTTTGAGCAACGTCTTGAGCTATAGAGATCAGCAGAACACTATGTCAATATGGCCTCTCGTGGACGTGGTAACCCAGATGGCAGGGGTCTTGGACGAGGAGGACGTGGTTCCCCAAGGGGACGAGGAGGAAGAAGTGGCGGACAGGGTAGATTCGGACCTCCAAGACCTGATAGCAGGCCAAAGTGCTAGCTTTGTGGCCGAAGAGGCCATGTGGTGCTTGAATGTTGGCGCCGCTTTGATGAATCTTTTGTACCAGAAGAGTAATATGCAGGGGCGGCAATGTCCTATGGTGTCGACTCCAATTGGTACACGGACACAGGAGCAACTGATCATGTCATGGGCGAGCTTGAAAAGCTAACGGTCCATGATCGCAATAGGGGAACGACCAGATCCACACCGCTAATGTGGCTGGTATGAACATCAGTCATATTGGTCATTCAATTGTTAAAACCCCTCATTGTAACCTCATGCTTAAGAATGTTATCTATGCTCCTAAAGCTACAAAGAATCTTGTATCTATTCATAAACTAGTTGTTGATAACTATGCATTCATTGAATATCATCCTAACTTCTTTGTTATTAAGGACCAAGCCACGAAGAGGTCCTCTACTTAAAGGAAGATGTCACAATGGCTTGTACCCTCTCCGACTGAAGTTGCTAAAAAATCCTCAAAATTTGTGTTTGGAGCCTACAAACCATACTTAGAAAGGTAGAATAGTCATCTCGGTCATGCTTCTATTCCCATTGTGGAAAGAGTTGTCAGCAGCTTTAATTTGCCACGTGCTAGTGAATCAAATAAACATTCTGTTTGTGATGCCTGCCAAAGAGCAAAGAGTCATCAACTTCTTTATTCCAAGTCAAATAGTTTGTCCATCTATCCTCTTGAGCTTATTCACTTTGATGTTTGGGGTTATACTCTCAAACCTGCAAGTGGAAAACAATAGGGTTAATTTTTTCCGTGCCATTATAATTTTCACAGGTTTGCCAATATGCCAACGGTAGTGTCACTGACAGATGGGGGCCGCCACAGTCACTGACAGTGGCATATAGGCAATTTCTGAAAATTATAATGGCATGTGAGTAATTTAAATCTAAGGTGTTTCAGGAATGTTTTGAATTTCAGAACCTTGTGGAGCGTTTGTTTGACAGGAAAATCATCACAGTCCAAACAGACTAGGGAGGAGAATATCAAAAACTTCATACCTTCTTCTCTAAGGTTGACATTCGTCACCATGTGTCATGTCCTCATACCCATCAACAAAATGGACTGCTGAAAGAAAGCATCGTCATATAGTAGAGGTCAGCCTCGCCCTTCTTGCTCATGCATATGTTCCTTTGAAGTTTTGGGATGATGCTTTTTTACCACTATCTATCTAATCAATAGAACTCTTAGTAGAATTCTCAATATGAAACACCTCTAGAGCGTATTTTTCACCAAAAACCTGATTATAATTCTCTTCGTGTTTTTGGGTGTGCCTGCTGGCCCAACTTACGCCAATACAATACTCACAAACTTCAGTTTCACTCCAAAAGATGTGTTTTCCTATGATATAGTATTCTTCACAAAGGGCTTAAATGCCTTGAACTAAGTTCTGGTCGTATTTACATCTCTCGCGATGTCATCTTTGATGAGTCTATTTTCCCCTTTTTCGATCTCCATCCAAATGCAGGCCAACGTGTTTCTGAAGAAATTTCTCTATTAACTCATGGGGTTTCACAACTGAATGGTCATTTGCCTAACTGTTTTACTAACCCTACTAATATCCCTGGCTAAAGTTGTGCCACTTTCATGAGAAATCAATAGGAAAATTATGAAGATCCCATAACAAATAATGAAGAAATTGCTCAAAATGATGAGCACCAGCATGACACAAGGCGCGAGGCTGATGCACCTCAATCTGGCATGGAAGTCATGTTGATCCAAGCACTGATACAGCGACTCAGGCAGCGGCCCAGCTGACCACAACGCAGCTCGCTGCCGGCAACGGGGGGGATGATCTACCGCACCAGATCAATGAAGCAGAACAGACTGCCCACATGGAGCCGGCAGGCCGCACAGAGATCGAAAGAGATTTACCTGGTCATGATGTGCAACCAAACTCTGTGGTTGATCCTATGCCGCAAGACAATTCTACCTCAAACTCAAGACCCATCACTCGGCTCCAGAACAGTATACACAAGCCAAAAACATACTCGGATGGCACTATCAGGTATAATGGAAAGTTTGGTCTTCTTACTCATTCTAGTGAACCACACAATCTAGAAGAAACCTTGCAAGATAAAAATTGGAAAAATGCCATGGATATAGAGTTTCTTGCATTACAAAAAAATAAAACTTGGAATCTAGTTCCACTTCGGAAGGGTCGCAATATAATAGATTGTAAATGGGTATACAAGATTAAAAAGAAACAAGATGGTACTCTTGACAGATATAAGGACCAGACTAGTTGCCAAAGATTTTAAGCAAAGATATGGAATTGATTATGAAGATACTTTTAGTCATGTAGTTAAAGTTGCTACCATCAGAACTATTCTTTCTATTGTCGTTTCTAGAGGGTAGTCACGTTGTCAACTAGATGTGCAAAATGCTCTCCTTCATAGAGATTTGCAGGAAGAAGTATATATGCGACAACCTCTAGGGTATGAAGACAAATTGTATCTAGGATATGTGTGCAAACTGAACAAATCTTTATATGGACTAAAGCAAGCATCTCGGGCTTGGTTTGCTAAGTTAAGCAGGAAATTATATGAACTCGGCTTCAAAGGTTCAAAGGTAGACACATCCTTATTTTTCTATAACAAGAGTGGACCGACTATATTTATCCTTGTGTACGTTGATGACATAATAGTGACAAGTTCAAAACCAGAAGGTATCCCAACATTTTTGCAGGATCTCAAGGAAGATTTCTTGTTGAAGGATCTCAGAGATCTTTATTTTTTTCCTTGGAATAGAAGTGAATAGAACTCGAGATGGTTTGATCTTAACACAAGAAAAATACGCTCAAGACCTACTGCAAAAAACTGGTATGTCAAACTGCAAACCTACGAGTACACCTTTGAGCACTAGCGAGAAATTATTTTTGCACAAAGGATCTCAGCTAGGTCCAGAAGATGCAACTCAATATAGAAGCTTAGTTAGGGCTCTGCAATACTTAACCTTGACTAGACCAGACATTGTTTTTCTAGTAAACAAAGTGTGCCATTTCTTCATACCCCCACAACTGAACATTGGACACATTGGACAACAGTGAAAAGGATATTTAGGTACATTAAGTCATGTATAAATGTTGGACTCGGAATATGCAAATCATCATCAACTCTTGTCAGTGGCTACTCAGATGCAGATTGGGCAGGCAGCGTCGATGACAGAAGATCAACAGGGAGCTTCGCAATATTTTTGGGAAACAATCTTTATCTCTTGGAATGCAAAAAAAAACAAGCAATCATTTCTCAGTCAAAGTACAGAAGCGGAATATAAAGTGTTGGCCAACACCACTGCGGAAATCATGTGCGTACAAACTCTTCAATGAGAATTGAAAATTCCAAGCCCTCCGTGTGCAAGGGTATGGGTAGATAATTTGGGAGCAAAATTTCTTGCATTCAATCCTGTTTTCCATGGCAGGATGAAACACGTGATCGTGTACCTTGGGAAGGGAATATACGAGAGGAGTATAGAAATCAATCATGTATAGTTGGTAGATATTCTGCTGTAATCTCCTGCCGTATTATTCCTATCCTTCCTCTCTTGTAAACCAAGGCATTTGCCTCTCTATATATAACACCCAGCACACTGGGTCAAGGAGCACACGGTGTTTCTCCTATCCTATCTGCGCCTCTGTTATCTTTCAACTACGTCGCCACTAGATGATTTTATAGCTCCGAAGCCTCCTTATCTGGAAGAGAGCTTTGGCTCAAAAGGCTTCATGCCATCACTTTGTACAATACTCCGCTCAGGTCCAGAACGAAATGCAAGCCAAAATTTGTTGTTAGCCTGTTAGAGAAGATATTTTCCCCTAACAATCGTGAACAAATTCTGGGTGAGAGCATGCATAATTCTACAGTTGAGCAAGGCGATGATGACCCCATCAGAACATAAAACTAACCATGAGAACAAACGAGAGAAGAAAGCAAGTTATACCAACCATGAGGGAAAAGCAACACAAATCCTCTGCTAGCACTGGGATGGATGATTCGGTACATGAATAATTTGCCGGCGTACATGCTGCCCAAGGGCGCCGCTCTTGAACACACAATAGGTACAGGGTAAAGCAAGAGCCCTAAGCAACACCAACGGGTTCTACAACATCAACGCCTGATTCTATGGTATGATAACATTAAAACAGGATCTGTCCTGCCACAGGGAACAAGATATTTGGTATAGAAGGGTAACATCTACACTACAAATCCGCCAGCCACATTTCTCCATTGGTATAGAGATTTTTCATAGGTTATCTATCGTCATTTTCACCAGTATGACCCCTTTGTTCACGCAAGCCACCCTAAGTTGGGTTGTCCCTTAGGAGTCTCATCGCATCGGATTTCGGTGACTGCTCATCCTCCCGTTCAGGCTGACAATTGAGGTCAATCTGATTCTTGATAGGGGAGGATGTCCTCTTATTGTCAACAGCCATGGCTTCAGGAGCATCGCCGTTTGTATCTGCCTTCTTGGGAGAGCTAGCTGTGCTGGTTGGAGCTGGACCAGAGCCAGTTTGTGGAACTGCCTCGCTGGATTGGCCTGGCTCTTTTCTGCGAGGTGTCTCAGAATCTTTCACTGACTGGCGTTTCTCACGCCGCATCATGAGTGTCCTGAAACGGCGGCGCACTGTCATACAGACGTTGCAAGTGCACGTCTGCTTGTGCTTTGGGCCCTTCCCACTGGGAGGTTGGATGCAGACGATGCATGAGCAGCCAGGGCGATGACGAGGATGCCTCGTAGTTGGCTGGGAAGGGAGAGATTCACTTTCACCAAGAATAGCAAGATTTGCAAGTGTATCCAGCCCATCTGAAACATCAATGCAGTCAGGGTCTACCTTCCCTTTGGACTTTTTTGCAGCACCTGAAATGCAGCAACATGAATTTAGTACTTTACATTAGAACACTTACTATAGCAGACCATGTAGTGTAGTATAAGCTTAGCATGTGATTCAAAACTAGACGACTCAATGAGAATTTCTAATAAGGAAATCATAGGGCCATAGAGGGGCATTATGCAAGAAAATATTACCATAATATTTGTACCATTACAAATTTTTATTGAGCTATCAACTGGGCAAAAGGCTTTTGACAGGTAAGTATCAACACACTATTGTACCAAAATCGCAGCCTGTAGCTCATTAGCTGCTGTATAGTTTAAACTAGAATGGTGTCCTTCGAATTTTCATGGCTACATTTTCTTTGAATTTTCTATTATAATATTTGATCAAAGAAAATAAATCGGTGGATTTCATATAGCTTCAACATAGCATTACCTAAAAATGCTATTTCTTTTAGTTCAGCCAAGTACTCACTATAACATGGACTAACACTATAATGCTTCATTGTCACATCAAGAAACAGGTAATGATAGACATCAATCAGTCCTACATGCCTCAGGCTGTGTATTTTTGTAACCTGTGGCATGTAGCTCATAGTTCTTTGCAACCTAATTGTTCATAGTGAATTTCTACACTTTATAATCTTCTCGAATTCATATTTGCTATTTGAAAAGAACTTCTAACGGAAATGAAACTTCTACACAAGCATAGATAGACCCTTAGAACATATGCCATACCAGATTTTACAGGAATAATTTCAGCAAGCTCCTCCATATTTATCTCTTGGGCAGAATCACAGGAAGACCTAGTGACAAAAAGTAATAGTGATTAGCTAGGTATGTAAAGTAGAATGAGACCACCCCACCCTCCTTATAACTCTATGGACAAACAAATAATGATGGTTACTCCTGTGTGCAAACATAACAAATTCACCAAACTAGTGATTTGAGAAACAATTTCATGAAACTGTAGGTTCAAAGAATCTTGTATCAAACGTCCTAGCTACAGTCCTCCCAACAGTTTCCAACAGCAAGGGAAACACATGGCAGCCTGCCCTCACATATCTGGGTCAGTTGTTGGAGCTTGGAACTGAAGAAATTTGTATGCCACATAAATTCCGCATCCTTGAGGACAATGTGGCATATGATTTGTCACCATTTCAACAAACAATCTGGACACAAGACCCTGTTAGAAGTTGGGAGGAGCATGGAAGCTAAAATCTGTGATCTTGTCGAACACGGTTGTTCTAAATCTACAGCATTGTGAAAACACATCTTAAATGTAAGTTATAGCTTTTACAATAGAGATGATTCTTCACCATACAATTAGCCAATCATAAATGCAACATACAAAAAAATGAATGGGTAAAATATCAGAAGGTCACCTTTCAGGATCCCATTTATTGTCAGAGCAGGTCCACTTAGAGGGCAAAAGGGCATCTACTGGCAGTTTACGCCACTTGGAGCAATCCTCACATTGAGCCCATTGATGATTCTCACTGAAAAAATTACGATCTTTTATAAGCAAGTGGAAAAGATGCTACTGTACTTCCAACAAGTTAAAAACTGCTGAGGGAGTCCAACAGATGAAACTCGAGAGCATTTATATTGTTTTGTAGCCTAAGGTTTAACAGTGTTGTCACATCACGCATCAATCAGATGGGAGTATTAACATAAACCATTAATGGTTTCAACAAATAACCATTTTCAAAAGTCAAAACATTTAAAGAAATATATAAAAAACTGAAGATAGATAGTAAGCTATACCTTATAAGTATGATGAGAATATGTGCTTTTTAATAAAGATGAAAACAAGTGTTGAGATAAGCATTACTACAAAAACATTTGGAATGGTTTATCTGAGTCCTTTTTCCACATTATATAGCAAATGCAGATGACAAAGATTTCTAGTTCAGAGAACATTACCCTGATTGATCTGTCACAAAATATGTCCTCCTCCCAAGTATTGGTGGCTCCTGAAAATTATGAAATGTCAATACAGGAGACGTGTGTAATACTTTACTGAGAACAAACAAATAAAACAAGCCATGACTGCAAATAAGCTGATAGTATGCTCCGAGCTATGTGTTAAGCTTCACTGGTAAGATAGTAATTCGTGCCATAAAACTAAATCTCAAAATAAAGCACAATTTTGCAAGACAGTAGCCAATCGGAATGCTAAAAGTAAAGCATACCTCATATTCCTCAAACTCATGGCCATCAACAACAACAATCGAAGGGGCCTTAAGAGGAGGACGAAGCAATTCTTGAGCTTCCTCCCATGTTATTTTCAATTCCATGGATTCCTCACTATCCATGCGGAACCGTTTGATCTTTGGACCAACAGAAGTTGCTTTCCTCTTGACAAGTCCTGGGGAAGAATTTGCAGTTCCTGGCCCTTCCTTCTGTGCTAATGCACCTTTGTCCATTTTAGAGGGAGTAGCTTGTTCCACAGGGCTAGAGCTTTTGCTCTCTGCATTGGCTTTAACTGGTCGAGGTACTGCAGCATTAGGACTAGAATCTGGAGCAGATACTTTAATATTTGCCTCTGGAGGTGGTGGTACACCATTGACAGACTTTATTGGTTGCTCCTGTCAAATAAGGCAAAGGATGATCTCACAGAACTTATAACCTATTCAATAGTCAAAGTAAAGTATTGGAGGTGTCAATAATTCCTAAGAGTTTACTACTATACAAACCAGTATTAATAAATAATAACACATTAAAAAATAAGCAAACCTGTTTGTCCGAGAGTAAGGAACAGAACACACTTAATTGTGTATCAATATCTAAACATACAATCCACTGTTTTGGTGGTTGGATAACATCACATCACAGCATTTTTTGTGTATTTGATGCCCAACACAGGTGTTGCAATAATTCTCATTTTCAGTAGATAAAAACACTATAAGAAACAAAGCAGATCTTGAAACTTGAGAAATACTACAGTATGCAGCAGAAAATATAAAAGAGGAACATGTCAGATAAGGGCGCTTGATAGGACTCCATAAAACAAATATATAAAGAATTGAAGAGCATTTTTTAATCTGCTTGAACTGTGTGAGAGGAACAACTAAACATACTGAAGCACCAAAAGTCCAAAACTTCCATACCTGCTCGGAAAGATTTGTTGCCTTTCGGAATCCCATGACCAGCTTCCCTTCTGGATCTATTCGGCTAAAGGTTACTGAAAAATATAGCACCATGAGTTAGAGAGGCCAAAAGAAGTTATCATATGCAAAATTTAAAAGAAAAAGACATGTTTCACATTTGAATAAGGATATGGAAAATTCTATGTTAATAATAAAAAATATATAGGATTGGTTCAGTTAGCATTTGTAAGAAATGTAGCATAACTGGAACTTGAATAGGACAGCAAATACAAAACAGTACATACATTATAATTTTATAATTGCCCACCCCTCTCACATAGATTGCAGACAATCATCAAAACATAACGCATTGAAATGGACAAGTTGTGTCATATATGTCAGGACAAGATATACGGGAAATATTAATGATGTACTACATGCATGCTAGTATACTACATCCCTATGCATTAGACATAGGTTTGCAGCATACCATTAACTCATATTATATAAAACTTGTACACTGATTCTTTTGTAGCCTTAGTTCAACAAACAAAGCATTTAGGAAAAGATATATACCTGTATCGCCTGCTTGTAATTGCATCGACTGAATGCAAGGTGTGACACCCTCCAATACATACATCCTGCTGTTATTATTAGGCCAGAAGCGGAACTGGAACACCCATTCCTTACCACTTGCATCCTGAACTTTTAGGGGAAGCCCTTCTGCCTGAGAGATTGGAGGGAAGTACGTCTATTCGGAATAATTTTTTGTTAGAAGAGTTTTTATGCAATAAAATATATACAAATTTAGAACTGAACAGCTAAGCATATAAAATGATAGCACATATTCCTTCAGCAAAAGTAAAACCCACTTCGATTAAAACAACTCAAATGAAGGCAAGAGTTGCAGATAATTCTAAATAACACACATTTCTATCGAAGTTGTCAGTTTTAAATCATGAGTATATTCACAAATTAAAGCATAGCTCAGGATAAGATGTAAAACCTAGTAAAAAAGAAAAGGGACAGATCATACAGCCATAATAAAATGATGCTTAGTAAGCACTAGTGAAGGCAGATTCCATGGATAGTAACCTTAGCATAATATAGCACTCGAGTGATACAAACTAACCAAAAAAATTAAAATGACAATTGAAAACTCACCTCAGCGCATTTCTTTGGCAACACCAAACGGCCAATCCGTCCAGCATCACTAGCGCTTAACATTTTCTCAAACAAAGGAGTGATAACAGAATTTGAACTGTAGAATCATTAAGGAAACATGTATGAACAGACAAGAATTTAAAAAACATATAACCTAAACAGTGCTGGTATTTACTAATAAATATATGAATATTTTCTAAAGGAAATTGCTCGTGAAGATACGTAGAATTTTTTGGATACTCTCCAGACAGGTGCTGTAGCTCTTGATCTGTTATTCTAGGCCAATAGCGGGGAAGCAATTGAGATCTCGCCTTTGCATCCATTCTGGGTCTTCCATTGCGCAATTGCGCTTGAAAATCATTATCAATCAAACTATGGGAATATAACTGCTTCTGCAACGAGGAGGAAGCCATCTGTTGTTGTTGCTGAGTAGGTCCAATTCTAATATGGTCTTTTGGTCCATTTGCTGATGAAAAACTGGGAGATAGCCCAACTGGTAGTGTTGATGGATCATCTTTTAGAACAGGTGATGGATGATGTGAATCAAGCTTGAAGGCAACAGATACAGCAGAAGAAGGATCTGGAGTTACCCCTTTCCTTGATGATAAATGGTCATTTTCTCCGCCATGGTGACTATGGTCATGAATATTTGGATTTGATCCCTCTCTATGGTAGAGAGCATAAGAGTAAGTCGGATCCAAGCTGCTGTGTTGAGTGTGCCCATTGGCATATCTCTCCCTTATAATCTGGTTCATGCCAGCAGGTGTTGTTGGTCTGTCATGAATGTCATCAAATTTCTTTTCATGGGCATGAATATAAGTGCGTCCTGGAAGCAATTTTTCACTGCTACTAGGCCTATCAAACTCATAAGCTAAGCGCTGCTGCAAGTCAGACTGTATACTGGACACACTCCACATATTATTCTGCCGCCACTGGCTTGAAAATTGCCCGGCAGGAGGTCTCCAGTTCTTGACATAATTGTCCTTTCTATCAGCTACATTTTGAGGCATATGCACAGAAGACGACCATATCTGACTTGGTGCCTGACAAGCATGAGGACCAATGTATGATGACAGGTCAAAAATATGAACAGAAATAACATATCCCCACAAAACAGGTTCCATTGCAAAAGTCATACAATTTCAGAAAATATAATTAATCATACGTGAGAAACACCCTTTAGATAGCTCAATGGCCAGCTTAGTAAACAAGGCATAAACAAAACATCAGCTACATAATATCAGGCTACACGAGTAATTAATGCTGCCAACCAGATAGCATGACTGCAACGTAGTTAATGATGGATGTTTTTCAGTCCCCCATTTTCAATGGAAAGTAGATGCCTGGAGGTGAGAATAAGTGAAACACGAGTGGTAAAATGAACCATCTAATACTTATAAGATTCTCCATAGCAATGCATGAAATTCGATCAAAGTTTACCAACCTAGAAGGGCTTATATGCATAAAAGGGACACATGCTACATAAACCTGCCATCTCCCAATCCCATCAGTCCAATAATAGCAAATCTCCATGCAACAGTAGACATTTTAACGACATACCATTGTGGCATGCGACTTGCGAGCGCAGAGGATGCAGTCTATCCCTCCAGTGTCGAGCAGAACATACGCATGGACCGAAACGATGCACCCGCAGTGCAGCCTCTGCGCGATAAGAAGAGAAATAAATTAAGGGATCAGTCAGCAAGCACAAATCACCGACCACCACCACAAACACCGCAAAGGAGAGGGAGTAGAGAAAGAGCATGCACGCCTACGTACCTTCCCGCATGATTCGCAGTTCCTCCACCCGGCAACCTCCAAATGGAAATTCTCGCAGAAGTTCCCCTGCTCGAACGAGCCACTGAAACAGAACACATGCATGCATGCATCAGGAACTGGGAGTCGCACGCGAGTCAAACCACCCCCAAACTTTACACAAACCCCCCGCGTATTCCTAGGAAATAGCAACGATGTAGCGATCACTCCATGTTGATCCGGTGGGCGCCATAGGCGAATCCGCCCGCGCCGGAGGAGCGAGCTCCCCCGCACCGAATCGAGCACGCGGGACGCTCCGCCGGAGGCACGATTGTGCAGAAGGGGAGGAGATTAAGGGTTACCATACGTACTAGCATCGGTCGCAGAGGTCGGCGAAGTCACCAGAGCGGAGCCGCCATCCGCGGCGGCGCTGGCCGTCGGATTTGGGGTCCTTGCAGTGCGCGTTGAAGCAGATCCTGGGCCGCTGCTGCGGCGGAGCGTGAGGAGGGCCAGACTGCTGCTGCTGCTGCTGCTGCTGCTGCTGCTGCTGCTGCGGAGCCGGCGGCCCAACGACGACCGGCGGCGGTTTCTGCTGGAGCGGGGGCGGCTGCACCGAGATGGGGGCCGCCGCGAGCGCGGGGGACGGCGCTGGAGCCGGCGCCCGCGTCGACGGAGGCTGCGCCGGCGAGGACATGGTCGGCCGAACCCTAAGCCAGTCGGCCGTGCCGGGGGCGAGGCTGCGCGGCGAGGAGGGTGGGGGGTTTTGGGGCTGTGGTGTGGGAATCGTGGGGGCGGACGGAATAAGACGAAGAGAGGGGGAGGGGAGGGGAGGCGAGGCGAGGCGAGGCGGAGGAGGCTTTTAAAGCGAGCCTCTCAGAAAAGTAGTAGTTGTAGTTGTAGTAGTACCAGGCGGTCCCGATCCATTCTGCTACGTGTACACGATATCCCCCCTCTCCCGCTCTCGTTTTATTACGTGGTAGTACTATATATATATATACACACACAGTCATCACCCATGCGATAATCGAATTATCATAACAGGATTTTTACACAAAAAAATTGCTAAATTTTCCAAAATTTCTTTGAAAAAACTCCATTTCAGAGGAGTCTTTAATAGTTACGGTTTATATTTTATAATAAGATAATTTATATTTTATAATAAGATAGTCGAAAGATTGTCATTAAAATTGGTCTGATTTAATAACTATGGTTTCTATTTCATAATAAGATAGTCATAATAAGATAGTCGATATGATATCATCAAAATTGGTCCGATTTAATTACTACGGTTTCTACTTCATAAATAGATGGTCCAAAATTGCGCTACTGAAGTAGAAACCGTAGCTTTGGGAGTGTTTTCATCAAAATTGGTCCGATTTAATAACTACGATTTTTATTTCATAATAAGATAGTCGATATGATATCATAAAAATTAGTCCGGTTTAATGACTACGGTTTCTAATTCATAAATAGACGGTCCAAAATTGCGCTACTGAAGTAGAAACCGTAGCTTTCGGGGTGTTTTCATCGAAATTGGTCCGAAATAATAACTACGGTTTTTATGTTATAATAAGATAGTCAATATGATATCATCAAAATTGGTCCGGTTTAATGACTACGGTTTCTAATTCATAAATAGACGGTCCAAAATTGCGCTACTGAAGTAGAAATCGCAGCTTTCGGGGTGTTTTCATCAAAATTGGTCCGATTTAATGATTACGGTTACTACTTCATAATTAGATAGTCCAAAATTGCGCTACTGAAGCAGAAACCACAGATTTGACGACGTTTGCTCGCCTGTACGAGGCTCGACTAGGCCCACATGACGCAAGGTTCCGTTGTTTGGTTGCTTACATGAGTAGCTAGACATGGTTCTCCGGGTGTAAAAAGAACTCTTTAGCCCGCCTCTACATAAACGAGAATGAAATCCATTTCTCCCTAACATGGCTAGTTGGATACAGACAATTAAGTAACTAATGATGTTATTAGTATATGATTAACATATATTAACTAATAATAATATATTTTAGATAATATTAAAGACTATAAGACAAATTAACAACTATAACAAATAAATAACTTGTGATTTATTGTTTATCAAATTTTATCTCATGTAATGTATCCACATGTGAGCATTCAAATACTATCTCACTTTGACTAGATTAAATAGATGTTATTGGGGGAAATAATTTTACACTGAGAGGGCCAAATGACATTATCTACGAAGTCTCCAGAAAGCTTGCTTCGAAGCCTTCGAACCCATTTCCAAATCCCTTCGTCTCTCATGGAGGAAAAGCATCCTCTACAAGACTAAAAGTTGATATCAAAGTTGTCTGAGCAGTGAAGCCCCCTCCGAGACCACTCTGGGCTCTATCCAAGAAGATGTGTGAAGCTTGCTCCGGCCGCAAAACATCGAACTATGCTATGATATCCCTTCAAAATCTTGGGCCTCGAGGCCCCTTCGCAAACCCTCTGTTTCGGAGACCACTTCAGTATGAAACCTCTGACCCAAACTCTGATGTAGACTCTAAATATACTAAGAAACATTTCGGCATGACACTACAATAAAATGATAAAATTTCATCGGCTATTTTATCTTTGGTCGACTTTTGACTGTGGCCGACGGAAATTAAAGAGGATTTTTTTCCGGCCGATACAGAAGCCTTAACTTTCGTCGACCAGCATTAAAGCTGACGGAAATTATGTAACTTTCGTCTGCTTTAATGTTGGCCGACGAAAGTTAAGAGAGATAGTTTTTCTATCCCCGCGTGCGTACAGGGGAACCTAACTTCCCTGTACGAGCACCCACGCCGCTGCCCAAGAAGCCGCTGCCCTGCTCACTGCTGCTCGCCGCCTGTCGCGCCCCGATTTAATAAATCAGGACTTTTATTGAAATTCCAAAGAAAATCAATAAACCAAGACGTTCATCAAGCGACCACGTACAATATGGGCAATCATTCACGGTTCGTAGACCGCATTAATACAAAAGTGAATGAAAGTAAAGAGAAACTAATAAAATAAGGGTCCTAGATGAATGCCTCCTTCCAGTCTCGCCTTGACTGGGTCGCTACTCCAGACCTGCATCCTCCTCGTAGTAGACGGGCTCTGATGTTGTGAGTCAACGGGGTGAGTACAGGGGTACTCAACAAGCCACCGAATGCAAATATTATGCAAGGTAATAACAAGGGAGATAGTGGCTAATTTTGCGGAAGCGAGTAATTTGTAAAGCAATTTAATGTGAACAATTTATTAGTACTGAAACGTAAACATGTGTATGCATCATCATCTCCTAACTCGAGGGGTACAGTCAGCCCCACCTCGCTCAACAGTCCTTACATGCCATGAATAACTCGACCATTCCAAACAATTGTAAACTAACTGCGAGTAGTCACACAACCCGCCCTTGACCGTGGGCTCGACTTTTCGAAAAAATTGATTTTACTCTGATCAGAGATGTACCACTGTACCCACAAGGCACGCACTCATCACCTACACCAAAGTGTAACGAGATGACCCATACCACGGGAACTCGTGCCAAAACCTTCCATATATTCCTCCCCGACTCAACGGCACCCTCTTATAGGTTTCATATGGTGTCCCGACGCATCGGAGCCCCACCATACCCCCCCTTGAGCCTCGTCGGTACAAGTCGCCCGCAGGCTTGCCCCTTGCCCCCTCCACTATGGTGCATCGAGTCGGAGTATTCCATACTTCCAGTTAGAACTTACCCATTAGACTTGTGGTTGGTACGGAAGTGCTTTGCAACAGATCCCACAGACCGGTCCTTATAGTGCCCCGGGTGCGACAAACCAATGTCCGAGCTTGCACCCGGAACCCACCATACTTATAACTTATCCAACTCCAACAGAGTCCAGAGACGAGAATAACGAGGAAATTCATATACAGAATCCAGCTATCTATGACTCATTCTTTTTATCCTATAGCAGTTGTGCCGGTACATTGGGCACTAGCTAATAATTTTATAGTAGAGTGACAAGGAGTTAAGGCTCAATAAGCATGGCTTGGGTTTGCACACAAGGACGGGGATCTAATAAATATAAGTGTAAGGCTTGATTATTGGACTAATGCAATATTAACCTATGGGTTATAGCGATATTTTATTAAAACATGGGCTCAAATATGATCAACTGTTTCCACAGAGGTGGTCGATGACTTGCCTTGATCAGCAAATGGGGATGGAGGAACCTCGGGGTAGAACTCCTGCTCCTCGACGAACTCGTAGTCTTCTTGATACGGAAAAATAAACAGTACATTCAATAAACAGACAAAAATTCACCAAATACTAAACATACACTTTTGTGGGTTTTATTATGTGGAATAAGGTTTTAATATTCTGATGTTTGGTGAATAAATAGTAAACTTAATTTCTTAGGGCTTTCTAATTTATTTTTCTGAATTATTAATTTATCCCTAAGGGGTTTTTATTCTTTTATTTGTTAAAAATATTTTGGGTAACAGTAACATACTGTTTTTATGGCATTAATGTGTAGAGGATAATATTCTGGTTTTAACAAAATTTGGATGGTGAATTTTGGAGTTAAAATGAGCAAGATATGGATTTTTGAAGTTTAAACTATTTTCTGAATTTTATTTAAAACCAGAAAATGGGCTCTGGTCCACGGTGAGCCAGGCCCACGGTGGACCGCGCCACTGTGCGCGTGGACCGGATCAACCAGATCCGTTGGATCCAGATCCGGCGGCCAGGCGCGAGGCGAGATCCCTTAAATGAAAACGGACGGCCAGGATTAGATCCCGCGAAGCGGTACGACGTGGACGCACCAGATTGAGTCAACCTTTTAAGTTGAAACCGACGGCCGAGATCGCGTGGTACCACTTTGACCAGATCAGAGGGCCTGGATTAGATCCCAAAGGGATTTAATCTTAGCCCTCCGATCTTGATCGGACGGCCAGGGGTTCGTCCGACATGGCACGAGCTAAGGGGGCGATTACCCCCTTCGTTCTCGGCTCCGACGGTCCAACGGCGAGGAATTCCGGCGACGGCGGGGGTTGAACGGTGATGCCAAGGCCAAAAATGGAACCAGTGACGTGAGGGGAACTCGGGCGTACCGGCGGTAGCGACGGCGGCGAGCGGACGGCGGCCGGCGTCGACGAGGGGCGGAGGAACCGTTCGGGTTTGTCGGCGGCGAGGCGATCCGGTGGTCCTTTCGACCAACGGAGGCGTGGCCGAGAACGGGCGGGCCTCTGTAGTCACGTAGGTGGCGACGGCGAGGGGCGTGGTGGCCTGGATTGCCGGCGAGCGGTGGCTGGAGGCGGAGCAGAGCTAGGGGCCGAAACTTTGCGCCGGAGCTCTGGAAAGCGAGGGCTTGCACTAAGGCGGTGTGGGCGAAGGGCGGTGAGCCGAGAGGGTCTTTATAGGGTCATCGGCGGCGGCCAAATGGATTTCCTTCCCTCTCCGGCGATGTTTACTTTCTCTTCGGGTATGCTTCCATAAGCACGAAAACGTGTCGGCTAAGGAAGGAAAGGGGATGGCGGCGACCAGGGAAGGTGATCCAGGGTGATCCGAGGCGATCCGGTGGCCGGCGGCGAGGAAACAGAAAGCGATCGCCGGGGAAGGAAAGGGGAGCGATCCCCTTCCATGGGGAAGACGAAGCTAACAGGTGGCCCCCACCTGTGAGTGGGCGAACCAAAAAGGAAGGGGGCCGACAGATGGGCCAGGCTGGTCAGAGGACGGAGGCGGGCGCCTGTGGCTGCCATGTGGGGTCGAGGCGGGCGCGGGCGGAAGAGAGAGGAGGGGAGCGGCGCCGACACCTGGGTCCCACTGGTCAGTGACTCACGGTTGGGCTGGGCTGGGCTGAGGGCGAATTCGGGGTTGAGGCTCATTAAGCATTTTTAATTCTTTTCTGATTTAAAATAAATTCAGTAATTCATATATTTGATTAAGAGTTGAATCACTGTTGATAAAAATTTGTAAAAATTCCTAAAATTATATTTTGGCCTCTAGTTCATCTCATAAAATTTTCAAGTCCATATTCTGAATATTTCTCCATGTTTGACTTTATTTGGGTTCTTTTATGATTTTCCTTTAATAAATAAATCCAGAAATGATTTAAATAATATTTTTCTTTTATTTTATTTGTTTTTATTTCTTGGGGTGTTACACCGCCCTACCGCCGCCCGCTGCCTCTCACGTGCGTGCCACCGCCGGAGCGCCCTGCCCCACCGCCGCCGGCCGAGCGCCGTGCCCCACCTCCGCCGGACGAGCGCCCTGCCCCGCCGCCGACCGCCGCCATCCATCACCCGCTGACCACTGCAGTTCGTCGCCTACCGACCACTGCCATCCGTCGTCGCCCGCCGCCCGCCACCGACCGTCGTCGTCCGCCAAGTAATTTTTACCCCTCTAGATCCTCTATATAATTTTCTCACTTGCATTGTGATTGAATTATTGTTTACTTTGTGAATTGTATTGTGAATTGTGAATATATGGTGTGAATTGAATTGAATTGTGAATTGTGAATTGAATTAAATTGTGAAATGTGAATATATGTTGCAATATTTATATGCAATATATGTTGTGATGTTAAAAAAATTGTTCATGTATTAATATGTTTCATATGTGATGTTCAGTCGGTCGCCGCCCGTCGCAGCCCACCGGCCCTCGCCACCCGTCGGCCTCTGATCCACCACTGCCAAGTAATTTTTTCCGCTTTAAGAATTTTCTTCACTTTTGATTTGTGAATTTTCTTCACTGCCTCCCCCGTCACCACCACTTCCATTTGTTCCTCCTACACCTGAGGTACCTCCTGACATTTCGTTACTTGAGATACTTAAGTTAGCGTTTAAAAGGTTAGTTGAGTTCGTTCTCTAATTTTATCTATTTCTTTAGAGTCTTCGTACGCCTGGTCAGGATGGAGCCTCCGGGGCAAATGTGGATGAAGTGGGAGGCAGCGGCGACGCCCACGACCCAAATGTGGGCGATCAGTGAGTATGGACAAATGTGACTTTGTATGTGAATCTCGATGTGTTATGTGACTTTGTATGTGAATTTGGATGGTATATGTGAATTCAGATGTGTACTGTGACTTTGGATGTGAATTCAGTTGTGTTATGTGATTTTGGATGTGATGTGTGAAGTTTGGATGTGAGATGTGATTTTGGATGTTATATGTGAAGTTTGAATGTGATTTTGGATGTTATATGTGAATGTGATATAAATTGTGGTTGGATATGAGTGTGAGTAAGGGAACCAGGAAAAACAAAAAAAAAATATCAACTAACTTATGTCAGCTTTGACCATAACCGACGGAAGTTAGCTGTTTTCGGCCACGTGGGCAGAAAGGCTAACTTCCGTCGGCTAGGGCCAAGCCCTAGCCGACGGAAGTTAGCGCGCCTCTGCGGACGTGGTAGAGTTCGACGCTAACTTCCGTCGGTCAAGTGAAGCCGATGGAAGTTAGCTAACTTTCGTCGGCGGCCGACGGAAGTTAGCTAATTTCCGTCTACCCGCTTTCGTCGGGCAAATGCCGACAAAAGTTAGCTTCTTCCGTCGGGAAAGGGCTAACTTCCGTCAGCTTTGGCTGATGGAAGTTTGCTGGATTGTTGTAGTGTGAAGACCAAAACCAGGGGTCTTAGCCCTTAGTATTTGCACATGTATTTGCATAAAGAGTTACCTTTTTGCCCCTATGAAGTCCTATGTACAAAGTCACCTATGACGGTTGTAAGTAGATTGTAAAATAATTTGTATTTTGCCTATAAATATTGAGCACCTTAAATGTAAAAGGACGGATGATACATAATACAAGAATCACTATGAATAGGATGTCGGACTATTATCCTTCTCGGAGATCTGAATCAGTATAAATATCTTGTGCAATTAATAGCCATTCGAGTCAAAATAAACCTATTTAGCGTAAATTTTATGCTACAACATGTATAACAAAACAAACATATATACATTTATATACATATCATATCTGAATTGGACTCTCGTTAATACGAGTGAGACTAAACAAATACCCTCAATCAAATGCTTAATTGCTTTGTGAACCAGCTCTCGGTCACCGCGTGTATGCACGTTCCTCCCCTCGTCTCCACCCATGCTACACCACCGCATCGATATGATACCGAACACATGCAAAACCGATCAGATCAAAATCCAGTACAAAAGACCATATGCATATATGCGACGACGTCCGATGCATGCATCCGATGATATTATATATATATATATATATATATATATGGGGGTATGGAACGTACGTGTGGCTCGCCGGGCCGGCCGGCTTTTTCTTTTTTTTTGCCGGTGCATGCACGCACGCACGCACGACGAATCGCCGGCGGCCGGGTCGGTTGTACGTAGCGCGCGCGGCCGGCCGGCCGGCCGGGGAAACGGCGCACGGCGAGGTGGGAGAGAAGAGCTAGGGAGGAGTGCATGCGGCGGTGAGCGACCGGTGGGGGCCCGTGGCCCGTGACGACGAGGACGCCGTGGTGGGTGCGCCGAGGCGGTAAGCCGGTAACACTACCGCTCTTTCTAGCTCTCTAGCCCATGCACGTCACGCCACCAGCAGTAGCAAACCAACCAGCAGGTCCAGGTCATCGGTTTTCCCCATCAGGTATATTAAAAAAAACTATACTCCACGAAGAAAATCGTAGTCGCGTTACGCATCCAGCAAACGAGAGAAACAAAGAGTGTGTAGCTGTACTCGCTCGTTCACGTATAAGCTGTACGCCTGTACTCGTTCACGTACGCACGTACGTGCGTACGTGCGTAACGCAGCGGGAGCAGGCCGTGCGGCGGTGGTGGGGTCCCGGCCGGCCCTTCGTCCCCACCGTACTCCATATATAGCGCCTACGCCGTACGAGAGAGGGGAAAAAAACTCCGGTAAACAGCAGTACGTAACGTACTCCGTGTATTTTAGTAGTATCGAACTGTATCATCCATCCATCCAGTGCCTGCTGCGTGCAGGCTGCAGCGGCCGACGCTGATGTGTTTGTTTAAAAAAGACGGTGAGCCCGAGGTCACCACACATTTGAAAAACCGGCACGGTGAGCAAACGGGTGTATCATCACCTGGTTTACTGTTCACCCGTTCAGCCGTATTTTAATGGATTCAAATTTAATTTGATTTTAAAACAGTACTGGTCACAGCCGGCCGGTGTGTATGTACGTACTGTGCATGGAATTGATCGGGGAGGACGTACGCGTGGGTACGTTGTTGCGTCTGAATCTGAGCCGTCCTGATCGCGCTCCACAGTGGTGTGATTAGACGGTAAACAGTCTGTAACACACGCTCGCTCGTTGATGCCCGGGACAAACATAGACGATAAGACGGGAGGGAGGCCGGCCGCGTGCAGTGCGTCCTTTTGCATGCTCATCTTTTGTCCCGCACGTTGATTTTTCCTCTCCGATTCCGAATGGCTTTTCTTTCTTCGGAAGGAGATTCCTTCCGGCTTCGGGCGGAGATAATGGTAAGAAATATGCGCAATATTTTAATTTTAATTTTTATTAGGAGAAAAAATTTATAAATGAATAATAATATATAAAGAAAGACTAGTAGGCATTTGACATACTTCAACAAATATGTGATATCAATAAATATATGAACTACTAACTTGATCAACAAAGTAGCGATAGATAGTACATAGAGAAAGTAGTTGCGTTAAGGTTCACACGAGCGGTCGCGCACAAGTATCGCTTAGAAATCCGGTTGCCGCCTTGTGCAGATGTTCTCTGTGACAATGGTTCGGAGATCCCACTCTTCTTCTAATCCGGTGCACGTCGGGAAAAAGTTGATGAAGTCTAAGCAGCACAACAGACTCAAGGCAGTGAAACAGAGATGGGAACGAAAGAATGTAGATCAAAAGCATTCTTCATTTTGGACGTATTTAATCTTTTATAGATAACTGTAGCCATGTTATAATAAAGTTACAAAATTATTACTAGTAATTGCCAAATTCATAGCACATAATTCTGGCCACAAATACTAGTAACGGAAGTTTTAAACCAGCCATTCAAAATGACCGGTAAGTGAAACATTTATTCTGGTATTTGATGGCTATTCAAATTTCAGTTTTAATCACATTAAAATAGTGCATTTAGATACAGATAATGTATATATGAAAGTCTAAAAATTCGAAATGACTTGGAGATATTCTGCTACCACGCACGCAATCGCAAGTCATGTGGTATATCACATGAAAAATATGTGAATATGTGCACGCTTGTATTTAACCAAGTTCTCGTGAATTTTTTCTATTTAATAAATAGAGATAACTCCACCTTATAAGTGAGTCTCTATTCTACTAAATAGACAATATAATACTAATCATGTACACATGCTTTGGAATTCAATAATTGGGCCATCTCATGGGTCAATTTTCAACAATAATTTATTCACTGATATGTGTGACACTGAAACTTAAACGGTAATTATGTGGTTTTTTGTAGATCAATCGTATTGGCTTAAAAGATTACGACAACATATTTGAATAACTTTGAAGAATAGAACTAGCTAAGGTAGTTATCTTGAGTCCAAGCGAAGCCTCCGAATAGGATAATAGCCTTGGCTTGAATCTAAGTGTATGATTGTGTGAATCTGAATCCTTATTACAGTGAAAGGAGGGGGATATTTATAGGCATGGATCTACTAGGAAAATACTCAAGATTTAGATTCAAACTTGATAAGGCAAACGTTCCAGGCTGAGTGACGGTGCACGTCTTGATGACGCGGGCACCTCGTCATGACAGGACGTCTTCATAAAGTAAATATCTTATCCAATAGACGACGCCTGACACTGTAAGGCAATTATCATACCTCGTTTGGTGGCGCCCCTTCGAGACAGAGTTCCAAAGGGTCTTCACAGAGCCTCTGTCTGCGGCCGGAATCGAAGTATCAACAAGGACATCGAATCTCTCTAAGAGTCTTTGCTAGCTTGGGGGAGCGCCATGCACTTCGGAGCCTGCGCTCCGGAGAGCATCGTAGGAGCACCGAAAGGCTTCCTATACGTAGATTCTGAAACAAAACAGTCTTAAGATCAATTACTTGTGTTAACGGAATTATTTTCTCCAACAAAGTTATATATATATATGTATGTATTTTCCGTGCAGAATCAGACTGATATCAGAGGTTTCAAATATCAAAATTCTAGTGTCAGAATACACGGCACTCCGGCAAGCCCACATATCATCGCCTTGTACGATCATTAGGATGTCAACAGCTCTATGATTATTTAACTGAGTGAATATATCTTAAATAACGTGTCATATTACGAGTGCTAATAATAATAAAAGTTTATTGACGAATCTCAAACAGCACCTTACTAAAAGTTTATTAGTGGCTCGTATCTTTATCCATTAATATAATTTAGTCATTAAATATTATTTATTTAAGAAATTAAAGTCACGTAACCTGGTTTTGTTTGAAAGTTATATGTTTTTTTGTGTTTTTTTTTAGAGAAAGGTTGCAAGACCCGACTTTGATTAAAGCTCAACGTCGAAGTTTTTATGGGATCCAATGCCAACTTACTCATTTCCTTTCACTAAATATTATTTATGTATTATTAGTGTATGTTTATTTACTTAGATCTATATATTTTTTCTACGTAACGTCTCTTTGTTTTGTAAGCGATCGTATACGGCTTATTTGTATGTACTTATTAGTTATGTTATGTTGGTATCTATCTTACGCATATATTGCATTATTATTATAAACGTCCCCTTGGTTGCATTCGTATATATGGCTTGTTTGTGTATATTTATTGACCTATATCTAATTTAAATCTGTGCACCGACTTATAAGGTAGTGTTTGGTTTGGTGTACGATGAGAAATGGAACGGAATGGTTCGGAACCATCTCGTTCGCCAAAAAAATCAGTACCACACGGTTCAGCACCTACATGAAATATTCTGTTTCTAGAGATCATTTGATTCCACTTGATTCTACCTTATCCCTCGAAGCAAACAACAGTATCACCTCATATCAAGAACTGAATTGTTCCGTTTCTCCTCGTACAAGAAACCAAACACTACCTAAAGGTCTGGTTCGTTCAGGTACATGCTTGCCCGTGTAGATTTATTTACTTGCATATAACCATATGTACGTATATGTATGTGTATTTAATTTAATTTATACGCATTGAATGCTCGGTTCACATAATTGTATGTATTGGGCAGCTTTGGGTTAAATAATCACTCATGGTGTGTTTGGTTGAGTCGTACTGAAAAAAGCTGTTGTGAGCTGTGAATTGTGGAAAAGCTGTTGTGAGATATGAGTTGTAGAAAAACTGAGAAATTGTTTGGTTGAAATAATTGCAGATTTATATTTTGGTAGTTCGTGATGTTTAATTAGTTATATTATTAATGTGTAATTTTACATGTAAATCATTCTAACTGTGAAATTTTGTAATGTTTATATTAAAATTATATATTTTAAATTACATTAAAATTATATATTTTACTAAAATTTTACTTTTTCAAATTTTACATGAACTCATATTTGTAATAGCATGGTAGGTAATATTCATTCAAAGTTGAACTGAGAATATGTGAAATCCGAGTTATACGGCTTTTAAATTTGTACTATGAGAATCTACAGATTTTGGAAAAGCTAGGTGACCCAAAAAACTATTTGGTTCATATTCCAGCTTCCGAGCCAGAGTCAGGAAGCTGGTTCAAAAATTTGAACCAAACATACCCTCAGAAAAATAATAAAGAAACAAGATATTAGAAAAAAATATTTCTTTATTAATTCAAGAGTCCATACACTAAGGTGTTGCTCTATATTTATATAAAACTCAAAAAGATAAATTCAATCCCTGAAAGATAACCATACTTAGATAAAGTCAACACTTAAAGGTAGAGACAAACCCAAATATATTCAGATACATACATGATCACGAAACTCCTGGTTTCGACACAGAGAATTAACGGTGGTTGTCGTTGGAAAAGCATCCATAATGCAGGGCTCGATCTCTCAAGATTCAGAATTGGCGCATGAACAGTATAACAAATAAAATGGTTTACACCGTGTGTGTGCGCGCGCGCGCAATCATGTAAGCTAGCTTGTCAACTAAGATCATTGCTCTAAAAAATTTTTCCTTATTTTTCAGAGATTATAACAAAATAATTTAGCTTCAACAAATACTTGTAGGAAGCGATGATATGAGAGCTATAAACGAGAGAAAAGAGAAGATATTTATTAATAACTAGGGTCTACGTATCGATAATATAATATTGATAATACAAGAGTAAAAATATAGAAAATATGATATAGGAAGTGTATTAGAGAATAATAAGATTTAGAGATTAAATTTTATTTGAATGACTCTCTATATAAAATTTTAAAAAATAAAAAATACCGAAAGTAGCCTTCCTATTTCCACTGTGCATATACTCGCGTGGTGTGGCACGGACTACGGAGCATGCAAAGGATTTGTTTGTGTTGGATGGAGCGTGGAGAGGCTTGTACGAAGGGGAGGGAAAGAGGAACCATTTCAACCTCAAACCAAACAAAAAACGGCATATATCCATTCTTACACCAAACAATCTTAAAAAAGATGGAACAGATTCGTTCCATTCGAAAAAAATCGGAACGGAACCAACGCATCACATCTCGCTCGCTCTCGAACCAAACCAGACGCACGCACGCACGCTAATAAGTGCGCCACAAGGGGGCATGCATGCATGCGTGATACATGATTGTTTATGCGTAGGCACGTACGTGCGGTCTCTGTTCGATCCGAAATGATCCAGTGGGAGTGGGACTCACTCACCTATGTGCAATATACAAATGCACGCAAGCGCCCGTCCAATACAGACGCCGGATCGGCCGGCCGGCTGATCCTTTTACGTCAATTCCTCTCTGCTACACTACACGTACCTACTCCGATCCAAACAGGTTCCTCAGCTCGCTGCATGCTTTGTTTATTACATGCGTCGACTGAAGGGGCGCTCCGTGCCGTTACCGTTCGCACGCGGATCAAACGGTGCGGAAGACTTATCTCATTTCATTACATGCCTAAGCTAGATCTCTCCTCTCCACGATTGCTTCTAATTTAATTTTTGGACTTATATATATATATATTACATGCCTAAGCTAGATATCTCCTCTCCACGATTGCTTCTAATTTAATTTTTGGACTTATATATATATATATTGTGTCATCCGGCCAGCTCAACTAATTGTAATTGTGCCTTGTTTAATTTCACCTGATTTTATAATTAAAAAATCTTTTGAATGTTTGCAAAAGAAGTAAGATCTATCCTGGTTTGTTAGTGTGTGTTTTTTCGTTTCAAATATTTAAAGATTTTTTCATGCTAAATTATTTATCCAATTCATGATCTAATTAAACCGTCATATTTATTGCAGTGTGGTCTATAAAATAATATCTCATATGTTATAAATTAGTTAATATATATAAATTTAGGCTCATCTTATTCATGTTATATCATGCAGCTAAACAAGAAATTGTAAATTTTTTCATCCTGTACATCTAACCAAATACATATCAAATTGAAGAACTAAAAATAAACTAATTATAAAAACAATTGTAGAATCAGAGGATAATTCACAAGATAAATTTATTAAGCCTAATTAATCAATGATTAGCAAATATTTACCGTAGCATCACATTATCAAATCATGACGTAATTAGGCTCATTAAATTCGTCTCGCAAATAATCCACCGATTATGAATAGATTTTATAAATAATCTACATTTAATATTTTAAAATAATATCTACATTTGATGTGACAGTGACTAAATTTTAATCCTTCAAACCAAACACCCCCTTGACTGATCTTTCTCGCCTCAGCTAGCTAGGTGATCTACATGTGCAAACCTTTTTTTTTAATAAGCGACGTCAAAAGGAATAATCACAGAACTAAATAAAGTGGAATTACTATCACGACAGAAAATATGCACAGTGGAATTACATGCATAATAATAACCTGAATATTGCGTGGATGCATGTAGTTGCATGAGTGGATATATACATACAAATCTCATCCTGGCCCAGTAGATTTATATCTCTTCGTTCTTCGCTCAAGCAGGATGATGCATTGCATCTGCTACACGGGTCCATTCGCGTGTGGGATCATATCATTGCATTCACTCGTACCAGCAGCAGCAAAAAATTTCACAGGGTCATTATTGCATATCCGTACGTATAAATATATAAGATCATCATGGCATCTAGTTATACATACAACTCACGCTCTGCTTCTAAGATAGCATATATATACACTCAAACTGTTTCTAATTATCAAGGTAACTTCATCTGTCCTAATTATAAGACGACGTTTAGGCCGAACTGATATGAAAAATATCATAATTAATACACTTCTCGTGATGGATCAGTGTGGTAACCGGGCGATCGAAGTGGTAAGTAATGAAATCTGTTATATACGTCTGTTACTTCTTAAGATAGCTAGGTAATATTTAAGATTAATTTGGATAATTGATTTTAATTAGGATTAAAATAAACTAAAATTAATATACTTAGTATCGACAGATAATTGAAAGTACGTGTAAAAAATTAGAAAGTTAACACATAAAATTGGAAAGTTTGTGTAGAAAAATCAAGGGTTATGAGGTAATAGGTCACAATCTTTAATCCTAACTATTAGATCAAAATAAATGGACGATACATGTACCGTAAAATTTGCCAAGTATAAATATTTTAGGGGTAAAATTAATTTTTTTACTAACATTACGTTATTGTACTTAAAATACATTTTAACTTTAAGGCGTTATATTTTTAAGGGAGGAATACAATACAAATACAAAACTATTTCCAATCATGCATGAGGATATCTTCGAATGCAACCAAGCATACCTGCCTGCACGCCTACTATACCCCTCCAAATAATTTGTACGTGCATCGGTGCATGAACGACGCGTTGCAGGCCGTACGTGGATTTTCAGTGGCAACATCTCCGTGTTGCCGTCACCGAGCTTTTGCTTGGCTTGCCGTCTATCTATTTGTATGTTTTGTACCGCCGCTGCTAATCCTTTCCGGATGTATTTAGGGCATGTTTATTTAGATTCTAGCAGCTGTAGCTATTTCTAGAATCTTGAAATGAAAATAAACTGTCTAGATTCTAGATTTCAGATTATAAGAATCAGTAATTACAGAATCTATAAATAATTAGAATCCATAAGCTGGAAAATAGAAGCTACTCAGACTAGCTAAGTACCTAGAATCTTTAGTTATTAGAAGCTGGAACAAACGGGCCCTTACTGATATATATCGTATTGTTTTGTGTGGTGGCGTACGCGTTTTCTGTTCAAAATACTCATCATTATGGTCTAACAGCTAGTGTTATTTTTTCTCTGATTAACATAATAATTTAAATACTATATATGGCTCATTTTTACCGATTTAATAATACATTAATTATCTGAGTGTTTTCTTAGAAATATATTCTTTTTAAAAAAACAAGAATAATACCATTTTATGATGCCCATTAACCAGCAGCGTCGTCCAACGCGCGTGCCACGTGTCGGACCGACCGCACCGACATGTGACACGCTCTCAGGTCCTGTTACTTTGCCAGGTGCCACGTACGACATGACATTAGCGAACATGTGACTGACGTGGCACTCGGCGAAGACGCTATCACACGTCTCGATCATTACGTACTTTTTTGTACCGAGTGTCATGTCGTGCACTCGGTGAAACTAACGTGGCACTCGACGAAAAGTTTTCGATAAAAAATACTCGGTGAATCCTATTGACCGATAATAGATTTGTCGAGTGTTTTTTTTAGCGAGTGCGTGGCTTTCTAATGCTAAGCTCATCGTATACATCTGCTACGGAGTACTTGCTTACATATATTGAATGAGCAATGCAAATTATTAAAGAAACTGAAAGATCATAATATCGTACAGTATCATTTATAGCAAAACTGTGATTCATTTATACTGTTACTGCTGCTAAGTGCTAACTCCGCAGGTACGTATGATCGAGCGAGTAACCAAAGCAGTGAAAGCTCGAATTAATAACCAAAAACGGTATTTTTTTTTAAATCACACCCAGAGTTTATCTACTTCAGATCAATCCTCTCCAATCCAGAGTTCATATATATGTTCGATCTCCTACCATACTTCTGTTTGGGTTTGGTCAAAATCACTCATCACCAGTCACCACCACGCCCCTTAATTTGTCAACTCTCCATTTCTTTTTTTTGTCAGATCAACTCTCCCCGTTAATTAACATCGGACCTGAGCCCTTCTCGACCAGCTGCAATAAAGAAAACGACGTGCCTGATTTTTTTTTTTAAAAAAAAGATAAAGAGAAGAATGAAGAGTTGATCTGAACAATAACTCGGTGCGTGCATGCATGCATGCATGCATGCATGATATGGGATGAGATCGCATCGTCGACGACGCAGGGTCCCACTCCCATCTAGCTACTAGCTAGCTAGCTAGCTCCATGCTGCAGGTGGGGTCACAGTAACTGATCTAATCCTTTTTACAATCTTATTACGAAACTGTTCGTAGATTGTCGGGGAAATACTTTCGTCACGTGGTAAAAAAGTAAAAAAGAGTAGGAGCTTCACTATTTAAAGATGTCCACGATCGACAAGGCTCCACTGGAGAAAGTTTTTCCGGAGAGTCGCAAGCCAAAGGGTTCAGCGAGGGTTCGGCTAAGGAGACCTCCCCGAAATGTCCCCTCTCGAAGGAGCGCCATCAAGATAGATTAGACATCTGCTTTATCTAAGTGTTCACATGAAATTTTACTTTTTTAGCTATATGAAGATTAAGTAACAGTGTTCTCTATGACAATTGTAATTAGAGGGTAAAATGGTCTTCTACTTATACTTTTTGCTTATAAATACCCCGTCTTTAGTGAGGTATGGTCGTATGGGTACCGAATCAAGAAATAAAAAATAGACACTTCGAACTATCCTCGGTTATTATTCATATCGGAGGCTAGGAATAGTCCGTAAATAATCTTTCCACTTAATAAGCCTTCGAGGTTATTCAAACATATTAGCGTAATCTTTTGCGTCAACGTAGACAATGATACGATAATTAAGCATTAAACTGAATCATTAACAATACTAATCGAGTCGATAACTAGAGTTATAATAACTACGTAATAAAAGAATATCTGATGGGTAGCCGCGGATCAGACGATCGAGATGGAGACGAAGAGGGGACGCTGCCGGCGCTGGCTGGCCCTCATGCATCATGCATGGCACGCCCTTTTAAAACGAGCTTGGCATGCATGCATGCATGTGCCATGTGATAGCTCTCGTACCGCCATGCAACCTAGCTAGCTACCTACTTGCATGCGTATGGTTGGCTGGTTGCACGCGTTTTTTTTGTACACGCAGAAATACCAGTACGTACGTCCACATTTTATTCGTTTCCCGTACGATCGAGCTGGAGCTGGGTAGGTTTACGGGGATACAACCGTAGCATGAAACTTTGTCGGAGCAACTCTAACGATCCCTAAATTTTAGTTTTGTTGTATGAATTGTCTCCGATGTATTCTTAACATGGATCCTAAAATTTTGGTGTCTCCAACTAGAGCATATTGCTCTCCATTTGTAGGCCGGGAATGGTTTGGCTCTCAATCTTGTTCCCGCGCGTGCCAGTTTTTTTGCACTAAAAATCAATTTTGGATGGATGAATATATCAATGGACAGCAACCATGCAACATGTCAGATGTCAATATATATAGATCAATAGCCCATACTTAGGCAAGTTAATTAAGGGCGCAATTAAAAGACTAATCAACACATCAACAGCAAAGCAAACAAATTTTATGGACAGGACAGAGATAACCGGATGACACTATTGGCAAATTACGGGAGATGAATGGATGAAAAAATAATTAGTAGTTTGTCTACGTAGACCTAATTTTTAATATAGAGATTTTGATAGAGGGAAAAAAGATTTTTAGTAATGAATTAATAGAAAGGAATCCAAAAAAGAAGCTAAATTCTACAAATTTTATTGGAGTCGGTCTTAAATAAACAATTGTTCTAAATTATTGAAGAATCTAATTTGGTAGCTACGAAACAATATTTTCTTTAGATTTCTTCGAACCGTGTCTCAGAATCTAAGGGCGTGTGTTTGATTGAGTCGTAGATTCTGAAAAAACTAATAGTGAGTTGTGAGTTATGAAAAAGCTATTATGAGTTATGAGCTATAGAAAAATTGAGAAGTTATTGGTTGGAATAGTTACGGATTTATATTTCGGTAGTTCGTGATGTTTAGTATCATTATTAATATGTAATTTTATATGTAATCATTCTAATCATAAAATTTTGTAATGTTTATATTAAAATCATATATTTTAAATTACACTAAAACGACATATTTTGCTAAAATTTCACTTTTTCAAATTTTACATGAATTGATATGTTTTAATAGCATGGTAGGTAATATTCATTCAAGTTGAACTAAGAAGCTGTGAAATCTGAGTTATACCAGCTTTCAAATTTATACTACGAGAATCTGTAGATTCTAAAAAAAATGTGTGACCAAAAGAACTGTTTGATTCAGATTCCAGCTTCCGAACAAAATCTGAACCAAACAGACCATAAATCTTTCTCAAATAAGCTATTGATTATATAACTTAATAATTGTATAAATAAATCTTTCTCAAATAAGCTATTGATTATATAACTTAATAATTGTATAAATAAACTAAAATTTAAAGCTATGAAATAATAGCCATCCTCTAAATCGGTGGTTTATCCGCTGGCGTCACAAGTGTAGAGCCAAAGACGAGGGAGAGATGCATCGATGATCCGTTTAGCCACGTCAGCTCAGCCGATCGATTGCCGCCGCAGAATAGCCACCTTTTCCATCGATCGGTTGCTTGTAGCCGGCGACTCCTCTCCGAAAAGATTCCCCCTCCGATCCGCTCGCCTACAAACAAGTTGTTTAACTATGTTTGGGACTGCATTAAAATATTCTAAATTTATTTCATATAATATTATATTTTTAAAAAATATCAGTAAAATTCACATGAACAATATTATATCTGACGTGTAGTTTATAGATCGAATAAATATAATATATATAGCTTAGTTTAAGTACATACAATATCTATACTATATTAAAAATAGCTAGTAGCGGTGAATCTGCCACTGATCATTCTCATTAACACGGGGTGTTGTGTTGTTTTTTTAATGCTGTTTATTTTTCGTCGTAACACACAATCACCCGACTAATATATATCAAACAAATTTTTGCATGCAATTTTGGACGATATAAATAGTACTGCTGTTAACTAAAATAACAGTGAGATTGATCGAAATAGCTGATAATACTGGAGATAAAAAAACTAAAATAATATACTACTTAGTGTGTAGCGCTTTAAGTAATAAAATATTAAAATTGTGGTTGTTTTGGTGAGTATAAAAATACATTTGGCATTATTAGAATAATGCCCTCATGCACGTCGGCGAGCGCATGCAGCATGCAGGGCCCTAAGGGCATCTCCAATGCGGTTTCTATAACATTAAATAGTAGTCCACATAAACAAAAATCTGATGTGGCATGAGAGTTAATGAGGAAAGAGGAAAAAAGTTGAGGAAATAGTTTCTCATGCAAGAAATGGTTTCTATCACTAATACCAAGGATGAAGAAACCACTCTACATGCATTGGGAGAGTGTAGTAGTTTTTATAGATGAGACCCACTTATTTATGATTGGGCAAAAGGGGGGAAAATAAACAGAGACAAAAACCATGTATTGTGAGTTTTTATGAGTAGTTTCTTAGTGACATTGTATGTATAGAAACTACATGGTTTCTTGGAGTTGAGAATGCTCTAATATTTATATAACCAGAGAAATTAAGCTAGGTAGCGTGCGTGCGTCAATCAGCTGGAGCAAATTATTGTCTAAAACCGATGCGTGCGTGCGTGCTGGCCGTCCGATCGATCGGACCACTGCGCGGAGAAGAAAAATCTTATAGACGATAGATCACACGGAGAGGACGAAGTGTCACGTCGAATGGATGAATTATATATTATGGTATTATAAAGGAAAAAGTCTAAAATACACGTTAAAAATATCGTTAAAGTTCGAACATACCTCTAAATAATTTTAAAAATAGACGTGATATGGGTCAACTGACAACACCTTGAAGTACTCCACATGAGGGGATTATTTGACATAGCTGCCATCTCTCATCTGAAGCGCCAGCTGCCCAGCAACAGTTGACCATGGGCAATCCTTGATTTATAGCTACATCCAAGTAGCCATCTCCAACCTGCAAGGTGATCAAGTAGAATCAAGGTAGGGGTAATCAAGAACCTTGTAAAATTAGGAGAACAATGAATGATTGGCAAGCCTTTTTACACTTGATACAAACCGCCTTAGCACTTAATAATAGGAAGTTTAGACACTTTTATTTATCGAAAATATTTGATGATTTGATAGTCAAAATAAGGCGTTGCTTGATTATATTATACTTATGAGAATGAGTAGTAAAACTATCTAGATCTAGGATTGAGAACAAAATGTCAATAATTCAAAGCCACCTGTTTTGAGTGTCCGATGATAGAATATTCCTTTAAATATTAATTATGCATCTAAATATTCATTGCTCCTAACCCAATAACCAGTTCCTCTTTTGTATCACTTGAAAGGAATTGCCAGCTAAGTTTCTAGCTTTTCTTCAATATTTTTTCACCCTTTCTGTGATTAAAAAAAACATGAAGAACCAAAACGGAGTGAGGCTGACATTTGCTTCTGGTGCTGTCATGTAATTTTCACCAGCACAAGGAACACCGCTGACCCAAACCGAAACAAATGGGCCGTCCAGTGATCTCTCCACTCCACAGCAGCTCTATCAACTGAAGGGCCTGCATATATAATAGCACACGTTTCATCATTACCATCATTTGATCTGTCCCTGGCCACTAGATTGGGAACAGCTCCTCTGCATTGCAGTCGATTATATAGGGCAGTCATGATCTGTACATGTTCGGCGTAGATCAAACGGTGCGGATGCCTTCGAAGGATGCTGGAGGTGGACCTCATCCATGTACGGAGCCCACCAGCGAAGTTCCCTCCGACACCCGTCAGATCGAAATCCGACGGTGCGGAGGGGTGACTGCCCTCTGCGCATTTCCATCTGATTTGCAGCTGGTGATTTGCTCAACAGGATGAACAACTCCGTGTTCTTCTTATTCATCTCCTTGATATATATACACCAGTTGGATGTTATTATGTCATCATCACACTGCTGCAAACCTAACCATTATGATTTATGAGCATCCGATTTCTGAAGCAAGCACCTGTAGGCATATGTTGTGCAGATGACTGACCATGCAGACCACAGAAAAAGAGAGAGAAAGAATGTGGATCTAAATGGAACGAAGTGCTTGACAGTTGACAGAGTATTTTATGGTAGAAGGCATACATAAAAGTCAAGACGAGACGCTGCCCATCCACCTCTACTTCTCTGACTCGATATCGACATCAGCTGCCAGACCTGCAGTTCACAAATCATTTTCTCCTATTGCTCCAAAACCAAGAGTAGACCGCAGAAGAACGAAGAACAAGCTCTGAGAATGATAATCAGTGTCATCGTGTATAGACATGTGGTTAAGACTACAAACTTAGGCACTTATCATCGGGCTAACACACTGCATATATACCCCAAGTAAGCATCAAGACACTGAAAAACCTCTTCTTTATCGCACAACAGAAGTAACATCAATACATGTGAAAACACTACTCAGAGAACTAATTGCATTGAACTGTAAAGATGTTATACCAGGGCTGAACAAAAAAGAATAAAAAAAGACCTACTCTCTAGTGGAACATAACTATTTATGACCATAAGAGTTAACCCAAGGCAGTCACTTGTGATCGGGGCTTGTTCGACGGGTCTCAATCCTAACCCATTTTGTGTGGATGGGTGAGGATTGAAACATATCAAACAAGACATTATGTGTAACATTGCACGACTATAATAAGGATAATGTTGTGACTTGTGATCATATACTGGGATGATGCCTAGTGGCATTTTTATCGTTGTGTTCCGGTCATCTCTTTGCAGCAGGCCATTGACCACATAAAAACCCAAAACAGAATAAATAGATGCAAGTGATCAAACCAAAAGTAGAACACACAAGGAAACAGAGTAAAAGAAGATCAGAAGTTCTGAATGAGGATAAAAACTGCATATAATTTGCATCAAGTTTTGCATATGAATTATCTTCTGTGCTGACCTCTACAAGGACACCATCTCCACCGACGCAAACAATTCCATTACATTTCCCAAGATCCAGTGAACGAGCAATTATTTCTTGAGCGCGAAGCCGATGCTTGGTTTCTGAACGCAGTTCAGAACATCAAAGTGCAGAGTAACTGCGCATCACACTTATATTACTGAAAGTATGAAATTATTTATGAACATAGATGATACCTTGCATGGTGTGTGAAGGATGCCAGCAGCTTCAATGAGTGGTAGGACCTCAGTCTGGAAAATCCTCCACCCACCATATGGATTAACTATGATGAACAATCTCTTTGGCTGACCTAATGTCCAATAGCAAGAATTCATGACTAGTCAAACTACAGTTCTAGTTCTATCATAAGTCCCCTAAATGCTTGTCTCGACATCATACATGGAAACATGGAGAAGCTCAAATTAGAGCTCACAAGTAGATAGAGCTGGGACTTGGGCCAGATTTTTTTGGGCCGGCCTAAAGCATGTAGGCCCGACCCACACAAAGCACGGCCCGGTACGACCCACAGATGGGCCGGGCCGGCACAGCCCGTACAAGGGCCGGACTTGGGCCTAGAGGTTAGGCCCGTTGGGGGGCCCGGGTACGGCCCTTAAAGTGGGTCATGCCTAGGCCGGTCCGGCCCAGAAAAGCCCATGGGTAAATAATTCATATGCGTCACGGAGACATGTTATTAAAAATTAAAAAAATCTACAAATTACTATTTGAATATACCTTGCTCTACATCATGTGTAAGACAAATCAAAATTTGAGTCATTCATATACAAGACAAATCAAAATGTAAATATATATGCTCGAGAGAAAAGAAAGTAGTATTAATGAACTAGTATCATGTGTAAATTATTAATGAAATTAATTTCCCCCTATTTTTTAGGTTGTTCTATTATTTTATGTAAACTAGAATTTTCTTTATTCAAAGATAAATTAAATAAATATTTTCATAACCCTAGTAAGAAATCGTCTAACAATGTTACAAAGTTAGGGCCATTTTTGGCCGGCCCGACCCATCTAGGCCCGACGTGCTTTGGGCCGTGCCTGGGCTTGGCTAACACTACTTCGGACCGGCCCAACCTAGCCCTTAAATTTATTGAGCCGAAGGGCCCGTCCCCATCTCCCAGTTCTACTTGCCCAAAGAAAAGAACACTGTTAGTATTATATAATTTTCGTGGGTCAATTCTAGACGTTGATTTTAAAGGATAATTTCGTACTTTTTAATTAATTATAATCTATAACCACCACTAGTGACTCGAATAAACAATGGGCTAAAAAGAACTACCTTTGGTAGGTATCGACCGTTACACCGTATATACTATATGAGCGTTACACCAGCTTACTAGTGATTAGTGAATTACCAAGCAACGCGAGGTGATCTCTCATGGCGTCCCCCAAGTCGCGGCGACCTCCTCGGTCCTCGCTCTCCATCTCCACCACAACCTCTCCCTTCCTCCGCCCCCCTCCTCTGTTAGCTGGAAGCCTTGACATGGCTGTGTGTGTGCGTCGAGTGTGCGTGCGTGCATGGCATGTGTCGCCAAGGCAGGCATGCATCAGACGAGCTGCGGCACGACACGCTGGTGGATCGAGACGTGCAGAAGCTGCGGTGGACACGATTGATGTTAGTTAGGGGAGTGGTGTGCGTGGCGCTGATCTGCATGGGTGAGGCCGTGTTGTCCGGGCGAGCGATTGGCTCACGGCAACGTTGAGCGGGACTTGCGGATCATGGCGCGTATGCCGGACGTGGAGGCTAGAGCAGGGACTTGGGCCGTGCCATGCCGGCACGGCACGACCCAACGGGCCTCCGTGCCTAGGTGGGCTAGGCCGGCACGACACGACCGGCTTGGTGGGCCGGGCCGGGCTGGCACGGGTCAACAAAAATTAGGTCCAGGCACGGCCCATGGGCCGGGCCTAAGCACGGCCCAACATATTAGTATGTGAAAAAATAGAATAAAAATTGTTTTTAGAGAAAAAATTGATTACTATAATTAGTTATATGTGATCATTATGATTTCTATTGTATAATTAATATGCATGAGATTTGTTTAGTTCTATTAGAAAACCTTATTACCGACAATAATAATAAAAAATAATAAATTAACATAAATAAATTAGGGAAAAAATTCATTAATAATATATTTTTACAAAGTTGTTGCCTCGTTAAAAATCTTACACCCTAGTATAGGGTTCCCCTAGTAAGGAAAAGAGTACAACAACTAATTTATATTAGCACAATATATTATTAATCTTGATAATTTTCATCTAAACGAAACTCGGCCATTTGGGACTCAATCTCTGCTTCTTGTTGACGATGTTGAGTTCGTTCCTCTGCCTCTAGCCAATCTTTCAAACAAAATATTGTCTCAACAGTTTCTGCTGTAAGACATGATCTTCTTTCTTCAATGATTCTTCCAACTTGGCTAAATGCCTGCTCCGAAGAAACTGAGGAGGCTGGAACCAATAGAATGTCTCGGGCAAAGTGAGCCAATATCAGAAGAGTGTTTTCTTTATCTTTCCACCATGCAAGGAGGTCGACCTTGTTCTTATTGAGCATTTGATCATGGGCCGTATGATCAGGAATCCAATTTGTCCTAGGGCCTTGGAGGCTTGGAGCGGCTGTGGCGCCATGCTGGTCTGCTGGAGACCGTGGCGCCGGAGGAGCTAGGACCAGGAGCTAGGAGGTATGGCGGTGAACGGTAAAGTTTGAAGCCTGTTAAGATGTGACTATGTGAGTATCCGATTCTTCCGTAGTTTCGTCTTGTTCTTTTGTCTTCACTACTTTTCAAATGAGTACGAGAAGCCTGCAAGATTCGAGAGGAGTGATGTTGCAGTAGTTGATGATTTTTGCTTTGAATTAGAACTGTTTTCTGTTTATTACAGAAATATTTTTCGGAGTGGATCATTTTAAGTTTTTAACATGGTATGTAAATGGAATCCAGGGCAACAAATTCAAAAATTTGATAGAGTTCTACCCCATATTGTCTGTTAGTTAGTCTGTTAATGTGTACATGCAATGTTAATATGTACATTTAATCTAACTAAAGTTAGTGTGTACATTCAGTAGTCTATTTTAACTTGATGGGCCAATTGCGTGCCCAATGAGTCAATTCCGTGCCGAGCCAGCCCAAGCACAACCCATTATTCGGGCCGGGCCGTGTCGGCCCACATGCCGACCAACCTGGCACAGGCACGGCCCATAGATGAGTCAGGCCAGCACAACCCATGTACGGACCGGGCCACAGGCCGTGCTGGAATGACTTGCCATGGGCCGGACCAAAAAAGGCCGGTAAGTCCCAGCTCTAGTGGATGCTAGCTCTTGGGGAGTCCGTGGCCTATTTGTAGCCCTGTGCTCCTCTGTTTCTGCGTGTGCTTTTCCTCAATCCGACGGCAAGTGTGAGCGAGAGAGAGAGCGAGGCCGAGTGAGTTCATGGGCGAGGGCGTATCGCCAACATCCTCCACGTCCGCCCCGCCCCCGCATGCCAGCGGCCGCGGCCGCGACGACGACGACCTCCGCCACTCCCCCGGCCCGCCTCGTCGCCGCTCGCAAAGGCCGCGACTTTGAGAGCCCTCCCATCCACACGGACCCCGAGAACCTCGGATTCCAGCTCCTGCAGCCTCCTCCTGTTGTCCCCGCCGCCGCCGGAGGGATGACACGCCAGCGCGCCGCCGGAGAGCGTGGCCTCCGCCGCGGAGCCGTCGATCCGCACACGGACCCCGACATGTCCTTCCCCTCCCGTGGCTCCGGCTGGTCTCCCACCTGGACCTGGGGCTCCGCCATGGAACTATGGAAGTATCGATGAGGTTGAGAGCTAGCGACGACAGTTTTGTTTGGGAGCACGAAGGCGACGAGTATTAGCCTACGAGGTTGTTTTTATAGGGGCGCGTTTGGCGTATATATATGGAAAATTACTAAGGTCGTTGTAATTTTCAAATATTATCTAAATGTCACCATAAATGATGTGGTGACTCTCGTCTACCCGTTACACATCGATGACATATTGACAAATTGTGAAAATTGTAATGACACATAAAAAATTAACTCATATATATGCGAACAATGAAAGGTAAGTCATAAAAATGTTAAGTCAAGATAGTAAAAATGTCCGTTTAAGATAACTTATAATCATGCGGTTTCGATAATCCAATAATAAATAATATGGTTAGTGAAGAATCACGTCCAACAACAAATAGAGTAGCCCTCGGAGAACATGGCGCAAGCAACCGTAGACAAAAAAGATAGTGGGGAAACATAGAGTTGAGCAGAAGAGCTATATTAGATTACCAAAGTTTTTATCGTAATACCAATGGATCCGTCTTAAAATAATTTTCCCCTATTTTTCTGCCTTATCTTCGAAAGAAGACATTGATATGGCGGCACATACATCTACGTGGGAGTGGCTCCTCTGCGCCGACTGCAGAGGACAGTCATCTTCTGAACCTGTCTGATCTCAATCAAACAGTGTGAAGCTCCGCGCAAAACCCCTTTTCTCTCTCCTTGAAGTATCCACGCACCGAGCCCACCACTGCGTAAGAGCGAACTCCGCGGAGGAGCGACTTCCCATGCAGCGGGCAAAACCAACTGCAGGGATCTCATTTCCATCTACGTGGGCTACGTACGGGTAATTAGACTAGTGCAAATCGGATAGACCGACACATTGATTGCGCACACACGTGACGAACAATTAAATATTCATGCAAAGTTGATACCCCGTGCTAAGGTGGTTAAAAGGTGAACTAGGAGTCTAATTATTTATGGCCAAGGATAAAAATATAATGCTTCGTCTTGGAGTTGTGTGCCCTTAAAACTTGGATATGTGGGAGTGTGTAGAGACACATGGATTTTTTCAGTGTTCAGTCTCGGCACTCAATTGTTTTTTATAACATTTAAATTGGTGAGGCTGCAATGATAGAAAACTACAACATCATCTATAATCATGTCGAAATCCTCGTGCTACCTATGATTATTTATATAAATCGTTTTTGTTTTTTTTATGTTTTTTTCAAATATAAATTGTTTGTTTTTAGAATTTCTAAGAAATTTTTATCTTGTATTTAATATTTACCTTGATTAAGTAAACGTTATCCTTTCATAAACAAATGACTCATATTTTTCAAAACAGAATAAATAAAGATAATTGAGTTGATTTCTTAATTTCTATGCACGTATCTAAAACGAAATATACAAGAATTCAGATAGATTATCTTTTTCGTTCGTAGCCTCGTAGGATGGCGGAAATGTATACTGTACCTCTCACGATGCGAACGAAAAAAGCTTCATCTTTTCGCCGTCGACGTCGGCATCGGGGCATCAGAAGAGTTCACCCCTTAGCTGCAATTTGATGATGATTCAGTTTTAGCTCTCATGGTAAACGAACTCACCTTTGAAACGGTCGACCTTTGCACTTGTTTTTGCTTGTAAAATGAAGCACTTCAGAACTATAAAGGTTTAGATCAGGGACAGGGATGTTCCACACTTCATTTTCTCCTCAACCAACTCAACTAGGTCAACCAACTATCCAAATCAATCAGATTAGTGTATATTCATAATTTCATACAGTATAAGGAGATGTCAATAGCCACCGCAAACAAGATGTACTGTATATCTACTTAAGAATATTTTATTTCTTGACCCCAACCAACATCATGTACACACCAAATCGATAGTAATAACAATTTTGCCTCAAGTATGTAGGGCTCATAATTACACTACACATATTAATGATGAGGATATGACAGAGGAGAACAGAACATTTTTGCTATTAGTATCCAAGGATGTGATAAAAAGTAATCAATCCTACTATGCCACAATTACCGTGCATCAACACCGGCATCTCAAAAGTGATGTAACAAAGATAATATCAGCATTTCTAGGCAACACATGCATTCTAAAACACATAGATTTGGTTGGCCTTCAGGATGGAAATATAAGGGAACACAAAATTGGGCTAACAAGTTAAACATTTAAACCTTTAATCATACAGAGACTTAGCAGATTGAACCCTTGACTTCTTGATTTTGGCTTTCAGGACCTTCACCTCAGCCTTTTCGTTTTTTGAGATGGCCCTGGCAACTGCTTTCATTTTCCTCACATTTTGAGACCTTTTAATTTGCACTCCCTTTTTTATTTTCCTGGTTAAAGGACAAGGCAGCTAGTTAAAAAAAGTATTCAATATGCACTAAGAATATGTATCCATCAAGCAAAAGTACACACTCAAGACAGCGAATCCACACCAAAAGTAAAGATATATACATATTTAACTCCATCTCTATGTGGCTTTTAGCCTTTTACTCACTCACTTTAAGCAGCATCTCGGAAAATAATAACAAAAGTCTCAGCCACAAGAGGGGATAGAAGAGATACAGTAATAGTGGTACTTTAGCATTCCACTTTTAGTAGCATACTATGATCTCACCAAACTCCAATACGGAGCCCCAAAGAATAGAATGGCTGAATGAGAGAAAAAAAATGGCACTGTCAAAAATGTATTATAACTTCCTCAAATCTCTTATGCTAGCTTACAAATATGTTAGGAAAAAAATCCACTTCTGGCCCCCTCAAGGCCTCAACTATGGCTTTGTTCTACTTTTCATCCCTCAACTTTGGATCTTGTTATTTCTGGCCCTTCAACTCTCAAATTTGGATTTATTGCAGCCAATTTATTAATTATCAAGTAGTATCTTTTCCATATGGTTGAAGTCGATGTTTGATTTCTACCTACAGGAGATAGGTTCTATCTTTACCTGGACACAGAAATAGAGCTGATTGTTTTGGTTCTAAGCATATTGGGGCAGGAATGTAGTATTTTCCTTATTCCAAAAAAAATCACAGAGAAGTTATCCAGACACCATTTGACTTGGACAACTTAAAATAATGTATGTATTACTAGCGTAGCCTATATGCAAAGATGTCTGGGTTTTCAACAAAGTCAGAATATTGAGTTTGGAAATTCCTCAACCCTCACAACAATATTATCATATCGAAGGATGGGTGAGATCTCAGATGTAGTCATTGACAATTCCCTACTCAGCCAGAACAGTATAAGTGGAGTACATTACAGATAGATAAATTAAGTGAAGCTCTCAAATATCGAGTGTTCACATGTCAGAAATTATTCATGGCCAACGTGATTCCACATTGTAACTGTAGCACCATTTCTTCTAATCAATTTCCCCCACTATGCATATATACAGACTACAGTGATTGAATCAGATAAATTCATCTAAAGCTGTTAAAATTAAATCGATCCAATTAATGGCTCGTCACACCAAGTCACAAACTAAATCAAACTAACCAGCACAATAGCATTCACTAGCGTGCTAGTTCGAATTATAGCAGTTCAATTATCGCGATCACCGCACAAATCAGTTCGCCACACCCAAAAACTGCCGGAATACTTACACTCACCTGCTAATCGAACTTAGCGCGGCCGATGCCGAAGACGGCTGCCTCCCCTCCGACGTATCCATCGCTGCAAATCACAATTTGAGCAAAAAAAAAAAAAACAGCAAAACAACCTCCCTAGGAAAGGGGACGTCCGGAAATCACTGAGAAGTGAGAACCTCAGTAGAGGAAGAAAGAAAGGACGACAATACGTTCTGTTGCCTGTACCGCGGTGGAGGCCGCCGGAGCGGCCTCGGAGGTGTCCATGGCGGTGGCGCCGCCGCCGCCCTTGTTGCCCTTATCCTTCTTGTTCCGGACTTCCGGTTCTTCGCCATGGCTGCGCGCCCTTCTCCTCCCCCTCGTCTTAGGTTTCCGGGGCTCCGGTGGTGGTCGACTGGTCGTCTCCGAGAAAAAAAATCGATGAATTTCTATTTCGCTGTGATAATGATAAATTATAGGAAGATGTTTTTGAAAAACAAAATCAGTGAAAATGCTTTATTAGTTGATAAAAAGATTTTAATAAAATAAATACATTGAAACACGACTGAAACTAAGTTAAAATATTTTAATCTTAGGTATGAAATATTGTGTTTTAACTAATGAGATGTAAAATATTTTTTGATAATGTGATAACAATTTTTCATTGCATTGCATGTTAAACACCGTTATTTTTCCCCAATGGTAGGTCACTTTAAATCAAGAACATATACGGGGAAATATTCTGTGCAATCTGTGATCGTGCGATCTGGTGCATCCAATCAAGATCTAACAGTTACATATGAAAAAAGTAAAAAAGTATTAGGTTTTATATATAATCATTGAATCTTGATTGGATGCACAAGATCGCATAATTGCAAGATATTTCCTTATCAAATATATCCGTCTCCAATGCGGAAAACGGGATGAGATTTGGGCCCAATAGGCCTTTCCTTAAACTTAAGGCCCATATTCCAGTAGCATATGGAATTCATGTCTCATTTGATCTGTTTGCAAACTGGGCCCAAATTTTCCATTTTTTGCGAAGTGTAATTTTAAAGGTATTTGTTTTCGTTTAAACACGGTGCCTATATTTATTTTTAAAAAACATATAAATTATATTAAAGAAAAGAAAATGCAATCACGGTATTATAATAAAAAACACATAAGACCCCTCGCTATAAAATAAATAAGTTCTGCGTCTAAAAATACTCCTCTTACAACTTACGAAACATCAATCTGCTATACCATATAACTTAGATTTTAGTCGTAGACTAGCTTCATACGACGAGTATTGCACCCACAATAATACTTTTTTTATTTGAGAGTAAATCAAGTATATCGTACCTATTGATAATAAAATATATCAAATAGCCGTTGTAATATACCGAGTTATATCTTCTCAGAACTTACAACAAGCAAGCTTCTTGTTAATTCGTGACCATTCTGATTTGGTATCAGAACCAAATGTTTTGGTACCGACGGATATCGGTGCATCGTTTCGGGTCAAATAAAATAATATAAATATATTTAAAATATATATTGATATGATTAAATATAATATATCTGAATATGTCCGTATCTCAGATATAGTATATAGTTTAATATAAATAATATGTAACACTATATAAAAAAATCCAAACTATAATTTTAATTGAAACGAACGATACAACCGGCATGAAAACGATATTGACCGAAATGATCCGTATTAAAATCAATACAATAACTTGGTAGGTACCACGGGAATTAATCTTGCTTCCCAGAGTTAATCTGAAAAACATCGGAGAGGGGGCCGCAGAATACCTGATGGCTGAGGGCACTTTAATTTGCATTTCTCCTAGCTGCAAAATTCCACGCGCCAATCGTGGCAATCGTCCAAACACCTGGAGTCAGATATCACGGCTGTACGGCTGCCACGTCTGAGCCTGAATCCACGTCACGGCAACGGGCAACCAGAAAAAACGGGTTCCTGAATTTTTTAGGACGACACATACACATGCACACACGTGGCATCTACCACGAATTCCTTCCGAGTTCTGAGCCATGCATCCCCGGTGGCAAGCCGTCGTCGTTGCCGCCCACCACCAGCTCCGGCTGCATGCCTCCGCGGACACGTACGTACGGCACAGCTCCGCCAGTCGAACGTATCGCCGTGTTGCCTCCACGTGGTAAATTCTCAGTAAGCTGTCACACATGCTACCTCTGAACTAGCCGAGAAATTGTCATCTTAAAATCAGAAAAAATGTGTATGTAGTTTGTAGCTCTGAAAGTTGTTTCCTTTACGTATTGGCTGCTAATATATGGCGTTTTATGATTAAAATTATTGTCACAGACGACCAACCAAGACTATAATTGGATACCAAATATGCCAACCACAAGTGTTGTTCGGTTAACTTCTCCTGTTCTCCACCGCAGCAAAAGCCACCTCTCATTTCCTCGTCTTTTTCAGTTTTTCCTGTGGCCGAGCGAGTGCTCTGTTCTTCCACCGCCGAGCAATCCTGGCAGAGTGGCAGAAATAGCCGGCAGCTACTACCTACTAGCGTAGCAATCGACCGCGTCGCTTTCGATCTGACAGGCCCATCCGGCCGGCGCCGGGAGGATTGGCCAAGCGCACCAACCTGCAGCAGAGAGGACGACGGATCACACGCTCTCGGCCGCTCACCGGAGTGGTGGCTCTTCTTTCACCCTGACCGCGGCAAACGTAGCAAGACGGCGAAGCGAAGCTTAAGCTAGCATGGGGTCGTTGGTAGCAGTGGCAGTTGAAGCTCTAGCTCGTGATGCAGCCACAGACTGACAGTGCTAAGGTTATTAGTTCTTTCATGTACACCAAGAAGCAGGACTTTTCAGTAAAATGGTAGCTAGTTAGCATTTAGCAGTTAGCACTGCTGTTTTCTGAATGAAAATGTACACCAAGAAACAGGACTTTTCAGTAAAAAAATTCAGTAAAATGGTAGCTAGTTAGCATTTAGCAGTTAGCACTGCTGTTTTCTGAATGAAAATGTACACCAAGAAGCAGGACTTTTCAGTAAAAAATCAGTAAAATGGTAGCTAGTTAGCATTTAGCAGTTAACACTGCTGTTTTCTGAATGAAAATGTACACCAAGAAATAGGACTTTTCAGTAAAAAAAATCAGTAAAATTGTAGCTAGTTAGCACTGCTGTTAGCCCTGCTGTTTTTCTGAATGGAAATGAACAGCGTTTTTCAGTAAAATGTTGCTCCCCAGAATCATCTCGGTGTGACTATGGAATGACTGAAATTGTGCATGCTAGTATATGAATGGTGAGATCTACTCAAATAGGTTTAGATCGCCATGCTCATTGAAAGGAGGATGCATGCAATGCCATGTTGTGGCCGACACTGATTTTTCGGACGGCGACGGACGGACGGATCGATCTCACCGGCCGGCCGGCCGGCCGGCGTCTAGCGGCTGTATTGTGCCGAGGAACTGGAACTGAATCAAGTAGATGTACACGCCCTTTCTTGTGGGGCGTGTAGCGGATGCTCTCTCATGTTCAACGAAAGTAAATGCTCGCTGTCGCTAGCTCCTGCCATTTATTTCCCCTCACAGTTATGGAGGAGCTGATGAGACCTACTGTGGAGGCAAGTTCGACAGCGATTACCAAGTACTCCTACAGATAAATTTAAGGCTCGCAAGTTGAATCTCTCCTCCCATTTCATCCCTTCCTTTAACCACACCTACCACGTTGGATCATGCATGGAAGGTGTATATGCATATATCATGAGCAAATGCTGCAGCAACAGCGTATGTATCTCCATTTGAAGGCAAGCAAGTATGGTAACCCAATTAAGCTTGCAATGATGGTATCAGATACTTGTGGTCCAAAGAACCAGTTGAAATATATTTTCCCATTCAATGTGCAGGATTAGTTTGCATTGGCTGGTTGGTTGGCTGTCTCCTGCTAGCTTCTGCTGTCCCAGTGCACCCTCACTTGCAAGCAAGGCCTGTGATGATGGGGCCATCTGGCCATGATACTTGACCAAGCTTTGCTTGCTGCACCTAATCATCATCATCTAAGACATCAGAAGAAAGCTTAATATTATAATTAATTGCGCATACTTACAGTGTAGCAGGGTATACTATGCTCAGAAGGGTACTTGCTGCAAAAAGACATCATCATTCTGTGTGTCCACTTGAATGGATGGGTGCAGTGGATGGATAATGAGTTGATAATTATATTAAGCAAGATGCATGCCCTGCATTGCATTGCTGATATTGCTAGTAGTTGTTCAGATTTTCTATGTTTTGTAGAGTCCAGGTATCTGTATTAAACTGCAGAAAGGCCTAGGAGGGATAAACTTATGAAAAAGTTTTGGAGCACTGAATTCCACTGAATGATCATGTCACCGGACGTTAAACCTGCAAAGCATGATCATCTGGTTGTTTGGATTGAATCTGCAACTGCCTGGATTCAAAGGTGGGATAATGCAAGATCTGAAGCAGCAGATATCAGTCGACGTAAATTTCATTCTCTCTCTATTTTCGTAGACATATGTGGTAAGACGAAAAACAGCTTATGCCGGTGGCTGACAGCCTGACACTGCTGCAACACCCATCTGAAGTGAACCACACCAGATCTCTCGTCGTCGGCAATGGCTTCTCGCATGCCTCGAGATCCGAAGCAAAAGAAGCCGCGGCAGCTCGACGACATCATAAGGGCAACCTTGGACTGGATGTTGGAGCCCGTCGCATGCAGCAGCTAGCGGGCAGGAGATCTGTGCTCGATCGTGTGTTTCCCGGTCACTGAGCAGCCAGCCAAACTCATCTGCACACTGCACCATGCAAAAAAGGCAAAAGGATGAGCACGCAGTTACCACTTACCAGTGCAGCTACTACCCACAGGGTCGCACAAAGAACACAAAGCAAAAGCTCCTCCTAATCACAACAGATTCACAGCAATCTCTCCAACCATCCCAAAAACAACGCCCTCCACCTCCAGTCTTTGTACTACTGATCTAGTATGAGGGATCATCGATCGTGCGTACGCGCCTCGCAACGGTCGCTGCATGGTTGGATTCCTGTACCCTAAATGTCATGTTCTTCTGCTTCGATCGTCGTCTACCTGCCTGCCTGGAGAATTACTATTATTATTATTTGCATCGAGAACGAGCTGGCAGCTAGCTGGGGGGCTGGCCATGCATCATGCATGCCAAGCAACGAGGATGGCGTTGACATTTGCATGCGCGCCAGTAGAAGTGAGTTAATGCACTGTCACTGACGGGGATTTCGTGTTTACTTACTGCAAAAAAAAAGATGTTTGGTTTCCGACTTTCCGTTCGTTTGGTAGCCAGAGACTTTTTTTACAGTGCCTGATTAATTCCAGTCCTCGATGACCGGTGTAATCTCGTTCCCTTTTGCGTTGGAGCTTAGCCGTAATTGTAACTATCGTCCTGTAAAATCACTGGACTTTTGACGAGACGCCATTGATGGGCAGAGAATTTCGCAACGCCATCGCCACAAATTTCTTTAGAAATGTTTGGTACATCAGTAGTACACTAGTAGTAGCCTGGATTTTTTGCTCAAAAGTGGTTCAGAAAAACAGCTGAAAATGAGAGCTGAGGTAAGTAATCCACAAGGATCTTCATGACCTTTTTGCTCTAATAAGATTGTCAGGTAGTTATAAATTTGTAATTAATCACTCCTAATCTAGTACTGCGCCACCAAAGAACACACTAATATACAGGTCCACTGAAATCGGAAAAATTCCCCCCCAAAAATAAAACCTCATTCCCATTTACATTATTATAATTGAGCATTAATTTTTGAGGATAATTTCTGACAAAGCAGGATGCACTGATTCTTCTCATTTGACAACAATAAACAGATACAGTAGATAGAATACAAAGAAGACCTGCCCAAACAGAAGCTTCCATTAAAGAAATCCACTGATCTGCTTAATGTGTTCTCTAATCACAACAAAACAAGATTAGGAACAGGCAAAAGCTTCCCCTTTTAAGGAGCACACTATAAAACCTACTTGGTGCTGGAGCACTAATCTCCAGGGGGCAGTTTAGTAATTGCACAGGCTCAACTGAAAGAGCAGCCGCTCCCAATCCAACGGTCCAAACTGAAAGCCCCAATCCTCCACTGCCATCAACACACCCTCCATCTTTGAGATATTAACAACAATGGCAAGATCTAATAGCCTCTCTAAAAGAAATTCTAAATAACTCTCATTTCTAAAATTTTGAGATTACAATCAGTTCTAACGGATACTCTAAATAACTCAAAAAATAAAAGATCTTTAAAATTAATCTTTTTGTTTCCTATAAGTAGGAGCATATTTACAGACTCTATTGAAAAAATATTTTAAGTGATTTGTTTTTTTAAATCCCAAATTAATTTTGAGAGCTACTCTTTTTGAGATAACCACCAGTAAGTACACACGAGGGTATATTTGTCATCTCGTTTTGCTTTGTCCTAATGTTTTCCACTGCCAAAGTAACGGATCAAGGGGGGAGGGGAAGAAGACACAGAAATGAGAAATATGTAGGAGGCCGGAGGGGAAGTTTGAATTGTGAGATAGAAGCAAAAGTCCCGAGAGGAAGGGGAAAAAACTGCGTTTTTGTTGTTGTTTCGGTTTGGTTTTAGTTTGGGAGCGGTTCTGACTTTAGTGCGCGCGGCTGTTCTTGCCGCGGTGGGAAATAATCCTGTTTTCTTCTAGTGCTCTTGTTGATGCGTTCCTTTGATGATTTCTGCACCTCCTGCTGCTACTAGTGTTCCGGCCCTTTGATTCGGCAGGCTTTGCTTTTTTTTTTCTTGTTGTTTCGGATTCTTTTTCCTTTTCTTTCGCCAAAGATTGCAGCTTTTTTGCAGTCGGCAAATCTCTCTGCTGATTCCAAGCTTGGCCCGGTTCTTTCCCCCCTTCAAAAATCGCGCCAAGTTTGGGTTTTTACCCCGTCCCTTCATTCGGGTACCGTGGAAAATTTCTTCTTGGCGCGTTCAATCACGGGGCTGGGAGCGTAGAGATTTGAGAGATTGTTGGGGAAATTTTGAGTCCTTTCTAGTCCCTGGCTGTAGAATTTGGGGCTTGGGGGGCTGTCACTTTCGAGCCCTTGTCGAGTTAGCTGCTCATACGCCTAAATTTGGAGAAAATTAGAGCGGAATGGAAAGGGTTCTGGTTTCTATGACGCCCCGAGTTAGGATTTGGCGTATCGGTGTGTGAGCCTCCGTGCAGGTCACTGGTCGGATCTGGTGTGACTTGTTGATCCCTCGGCGGTGATGCTATCTGCAGCCGCCGTGATGGCACCAGCTCCAGCCGGTCCGAAGAGCTCCCTCGAGGTATTGCTCGAGACGATAAAGAAGCGTGATGAGCAGCCCAAGGATGCACCTCCGGCATTGCCAGCGCGACCGACATGCCGTGGTCGCTTGCCCAGTTCAAGAAGGCCATCACTGCCTTCTGGGGTTAAGCTTGAGAATGGCGTGGTGAAAGGCGCGGTGGCTGAGAAGGTGATTAGTGGGCAGGATGCCAAGGAGGAGAATTTGGTAAAAGCTCGCATTTTTGGGACCAAGAGGAAGTTCTCGAATGGGGAGATGCTAGAGGAGTCGCCGTATGTTGATAACTTACATGACGAGAGGAAGGAGACGACAACATTTAAGGAGCTCCCTTCTGTTTCCTCAAGAGCAAACAAAAATGGAAAGCCAGGAGTTACAGCTACCATGGATTATGTCCTCCAGAAGGTGAGAAGCTTGTTCATTGTGAAATTGATAAGATTTTCGATATCACGCGCATAAATACATGGCAACAAGTTCTATTATCTTTTTTTGTCTTTGTTGCATGGTAGAAGGCTGAACTAAATAGTTGCTCTGTTTTGATGGTAAATACTCAGTCACGAGTTAAGGCTGAGAAATGTTATCAAAATGATCCTTCAACCTGATTATATGTGAAATATGTAGTTGTTGCTTTGTGCTTTTTCCTTGCCTGGGAAGTAGAGGCGATACTTGCTTTGTCCTGGTCAAGAACATCTATGAGTACCTTGCATGCTATCATTACTGTAATCCTTAGAAGCATGGAACTATGGATATAAGACAATCAGAGCGATTGTTACATGTGACTGGGATTAATTCTCTTTTTTATTCTATCCTTGAATGATTTGAGTATGATGCTTTTGAGTTTAAATAGCTATTACAAAAACAGGCAAAGTATAATATTTGGATTTTTTATCTTCAGAAACTCCGAGTTTGGTGTTCATCACCAGATGCAACATGGAGACTTGGACAAATCCAATCAATTTCTGGAGATTATGTTGAAATACTCCTGGTTAATGGAGAAGTGAGTCTCATGCTGAAGTAGTGGTGTAATTATTATAGTAAATTTATGTAACATTTTTACTCAAAGGTTGCTTTGCGCAGGTTTTGACACTATCACCAGAACGACTCTTGCCTGCCAACCCTGATATTCTTGATGGAGTGGACAATTTAATCCATATGAGCTACTTAAATGAACCCTCGGTTCTTTACAATTTGCAGTCCAGATATTCTCGTGATCTTATTTATGTAAGCACTATTTGGCAAGCTCATTATGTTTTTATGGTCTTGTCTATGTCTCTTCATTTGTATTTTTGTGTTTGTAGACAAAAGCAGGGCCTGTTCTGATTGCTATCAATCCGTTAAAAGAAGTTTCTCTCTATGGGAATGATTTCATCACACAATACAGGAAAAAGCTCAATGACGATCCACATGTGTACGCAGTAGCTGATTTGGCCTTTAATGAAATGCTAAGAGGTAGGCACTAAAGAGAGCAGAACATTTTATAATATTGTTTTGCAATAATCATCTTCTAATGCAACTCCTGTACTCTGCAGATGGAATAAACCAATCTATAATCATAAGGTTAGGATGTGCTACCACACTTCCATGATAATAATAAAAATTTCTCTTAAGATTGTGTAATCCAGTTTCTAATGTGCTCTCTGTGGTGTTCGTTCTTATTTCAGTGGTGAAAGTGGAGCAGGAAAAACAGAGACAGCTAAAATTGCAATGCAATATTTGGCTGCTCTAGGGGATGCCAGTGGGATGGAGTCTGAGGTTCTTCAGACAAATGTTATTCTGGAAGCATTGGGGAATGCAAAAACATCAAGAAATGATAACTCAAGCCGATTCGTGAGTCCATCATGTAAAATTTGCCTTTCACACATTCACCAACTAATCGTTCTTAAGTATTCTTATTGTGCCACGGTGATTTTAATATAGGGTAAACTTACTGAAATACACTTCTCTGAAAATGGAAAGCTGTGTGGTGCTAAAATCCAAACATGTAAGCATTCCGTACAGTTTATTGTTGAGATGTCTAGCAATGAAACTGTTGAACTTCCTGATAACTTGTTTCATTGGGCATGTATGTTCCTCTAACTGAATCTCATGGAGCAGTCCTGCTAGAGAAGGTTGGTAATTTCAAGCACTATCATCAACTTATATCTAATTCTTTTTTCCTGAATGTTCTAATGTCTTGTATCTTGTACATGTAGTCAAGGGTGGTGCAAAGAGCAACAGGGGAAAGATCATACCATATTTTCTATCAACTGTGCTCTGGAGCTCCTCCCCTTTTGAAGAGTAATTACACACCCATGATTTACATGCTTATTCGTCTTTTAGTTGCAGAAATATGTACCTTGGCTAGATAATGGTTCATTTCTTCATATTCCCTCTACCGCTCATTTTTTAATTTTGTTATACATATGTACTGCTGCAGAAAAAATGTTTCTGAAAGAAGCCAATTACTACAATTACTTAAAGCAGAGTGCTTGCTTGAGAATTGATAGTGTCGATGACGCTAAAAGGTTTTCAATGCTAGTGGTAATGTTGCTAGAAATTTGATCAACATTTCCATCAAAACATTCACTATTACCTTACACTATCTGTTATTTATACCATTTTTTCCATTTGCAGGATGCACTCGATATTATTCAAATGTCTAAAGAAGACCAAATGAAATTATTTTCTATGGTCGCAGCTGTCTTGTGGCTGGGAAATATTTCATTCTCTGTGATAGACAATGAAAATCATGTGGAGATTGTTTCAAATGAAGGTACATATTTCCCCTTTCTATAATGGCCATCTTTTTCTTATGCTCTGAAATATAAAACTGTAGCTTGCATTTGTATAGCGAAATTTGGTATAGCTGAATGGATGTCAGTTGGATTTTGCAGAGCTAATTGAATGACTGTTATGTAACATGTTTTCCAGGGTTGACAGCTGCAGCAAAGCTATTAGGTTGCAGTGCACCTCAGTTGGTGAATGCTCTCACAACACGCAAAATCCAAGCTGGAAAGGACAATATTATTCAAAAGCTGACATTAACCCAGGTATGTAATTACCTGGAAAATTTATTAGTGTGAATCAGCTGCTTATCGGTTTATTCACGTGGGGTTATTATTGTAATTTTCTTACTTTCTCTAGGCGATGGACGCAAGGGATGCTCTAGCAAAGTGCATTTATGCCTATTTATTCGACTGGGTTGTGGACCAAATTAACCACTCACTTGGAACAGGAAGACAACAGACATGGAGATCCATAAGTATTTTAGATATTTATGGGTTTGAGTCTTTCATTGTATGTAATATGTATTTTATTTCATATCAATTTTTCTTACAACTCCTCAGTTGTTGACATTTAATAATACCATTACAGAAGAATGGTTTCGAGCAGTTTTGTATAAATTATGCCAATGAAAGGCTGCAACAGCACTTCAACCGACATCTTTTCAAACTAGAACAGGAGGTAAGGTTCCAATGGTTTCTTGGCTTATTTGTTTGTGGTAGTGCCAAAGTTGTGAAATAATTATGAGTTGTATTTACATGCATATTATTTCTTTTCAACCAATGTTGAGGTACAGTGTGCTTTGCTTGCCATGCTTTTGTAGCAAAGATGTAAATGACCCTATAAGCTTCCCCATTTGTTTCCTCAGAACTTGGACATATGATGATATGCTAAAGTTCATTTTTTACAACCCTCAGTTGGATATGCATGCATTGATCTGATCTCAGTATCCCACCTTTTTAGTTTGTCCATGGTCTTTCAACTTTGGAGTGCTTGTACCTGCTTCAACTTTGGAGTGATGATCATATTGAAACAGGTACAAGCACTCCAAAGTTGAAAGACCATGGACAAACTGTGCAAATTTGTATCTTGTTTTAGGATCTATGTAGCTTGCCTTATCTTTCTTTTTGTGAAAGTGTAGATATGCTTTTATCCCCTGCATCCATGTAAGCATGCTAATTCTACCCCTTTTCAGGAATACTTAGGGGATGGGATCGACTGGGCCAATGTTGAATTTGTGGATAACACTGACTGCTTATCTCTCTTTGAGAAGGTATGGTGTTATTTTTTATGGAATCCCTTTACTTATGGACCATAACCTTGCAGTCCTTGCTGAATGTACAGTCAGTCTGAATAAAATTCTGAATTTGTTATTTGCATGTATTTCTTTTTTTTAATTTTCTTACATGGCAAAGGAAGAAAAAACTGCAAATCTATAGTTTAAGGTTTTTTGATTTGTCTGTCTTCTTTTTTTGCCTTTCTAGTTCCATGACTCCATCATGCATCTTCTGTCATAGGTACCGCAACTGTTGTAGCTCACCTTTCAATGATGTCCAAGTGTCCAACCTTCTATTCCACAATTCTGAGCCACTCCTGTTTTAATGAATATTTTCCAAGATAACACAAAAGAAGATTTAGAACATATAAAAGCATCCTTAAGAAGAGTGATTTCCTAAAAGAAAACTCTACAGATCATAATCTGATCCAACTATCAAAGAAGATTGTGCCATCATCATGGTTTTGCATATTAATACCTTATGATTTCAACCTTAGTTACTTACATCCTTTGTCTGTTCATGTACTATTGTACAATTACATTTGTTGCATTACAGAAACCTCTGGGGTTATTATCATTACTGGATGAAGAGTCCATGTTCCCAAAGGCAACAGACATTTCCTTTGCTAACAAGCTTAAGCAGCACATGAAGGGAAACTCAGGCTTCAGAGGTGAACATGAAGGAGCTTTTAAAATTTGCCATTACGCTGGAGAGGTTAGTGATCCGCGATCCTCAAGTTGGCCTATCTTTCATCTGTTTCTCAATCTACCCATCATTTCCTCCATCTGTCAACTTGTCCATTTACCATCAGTTATCTAATTTGTTTTTGAGGCTCTTCTATATACAGCTTGATTAAACGAGTTACGTTTCCAGGTGACATATGATACAACTGGGTTCTTGGAGAAGAACAGAGATCCATTGAACTCTGAGTTAATTCAATTACTCTCATCATGTAAATGTGAACTTCCTAGACACTTTGCTGCTGTCATGATTGCTGAATCTCAGAATAAATCGACTTTGTCATGGTACTCAGCTGTTGATTCACAAAAGCAAAGTGTCATAACCAAATTTAAGGTAGCATTTCCAATCATTCATGTATTCATACATTGATATTATTTCTATAAAGTTGATGCCCCCATGTAACCAGTTTTATGCCCTATTATGTATTCAGGCTCAACTGTTCATGCTGATGAAGCATTTGGAGAACACAACTCCTCATTTCATTCGATGCATACAGCCAAATAGCAAACAACGCCCCATGATGTTTGAGCATGATCTTATTTTACACCAGCTTAAGTGTTGTGGGGTGCTTGAAGTTGTGCGGATATCAAAAGCAGGCTACCCAACTAGGATGACTCACCAACAGTTTGCTGAAAGGTTGCTAGTTCGCAGAATCAGACTTCATCAGCATACATATCTATTATATTCTGTACTAGTATACCAGCTTATTTCCAATTTCCAATTTGCTTTGTAATATGCAGATATGGGTGTCTTCTCCTGCATTCCATTGCATCGCAGGATCCACTTAGCATTTCAGTTTCTGTATTACAACAGTTCAACATTCACCCAGAAATGTATCAAGTTGGCTACACAAAATTGTTTCTCCGTACAGGACAGGTACATCATCAATATTTGCATTTTTCATCATGTACTCAACCATGCAATTCCACACACTGGCTTGATATTCTGTCATAATGTAGCAACTTCATTTTGTGATGCTTTTCTATCAGTGCTTATGGATGTGATTGTCATTCTCTTTGATAATTTTTGTAGGTTGCTGCGCTGGAAAATGCTAAAAACCGGATGCTCTATGGAGCCCTTCGGATTCAGAAAAACTTCCGTGGATTCCATTCTCGACAAGAATACCATGGGCTGACGAAAGGAGCAATGGCATTGCAATCATGTAATTCTCTTTACTTTACTATCTTTTAGTTTTGAATATTCCTAATAAATTGACCTTCTAGCATGCATGGCATGTGGTTTGACATTCAAATTATACCCTGGAACCTGTTACCTGCTTTATCAATCAGCTCACAGATTCAAGATGTTTCGTCTAATTTTCTGCCTTGCAAATTTGCAATCACAGTTATAAGAGGTGAAAAGGCAAGAATAAGCTTTGATCATCTTGTCAAGAGATGGAGAGCAGCTATTCTCATACAGAAGTACACTAGACGTCAACTTGCAGCTACCATGTTTATTAATCAGCTCAAATATGTCATTCTTCTACAGTCAGGTGCTTTAAAAGCCATGAGAAGGTTTAATGACGTCATGTTGCCATATATGGCACATCCATCTAACCGTGTGCTTCTGTATTCTTTTGCAGTGATGCGTGGGTGCTTGGCCAGGAAGAAATACAAGTGTCTGATGGAAGAAAGAGACTCGAAGGCCAGTCACAGGAAAGTTATACATGCAAGGAAGAACGTTTCACCAGCGCAGATGTGTCATGTGAGTTCTTTGTCAAAGGATCTGAGTATGTTAATATTATCTAGCCCCCCATCCCATGCTGTGTGCTGCTTTAATTCATTATTGCAGGAGCAATCAGACAGTGCATGATCTGACCAAGGATTTGATTTGATGTTAAATGATGCTCCTTTTGGTCAAAGATACATGACATTTGACTTTTTGCATGGTCTTTAACGTAACTTTGACCGCCATTTTATATTAGAAAAAGTTTATAAGTTTAAAAACCTATAAAATTGTTAAGGTACTTTTCAAGACAAATCTACTTATAACATTTTTATGATTTTCAACTAAGTATTTTAAAAGTTATTATGGGTCAAAGTTTTACAAGATTGTTTGGATTTTGATCAAAGTGTCATGTATTTGTGACCAGAGGGAGTATTTGTCTGGTACCTATATTAGCGCAGTTGCTTACTGTACTTACCTAATCACCAATGCACAGCTACTGAAAATTATTTTGTGATATCCAACTGTAGTTTTTCTCATTGAGAAGCCTTCCTTGTATAAGCCAATGAATTGATTCAACTTTCTGGTGGCATCCCATTGCAGGAAATGAATGGAGATTATTCTCGACAACCAGTTATCACAGAACTTCAGGGACGTGTTTCAAAAGCTGAGGCAGCATTACGAGACAAAGAAGAAGAAAATGCAGTGCTGAAGCAACAATTGGAACAGTATGAGAACAAATGGTCAGAATATGAAGCCAAAATGAAATCTATGGAAGAGGCTTGGAAGAAGCAGCTCTCCTCTCTGCAGGTAAACTATCTACATTGTATTTTTCCTGATTATTTGTCATGGCTGCTTGTTTTCACTTGAGGAGCACATAGACGCTTTGCCAAACACAGTGTCCAAGTAGGCGCTAATCGGGCGGTAACCTGGCGCCTAGCGCGCCGCCTAGGCGGTGCCTAGGTTTTGCTTTGTCTCTCTTATCCAGCAGAGGTTTCACCTTTCTTTGATCCCCATTCTCTCCACCCATGCCGCACGCTTCTCCCTTCACCTAGTCCTCCACTCCCACCCCAGCCGCACGCGCGTACCGGTGGCAGATCCGTCTGCACATGGTGCCTGGTGGTGGATCTGGTCACGTGCGGCTCTCTGCCTCTCCTCCCACTCTCTACCTCTTCTCTCCTCGGGCTGGCGGCGTCACATCCAGCCACCTCGGCGCCACAGTCAATCTCCTAGGTGTCGTGGTTGACCGCCTAAATGCATGGGCCGCCTAGGTCGCCAACTTGAGGCAAATAGCAGTGGCACCTGCCACCTAGTGCCGACTTTTAGAACATTGGTCAAACATGAATTCATCTTTGGTGTTATGGTGTGGTCTTCTGAACTTCGACATGCCACCTCAAATTTTCAAGTTTTTTCCCCAAAATGTGTCAAGCCTGAACTACAGAAAAATTGCTCTGATATGGAGCTAAATTATGCAGCACTGAACTATCTTAAAGGTTTGAACAATATGAAAATGTTACAGAAGAGTAGCTTAGTTCCATTGCTCGCGATAGTGTTTTCTTGTATTATCATCAGAAGATGCATTAATCTGGATTCTGGATATAATTATATTCTTTCCTTTCAGTTGAGCCTTGTGGCTGCTAAGAAGAGCCTAACATCCAATGACGTGGCCACCCGAGCAGCCCGAACTGATGCTGCTCCGATGCATGTTCAGTATGACTCTGAAGATACATTGTCCACAGGGACCTGTACCCCTGAAGGCACAGAGTTGAAATATCAAAACCACAACCCTGAAGCTAGATTGGCAGTACCAAATTCAGACAGGCGGGTAAATGCTGTGAACCACCTAGCCAAGGAGTTCGAGGACAGGCGGCAGGTGTTTGAAGATGATGCTGGCTTCCTTGTTGCAGTAAAGTCCGGACAGGTTGGTTCAAATATGAACCCAGAAGATGAATTCAGGAGGCTCAAGGACCGATTCGCTACGTGGAAGAAAGACTACAAATCTCGGTTGAAGGAGACAAAGGTAAATCTCCAGAAGGTTGGCAATCAGGAGGAGAAGTCCCGGAAAAGATGGTGGGGGAAGAAGAGCTCAAAGTGAATGTGTGCATGGTTAAGTCAAGTGCCCCTTTCCCCTATACATTTCCTGCTACTGCATGAAAGAAGAGACAATGGAAAGACTGGGAGGTGAAAAGAAGGCTTCAAGATTCTTGCCTTTTTATCGCAAGCCTGAAATAACGGCGATGATGATGATGATGATGATGAGCTCCATGGAGTCAGTGCTGGTGCTGGTACTCATCCAGTGTTCTCTAGCTTGTCAAAGAAAGGATTATATAGGTGAAACAAGAGGTCTGTACATGTATTTTAGTTCTTTGTTGTCAGTGTATGTATGCCATCATATATGTAGAGCAATGAACTTGAGCTGAGATATGGAAGGGTGATTATCCTCCATGAGCGAATAGAGATGCAACAGCAGTGCTGTAATAGGTGTACAGTAACAGTGAGAAAATCCTTCCAATTTGCAAGGCGTTTTACTCCATTCCTGCCTTGTCTGCATATGTTTTGTTCCTCTGTTGCTAGTTGCAACCAAGTTTATAAAGACAGCAACACCTGAAATCTCAACCAATATATTCATGATGAGCTGTGCTCCATATGGATAAATTACAATGTACATATGAACACATGAACACCAAGGATTAACTGGCAAGCAGCAGATTGCAAACCCAAATTCGCTCACTTTTTTTGTGCGTGAATTCTGGACACATTACATTCTGTGCATGCATGGTACATCAAACGAAGGAGTAGTCTACAATGGCTGGCTGGCTGGCTAAAGAAGTTTAGGAGCCCGGGGCGAACTTGGTGGCGTAGTTCCAGGCGTTGTTGGCGACGGGGTTGTCGATGTGGTCGAGCAGGTTCTCCAAGGGGCCCTTGCCGGTGACGATGGCCTGCACGAAGAAGCCGAACATGGAGAACATGGCGAGGCGGCCGTTCTTGATCTCCTTGACCTTGAGCTCGGCGAAGGTGACGGGGTCGTCGGCGAGGCCGAGCGGGTCGAAGTACTGGCCGCCGGGGTAGAGGTTGTTGCCGTCGCCGACGCCGGGGAGGCCGTTGATGCGGTAGCCCTCGACGAGGCCCATGAGGATGACCTGGAAGCCGAGCACGGCGAGTATGCTCTGCGCGTGCACCAGGTTGGGGTTTCCGAGGTAGTCGAGGCCGCCCTCGGAGAAGATTTGCGCGCCGGCCTTGAACCAGACCGGCTCCTTGAAGTCGACGCGCACCCACTTCTCCAGCACCTCCGGCGTGATGCAGCCGAGCGCCCCCAGCATCGCCCACCTCCCGTGGATCACCTCCAGCGCCCTGTTCCGAGCGAACGCCTCCGGGTCGGCGGACAGCCCCGCCGTGTCCCACCCGTAGTCGCCGGGGAACTCGCCCCTCAGGTACGACGGCGTCTGCGCCGAGAATGGCCCCAGGTACTTCACCCTGTCCGGCCCGTACCACAGCTCGTTGCTCTGCACGCAGCCACGCACAAATCAATGCCACCACCCATCACCACCGGCGAGCGAACAAAGCAGACAGACGCACGTACCATGGTGACCCTGCCGTTGGCGGCGGCGGCGACGTCGCGGAGCGGGGCGACATTGCCGGCGCGGCCCTGGCCGAGGAACGGGGTCTTGGCGGCGACGACGCGGGAGGTGGCGGCCATGATCGTCGACGCCATCGGCGGCTTCCGCTGAGCTGCTCCTGCTACTCTGTCTGTCTGCAACGCTAATACTCAGTTAGGAGTCGAGGTGTTACGTGTCAGTATTTGTAGGGCTGGTGTTTGTGGCGGGGAGCGGCCGGCCGGCCGCCATTGGAGCAGCGGGCGTGACGTGGAGATTTCTGGATTTGGTTAGCGCCAATCGCAGCAAGGCATTGGATTGTGGAGGTGTGGCACCGCCACGTCGGATTGGCTTCCCTATCCCATGCGTTATCTGCCGTAAAAAAATCAAATCAAATCTGGCCGAAAATATCTGATCGTTAGATGATCAATTCGATCGGCCCGAACAAAGCTGGAACTGGAGCTGGTCAAAGCCCAGCTTGAAACATTTATGTTTATTTTATTTCATATGGGTGAGGTGTCGTCGTACCATGCGGTTTATCACCATATTAACTAAACTTTTGTTTACATATAATAATCAGTTAATATATTATTTATTTTTTATTTTTAATAAAATTAATTGGTCAGATTTAACCATATCCATCACTGCAGTTAGTAGTGGGCAGAAGAATCATTTTCTCACCATGTTATCTGACAATATGATATGACCCCTTGGAGAAAGAATACAGGTAGCAAATCAATTTGTCTAGTCTAAACAAAAATCTCAACGGCACAATGGTTTCAGCATCTTCCAGTTTGGTCGTCATGCAGATCGAGCTAAAATCATTGCTAGTGCCAAGTGCACTGAATTATTTTACTGCCAGAACCACTCATCCAATCACTGAAATATTAGATTGTTCCATTTTCACTGAAAGTTCAGGAGCTCAGCTGAATACTAGATGACTGAAATATTACTACTAAATGACTTCACACATGCACATTTTACTTGCAGGTCGGGATACAAAAAAATACATTTTACGTAGTACATAATTCTCTTACTGCATTTTTTGCTGAACATAATTTATTGTTGCTCTGTATACTGAAGAGCATCCTGCTCTTAGATCTTTGTGCTGAAGCATCGCAATTGCTCTGTGGCATATGCATATTGTGTTATGTGAAGCAGGGTGATGTATTTTATCAATTCATAACCTCCTTCAGCCTCCTTTTATTTTCCGGTGCCAAGACATGTTTATCACTTTGTGTTTATCTCATGCCAGGAGACAAACTGGATAGACATGACAGTTAGTAGTGAAAAAATGTTGCATTTCTCCACAGGAAATCAACACAAAACCAGCTTGGCAACATGGAGGGACAATATTCAGAGTGACAAAGATGTTGGAGCTTCGGCTTCACAACTTCTCTCTCTCCTCACTGATTTAGTTGTTTCACTCTATCATCTAGTATTGTTTATCTTCCTGAATACAACAAGCAAGAAGAACACTTACGATTTACTTACTCAGTAAGAGGAACTGCATTTTCTTTATCTGGTTTAACCCATAACACAATAACTACTATGTTTATATAGAACACAATATAGTCATGTTGAGCTAAGTTCAGCCACACAATTTGGTGATGCGTTCAAACACTAATCACTTCCACTTCTTCCGCTTAGCACTCATTACCTCCACTCTTCCACACTAATCATCTTTGGTTCTCCCGCTACTTGACAGCCGAGACGATATCGGAGTTTCACCAATCCGAATTTTATTCAGTTTTCTGCAACATTCAAACGCACGAACCCATTCCGGCCTACACGATCGACAGCCGAGACGGCGTCACACGTACCCGCCGTTTACCCCGATGACCTGGCCGTTGACCCACTCGGCGGCGTCGGTGCAGAGGAAGCCGACCGTTGGAGCGATGTCGCCGGCCTCGCCGAGGCGCCCCATCGGGTTCGCGGTTCTGATCCTCTCCACCGTCTCCTCGCTCTTTCCGGCCAAGAACATGTCCGTTGTCGTGGGCCCCGGCGCGACGCAGTTGGCCGTGATGCGCGTGCCCTTGAGCTCCTTCGCTAGAGTCCGCACCATCGCCTCCACCGCCGCCTTCGACGCCGTGTACGCAGAGTATCCCGTCGGTCGGTACGCGACCACCGCCGAGGTGATGGCAACGATGCGACCGCCGCCGCCGCGGGGCAGCCGGTTGGCCGCCTCGCGGAGGCACAGGAACGCGCCGCGCGCGTTCACGGCGAAAGTGCGGTCGAAGTCCGCCGTGGCGGTCTCCGCCACTGTGGGGTACTTGTCGTCGTGCACGGCGGCGTTGGCGACCACGATGTGCGCCCCGGCGCCGAAGGAGGACTCGGCGGCATCGAAGAGGGACCGGACGGCGGCCTCGTCGGCCACGTCGGCCTTGACAGCCACGGCGCGGGGCAGCTCCGCGGCGAGCGCGTCCGCCTCCGCGGCGCTGGACACGTACCCGAGGACGACGCTGGCGCCGAGAGCGGAGAGGTGGGCCGCGATGGCGCGCCCGATGCCGCGCGACGCGCCGGTCACGATGGCCACCCGGCCGGCGAGGGGCGTGGCCGCCGGCTGCGACGAAGCGTCGGCCATTTTTCGCTTCGTCTCTGACGAGAGGCTGTGCGCCAGTGTGCGTGGAACCTCTATCCACAAACCGGAGGGGAGGGAACGCACGGAGCTCGTTCATCTGGTCACTAGCGCTTGCCCTACCTCCGGTGTCAGGAAGTGGGGGAAATTTAATTATTGCTTTTATGGTTGTCACCTCTTCAAATATCACACTCTTCATTAGTTTTAATTTTTTATCATATTTATCATGTGAAGCCTAATTATTTGCCATTATGTACCTTTGACTTATCATATCGCCTGTCAACTCAGCATCCACTGTGTTTTTACCATTTTGCCTATACTTCAAAAAAATCAACAAATCCTTAACAAATCCCTAAGGTTTTTTCAAGAAACATAACTTTTAGAGCATCTCTAAGGTTTTATGTGGTGGTGTATAGTGTATGGTATGAACCTCTAAGGGTTCTTACAGAGAGAGAGTTTATACTGGTTCGGGCCTCTCCGGAGGGATAATAACCCTATGTCCAGTTTACAGTGGATTTGACATAGTTTTGCCTCTACTGAGCATGTGTCCCTGTTACAAGGACATGACCCTGCTTTTATAGGCACGCGGGCCAAAGGAAAAAACTCAATTGCCCTCTACAAGCCATAGGCTTTATAGGGGTAAGAGGAAAAAAGTCTAGGCTGTACATGTAACTTTACAGACGTGACAGACATACATTATTTCTGGAGTAGGTATACGGCATACCAGAGACTGGCTCCCCGGTATGGCTTTACACTGTAGTAGTTCTGGAATATTTCTACTGGACCGAAGTACCTGCCAGAGGGTGTCAGCTGGAGCTAACTGAGGGGCTCCGAAGTAGACTCTGTAGCGGCTCTCGGAGAGGACTTCGAAAGGCTCCGAAGAGGGATCCGAAGAAGACCGGAGGAGTCCCAGAGGCTTGGCTCCGGAGGGGACTCGGAGGGGTCCCGGGGGCTTGGCTCCGACGAGGTAAGTCTTGTCTGCACTTGGAGTTATCTTCGACGGAGGGGGCCAGAATTCGTCTTGAGGTTTCGCCAGTTGACGGGCTCCGAACCCGAGACCTTCGGAGGCTGACATCATTTGACCTTGTTTAAGGGAAAATTATTTCCCCGACATGGTTTGCTAAATGTTTTTGAAAGGATAGCTCAGATGATCAGTCCCAAGTTTTATGGATTCACATATATAAATGTTATTGGTTGTGTCAAATTTCTGTATTGTCAAACTTGTACGTGTATTTTAAAAAAAAATTACTTGTATTCACAAGTGTTCTGGGAGCAAACCAGAGATGTTTATTAATGTATTGTAAACAACAGATTTGTGGCCTGTCACATATGTATTCACAAGTATTCAGTAGAGAGCGGCAGCAGCTGTCTTGCGCTCGCGAGGGAATCCCAGCAGAGAGCGGCTGTCAAATTTGCTATTTTTTTGAAGTATGGGCAAAATGGTAAAAGTACAGTTTGCCACCCTGATACTAAGTTGGTAGGCGACATGACAAATCAGAAATACATAATGGCAAATAATTAAGCTATACACGATAAAAATGACAAAAAATTAAAACCAACTGTTGGGGGAAAATATCTCATCTTCGGGGTTATTGCTAAAGCAGCATGAAGACAGCCAACTAGTTCGAAGATTGTCCGAAGACCTTCTTCGAAGATGCTCGGAACCTGGTTCGAAGCACGAAGACAGGTACTGGTTCGAAGTATGTCTTCGAACCAAAGCCCTTCAGGATCTTTTCTGCCAGCTAAGATGGAAGACTTATCTTCTATCCTATTAGATTAGTCTTTTACCATTTTAGCCCTATTAAGGAAACCGAATAGTTTCCTTAATGTCGGTTGTAATAGAGGGGTAAATAGGTCTTTTCCTTAATGTTTAGGCCTATAAATACCCCCCATTTCATCCTGTAATAAGGACCGATTACAAGTGATTCAATACACACTTTCGAACTATTCTAAGCTATTATCCTTTCGGAGGCTTAGAACAGTTTGCTTCGCAAACACTTCGTTTGTTAGTTTCTTTTCTACAGAAACCTGTTAGCGTAATCTTTTACGCCAACAGTTGGCGCCGTCCGTGGGGAACTTAGTTCAAAAAACTTCGTTCTCTACCAATTTCTTGCATCATGCCTCCTAAGCGGAGCGCACCTCGCAATCCCACTCGGAGGTCCTCTCGGATCTCCGGAGAGATACCCTTCGACACAGTCGAAGTCGGAGGGTCTTCGACTATCCCTCCACCTCAAACTCCGCAAGGGGCTTCTATCCCTCGAGGATACGAAACCTCTCCGCCAACCCCTTCCATACTCCGACCGCCCGGAGCCACTCCGCCACCCTCCATTCCGATTCGAACTGATCATACCAGTTCTCAAGACCCGGAAGGTCCTTCCGGAGGAGATGAAGATAGCCTTGGAGACATGGCCACTCAAATGGCCAATCTTCAAGCTGAGGTAGCGAGGTGGCGACAAGAGGCTGCGAACAGGCTTCGCTCTCAAGCCACCCCAGCTATCCCCGAAGTGCCCGAAGACGACGATCTTGATTATCCCGAAGCCCCGGAGAACGCCTCTTATGACAATGAATCTCCGTTGCATCCCGAGCTTCAGAAGGTTCGCTTCGATCCGAAGTTCAAAGCTTCGAAGCTCTGCAAGTATGCCGGAGACGAAGATCCCAGTGAGTTTGCGCGTTCTTATGCCCTAGCGATTGAGGCTAGTGGTGGAGACAGAGAAACTATGGCGAAGTGCTTCCCGTTAGCTCTTCAAGGAGTGGCGTTGAGATGGTTCTGGTCTTTAAAGCCAGGATCAATCGCTTCGTGGTCACAGTTGAAGAGGAAGTTTATAAGTAACTTTCAGGGCACCTTCGTGCCCCCCATGTCGACAGGAAGCCTTTTCTAAGTGAAACAGCTCCCCAGAGAAACATTGAGGCAGTACTTCAAGCGCTTCGCTCACACGAAGTCGCAAATTCGGGGGCTGTCCACATCCTCGGTGGTTGATGCGGCTCGGGAAGGCGTCAGTCATAAAGGCCTTCTGGATAAACTGCATCGGAAGAGCATCACCACAGTATCACAGCTGATGTCGTACTTCGAGGAATATTCGAAGTCAGAAGAAGGTTGGCTTCGGAGGACTACTGCTACTTCGACAGTTTTGACAGAAGTTAAAGCAGAGGTGAAGACTTCGGCTCAGCCGCAAGAACCAGTCTCCGAAGTGCAACATGATAGAAGAAGAGGGCAAAAGCACCCTCGTTCTGAAGTCTTAAACATTGCACCCCCGCAGAAGTTTGCACCAAGAGCTCCACAGTCTGCGGGGAACAAGTCCAGCGGCTGGAGGCCGCCAGGGAAAACGGCTGGCAAGGGTCAGACCCTTTTTTGTTGTATTCATGGAGAGAATCGAAGCCATGCAACTGACACCTGCAAGGCTATTCTTACCCTTCGGGGAGAATATTTGGAGAGAACTTCGGGTCGAGGTAGTACCGACCGAAGTCCAGCAGCAGCAGTGCGCCCGGAGCCGGTCCAGGCTGTGGCGCGGATAGAAAATTTTGATGCTGCAAGGCATCCTCCGGTGGCCAATGTTATGCCACCTCCGAAGCAAGAAGAAGGGCAAGATAGAGGGAAGAGAGTAGTTCTCCCTATCTCCGGAGGAGGTACCCTCGGAAGCATGTCCAAGAGACAGCGAAGAGAGTACGTTCGAGAAGTAGGCCACATTGGGACTTCGTCATCTGCAGCTGCAATGCCGGAGTGGTCTCATGTTCCAATATCTTTCTCTGCGGAGGATGCAGCTGGTATCAAGTTCCCGCATGCAGATCCATTGGTTATTACTGCTGATATTGCAGGGACAGAAGTCCGAAGGGTGCTAATTGACGGAGGTAGCTCGGCAGATATCATATTTGTACAAGCCTTCGATCAGTTATGCATTTCCCGGAAGCATCTCCTCCCAGCGGCTCGTCCTCTGCAAGGCTTCGCAGGACCTCCGCTAGATGCACTTGGCCAGATAGGCCTGGAAGTAACCTTCGGAGAAGGTTTACTAGCCCGAACTGAAGAAATTATCTTTGATGTGGTAGATGCCCCGTATGCTTATAATGTCATCTTCGGACGAGGCATGTTGAATCAGTTCGGAGCTGTGGCACATCACAACTACTTGTGCATAAAGATGCCCACACAATCAGGAGTTCTGACAATCTTCGGAGATCAAGCCATGGCTCGGAGGGCAGAATATGGCCATGGTCCTCCTCTTGATCCGAGGCAAGTAAACAGTGTTCAAAATGATGAAGAAATTTTTTCAGCCTCTTCCGAAGCTTCGAAGAAGTCATTTCCAAGACCAAGTCCCGAAGGAGAGATTGCAACGAAGATCATCGTTAAAGATGGTAAAGAATACACTTTTCAATTTGGTAAAGATTTACCTCCTGAAGTTGCAACTTCCTTGGAAAAGGTCATAGAAGAAAACTTGGATGTCTTCGCTTGGTCTGACGAAGATATCACCGGAGTCGATCGGGATATTATTGAGCACAGTTTGCTTGTAAACCCGAAGGCCCGGCCTGTTCGACAAGGGCTCCGGAAGATGTCCGCAGAGAGAGCTGCTCTAGCTAAGGACGAAGTTGAAAAACTGTTGAAGGCTGGGATTATCAGAGAAGTGGCCCATACAGAATGGCTAGCCAACCCAGTCTTCGTCAGGAAGAAGTCTTCCGGAAAGTGGCGCATGTGCATTGATTTCACATCTTTGAATAAAGCGTGCCCACGTGACCCCTACCCCATGCCCCGAATTGATCAACTAGTTGACTCCACTGCAGGTTCGGAGTTACTAAGCTTCCTCGACGCGTATTCTGGTTATCATCAAATATGGTTGAAGCGCGAAGATGAAATCAAGACGAGCTTTGTAACTCCTTCGGGAGTCTTCTGCTATGTAAGAATGCCCTTCGGTCTAAGAAATGTCGGGGCTACTTTTTCAAGATTAGTTGCTAAGGCTCTAGGTCATCAACTAGGTCGTAATGTAGAGGCCTATATGGATGATATTGTAATAAAGAGTGCTTTAAAGCACCAACATAGCCTAGACTTAGCAGAAACACTCAATAGCCTTCGGGCATGTGGAATCCGTCTTAACCCCGAAAAATGTGTATTCGGAGCTAAGGCTGGAAAGTTGTTAGGGTACTTAGTTTCAAGCAGGGGAATTGAAGCTAGCCCTACTCAAATAACTGCGCTGCAGAAGATGGCTCCTCCGGAGAATTTAAAGCAAGTGCAAAAGCTGACTGGACGTCTGGCCGCACTTAGCAGGTTTTTATCAAGGTCTGCGGAGAGGAGCTTGCCAATATTTAAAGCTTTGAAAGGGTCCGAAGATTTTGCATGGACACCGGAGTGTCAGAAAAGCTTCGAAGATATTAAAGATTATCTCAGCAATCTTGCTACACTCACGGTGCCTATTGCGGACGAAACCCTACTCCTGTATCTTGCAGCTACAGGTGCAATAACGTCTTTATCTTTATCTTCCTCTTTGATATAAGACAATACGTCTTTGATTACTTCGGGCGCAATAACGCCGGAGTCATCTCGAGGAATAAGAAAACGAAGACGCTTATAACTCTTTAGAAGTTCGAAGGTGTTCCACAATGAGCGAAGTTCGCTGTTAAACTCTAACACTTCGATATCTTCCATAAGAGGCAAAGCCTAAAAATATGATAAACAAGACTTTCATTGATAAATATTTACAAGCATAAAGCTTTACATGATTAGAAATCCTAAAATATTCCTAAACCTGCGGGTTCGAAGGAGGTTGACTGCTCGAAGCTTGGCTCCGAACTTGCTTCTGGCGTTGGCCTTCATCAATCCAAGCCTTGATCGCAGATCGACCTTCGGCTCTCCACGAAGTCTGGAAGGCTCGCCAAGCAGTAGCTACGCCTTCGGAAGGAGTCAAAAGTCTTGCGTCGTCGAAGATAATGGAGCCCTCTACGCTCGGAGTGATTGTTCGGCCCAAATCTTCGTAGTAGCGAAGTATTCCAAGGGCAGACACTTGTCCGGAGAGTTCTCCATAACGCATGCCTGCCGTCTTCATTTGCTTCGCTGCTCCTTGGATCCTCTTTAGCCGGCGCAGCAGAGTCACATTGTCATCCGAAGGTAGTGATCCAGTAGTACCGAAGTACTCCAAGACACCTAACATCTGGTCGATGACCTCCGAAGCCACCTTCTCAGACTTAAGCCTTTCCTCAATAAGCGCATCTTTGGCCGAAGTCGTTTCTGCTAAAACTCCGGAGATTCTAGCGTTCTCCGTAGTCAGAGCATTCTTTTGAGTCCGGAGTTGGCCAGCCTCTTCTTGTAGCCTTACAAGTTCGGACCCCTTTGCAGCATCCTCCGTCCGCAGTCTTTCAATCTCCGCTCGAAGCACAATTCTTTCTGCTTCGAGCTCTTTCTTCGCAGCCTCCAAGCTTTGCCTAGCCCTTCGCTCCGCTAGTATTACATTGTCCATTTGAGCTACTCGGCCTTCGGAGAAGTTAAAATTTCTTTGAAGAGCCTCGTTCTCTTCCCGAAGTTGAGCAATTTCATTTTCGCTCGATAAAGCCGCAGCGCGGGCTAAGACTGCTTGCTAAGAAAAAAGAAAAACTGAAATAAGAAATTATTCATATATAATTTGCTATTTGGTTCGAAGATGCTTTATACCTGATAAGCTGCTCTTTCCACAGCAAGGTTAAGCTCCGAACCCTTCACTCTGCTTAAACGGGCTACCAGTTCTGTTTCCCCGACTTTGCGACTGGCTTCACCCAAAGGTTTAACCAAAGTCCCAAGTCCGGTTCTCTCCTCCAAAAAAGGAGTTATGAGAGGAAGCATTGCTGAAGCTTTCCGATCAGCTCTGCTTAGCGAAGGTCCGGAGAGTTCTTCCGAGGCCCTTGGAACTTCTGAAGATGGCCCCTCCTCAGTTGATTCACTTTCATCTGTTGACTCAGATGAAGTCGATCCTTGGGCAGGGGGAGGCTCAATGTGTCTTTTTCCTCTTCCAGGCCCCGGTAGAGTAACCTCCGGCTGTGGCTCCGAAGTTGTCGAAGGTCTTTGAATTGTATCTTCGTGAGATACTTCGACAACAGGAGGCTCTGCAAAAACAGAAATATTATACATTGTATAATTTTGCAAAAATTGATAAAAATTATGCAAAATTTACCTTCGACATTCTCTGGAATATCGAGTACCGGGCTGATCGGAGGATCAAAAGTGTAGTCCTCATCCGAATCAGCCGTTAAATCTTGGACTGCAGGAGCATTGTCCTGGGGAGTCCTCGTTACTTCTTCAGGAATCGAAGCCATAGTGACTTCGACCCCACCTTCGTTCACAGGAACTCCGTCCTGAGTTGTATCTTCTTGAACTACCGAAGTCATTGGTTGATCAGCATTATTTCCAGACTCCGGTACGTTCGCAGGTACTTCGGCCTCATCTACACACATAGGGGCTTCGATTTGTTTTTCTTGGGTGTCCGGAGCTCTTACTTCTTCGATGTTGGCTTGAAGCTCCAGAATACCTGCAGTATCTTCAATGTGAATACTTCGTCGAGCTGCATCTTCATCAATTAATTTCACTAATAAAATACCTTCATCCTCTTTAGAACCAGAAAGTGAGGTTCTTGAGCTTGAAGGAGCAGGATCCGAAGGTGCGAGATTCTTTGGTTTCCGAGCTACCTTCTTCACCGGAGTTTTCGCTGAACTTGAAGCTCCGGCTTCAGCTACTCTTTTCTTGGGGCCTTTCTCCTGAGGCACCCAATCCATCAGAGGGGGCGGAGTTAACTCCAACATTCCCCATACTTTGTTAAATCTCTCCCAACTCCCGACTAATTTAACTCGCCATTCTTTCTCGGACGGAGTTGGGGCACCGAGAATCTTCTCCGAAGCCCTTACAATTTGTTCTGATGTAATAGGGTCTGAAGAAGCTAAAAAATAATTCGAGTTAGTCTTTCTTCGAAGTAAATATGTACAATGCATGTTGGTTTCGAAGTTACCTGCAGGGCTCGAAGTATAATTGATTTTGCGAAGGCCGCCTTCGGAGTCTTCTTCGAAGATGATAGGCCAGTTGGCCATCAGTGGAGGAATTTGAAGACCGATGAATTCTTCAGCCAAGTCTCGCATACTGAGCCTTCGGCTAACTTTTTCAAGCAGGTTCAGGCGGGCTTCGAGCTGGCCTTCGTCAGGTTGCACTAGGGCCTCTTTCCGAAATCGGATTTCTTTGAGGGGCCCAGCCAGAGGACTGCTAGCTCCAACTTCGGCATAAAACCACCTCAATACCCAATCAGTGTACCATCTAGCATTGATGGCCTTAGCAGGGAATCGCAGAGCATATTCATCTCGAAGCCTAAAATTGATGCTTCCGAAGGCAACCACTACTTTCTCACCTCCGGAGCCTACGGAGGTCTTCGGCTGACAAGTCGCTCTATGCAGTGTAGCGAAGATTTCAGCCCTCCCCTCACAACCTTCGGCTCTCAGTGCCCACTCGAAGATAGCTAATCTAGCTACAGCGTTCGGAGACAGCTGGGGGAGGGTTATATGAAACAGGTCAAGAACTTCGGCCAAGAAATCCACAGCAGGGAGGCCTAAGCCTGCTTCGAAAAAAGCTTCGAACACTACAACCTCTCCGGGTCTTGGTGATGGGATTGATTCTTTGCCCGGCCTCCGAACCATAACCCCATTGCTAATTTTTCCCCCTGCTGTGATTGCCAAGGACTCTCTTTTGCAGGTCGAAGGTCCCAATTCAAAGGACTGATCCAAATATTTGGTCGATGGAGGGCACAGACCTTGGTCATCGGCGATTTGGGGATTTCTTCCTCCTGCTGCCATGGAAGATGCCGCTTGCATCGAGGGTGTCGCCGCCACTGTCGCCGCTGCTGCTGCCGCGACCGCCTGTTGCCGAGCCAAGGCCGAAGGAGGCGCAGATCCCTTGGTCTTCACCATCGCGATTGCTGGATTGATCTGAAGGAATGGAGGCTAGGGCTCAAGAACTCGGAGGTTAGGGCTCAAGAACTCAAAGGGCTCAAAAAGTTTTGACTGAGAGAAAGCGGTGAAAAGGTAATTGGGTAAGTTTTGGGCTCTTTATTTATAGCCTAATCTTTCCGTTTGTTACCGTTTGGATTCTTCCCTTTCGCATTCCCGCCTGTTATTCTCCTCCGAAAATAACGCCTCGTATAACTTCCGTTAGGAACAGAAACTAACGGCTATTTTTTCTAAGTCTAAAAAGACTTTCGAACTTCCTGAGTCAGTTCTAAGATAGTTCGAAAAGTAATCACCTTATGACTGATTCGAAGTTCATATCTTCATGCATTTCGGAGATAAAACGAAAATCAATAACCCCTATGATTGGTTATCTTTTCTTTCCGTATACTGCTCTCCTAACGTTACAGGTCAAACGGAGAAGCGTATTCGAGGGGCTACTGTTGGGGGAAAATATCTCATCTTCGGGGTTATTGCTAAAGCAGCATGAAGACAGCCAACTAGTTCGAAGATTGTCCGAAGACCTTCTTCGAAGATGCTCGGAACCTGGTTCGAAGCCCGAAGACAGGTACTGGTTCGAAGTATGTCTTCGAACCAAAGCCCTTCAGGATCTTTTCTGCCAGCTAAGATGGAAGACTTATCTTCTATCCTATTAGATTAGTCTTTTACCATTTTAGCCCTATTAAGGAAACCGAATAGTTTCATTAATGTCGGTTGTAATAGAGGGGTAAATAGGTCTTTTCCTTAATGTTTAGGCCTATAAATACCCCCCATTTCATCCTGTAATAAGGACCGATTACAAGTGATTCAATACACATTTTCGAACTATTCTAAGCTATTATCCTTTCGGAGGCTTAGAACAGTTTGCTTCGCAAACACTTCGTTTGTTAGTTTCTTTTCTACAGAAACCTGTTAGCGTAATCTTTTACGCCAACACCAACAAAGAAAGTGACCTTCAAAGATGTAACAATATAAAAATAACAAAATAATTAAATTTTCCGTTCGGAAACGAGTCGGTAAGGGACTATCCTCTCTTGGAAGTAAGAAGCGACGGATGTGGTCCACTCAAGGCAGATGTCAATAATTTAATTGGTCATTTTATTTTGTTTCTGTGCAGCCTACGAACATCACGAAATTTTTACAATTTATAGTTGTTTGATACGACAAATGTTCTGAGCTTCGAATAAATAACGGATTTGAAATATTTTTTATGATTTTTTCATTTAAAAAAGTTTATAATTTACAGCCCATTATCGGTCACAACACCATGCGCTCCGGCTCTCCTAAGTCCAAAAGTAGCCCACCTGAAGCCCACTAAGCCGAGCCGAGCGACGAATTTTTAATAACTAATATTTTTATTAAATTTTAATTCCGATACACGATCTAAAAAAATGCAAAATAGCAAAAATAAAACTTGTCGATAGTTCGAGTGTCCATTGTTGAACTTGCAACGAAGACCTATCTCGACAGTTCGACGGTCGACGAAGCAAAGTCCTCGCGCGCCGTGGCCGTGTGACGCCTACCGGTGGAAAATCCCGGCCGCGAGGAGAGACGGCGGTGGAAATCGGCGTCGTGCTCGTGCCGCAGCTTCGGCGCCACGGCGCGGCGCGGCGGCGTGGCGCGGCGCGGCCGCAGTGGGAGGGGGAGAAACCGGGGCGGAGTCGGAGGCAGGGCGAAGACGACCCACGCACGCACGCACGCACGCCGGCGTTGACAGGAGCGTGAAGCGTGTGGGACACGTTTTTTTCAGGTTAGTTAGGCCTACCGCATCGAGCGAGAGCGACGCGGGTCAAACCACTTCTCGTTTGACTGCACTTGGGAGCTTCGAGGAAGCAAATGCGTTGCTTCTAGGAACCGCTCGCGCCAACTCAGGGATCGAAGTGAACTGACATAGGCTTGCTTGTTGTTTCTCGTGTAGCTTAAAAAGATACCTCAAAATTTAAATTCTATAACCTAAACTGGTGATAGTATCTAATGTTTTTTTATCAATTTTTTTGAACTTTTGACGCTGAAACCGTCACGTAAAAATCTTACCTCCGACGTCCGGTTTCCAAAAGAAAATTGTTTTGAATATAATTTACCTGTTTAGTGTTTACCTATATTAAATAGGGTGTACAACAACCACATTCAATAATATATCTTTATTGAAACATATAAAATACACACAAAGATACAAAATGACTTCTTTTGAGTACTTTAATACAGTCCTAAAACGACTTTCTTTTAAAAAACCGGAGGGAGTAAAAATTAGGCTATACTTATTTCTCGGCTTAAAAGTTACCTAAAATTTTTTACGGGATTTTTAGCTGTTTTGTCACTAAGTCTATTATAAATATAAGTATAAAGTCTTAAAAAATATTTTTCGTTCAAAGATAACGAAAGTTAACCTTTTTATTTCTTCACATTATTTTTATTTTTTAAAAAAGTGCATGCAAAGAACAGAACAAAGTATAATAAATTTTTAAAACGGAACATAAAAAACATTACCAATCTCAAATAACTAATATATATATCATATTTCAAAATCATAAGTTATTAATATTTGGAGAAAATTATTAGATTTGTTAAAAATATTTTTTATAAAATTATATTTTAACAAAATTTTAAATAGTCGAATTAGACTGCGTCCATTTTTCTAGCCGGTTTGGTGGACCGACCAACCTCCCTCCACCGACCTACCCGCGTGGTCATCTCCCCCGCCACGTCAGAAACCCCTCCCATGAAGGCTCGCCTCTCGCCGCCCCCAACGGCTAGTTCCCGAGCACGCAAGATCGCGCCACGTACCCCGATCCGCCACGCGGGAGGACGCGCCCCCCACCGTCCGATCCTCGCCGTGTGCGCGCGCACGCGGTTGGGGGGACTTGGGCTTCCAAGCCCGCCTCGTTTTCGAAAAAGAAAAAAAATATCGCCGCGACCCCGCGCTCTCCACCCGCCCCACCCCGCCAACCGCTACTGACACGTGGGACCGCATCTCTGACCGGACCCGTGTGTCAGTCACATACCAGCTGGTCGAGGCGGCACGGCGAGAAATATCTTACACGACCGAGCTTTGGATTCCGGCGGTTGCGGTAGTTTTCTAGAAAGGCCCTCGCGTGCCGGGTATTTCTAGGCAGGTGCCCTTGCAGCTGTTTCCATATTTACCACCACCTCGTCTCGCCAGGTACCCGAGCCGTCGTCGTAGAAGAGGGTAGGAGAAAGCAGAAAGCTGCGAGGTTTCTCTGATCATCCGCCAGACTCGAGTGGATTTCCGAGGTTTTGTTTCGATTTTGTAAGGGTGAGGTATAGAGGATTCTTCAGTCGAGAGACAGAGGTATGTGCCCGTTCCTTCCGGTTTTTTAAATGCATGCGTTTTTCTCTTCCCCCTCTGTTTTTGATTGGTTGGGTTAGAGATTGTCAGATTGATCCAGGTTAGGATTCCTCGTTTTGATGCGAACTGTTTGATCCGCGGATGTTATTGATTGGTTCTTGGAGGATGGTTTTCTTCGAGAGTTGCTCTCTTTGGAATTCTGTTGTTGTGAGATAGAATTTGAATTTTTGGTGGAATGAATGCTCTAGTGCGGAAGATTCGTGAATTGAGATTTAGATTGATTTGCGCTTTAGAATCTCTGTTTTGTTTCTCACTTTCTTTAAATCGGAAATTTCTGCTGAGCAGATGCTCTCTCCGTCTTCTGTTTTCTGCTAAACTTTCCATCCAAAATTTCTTCCTTTTACTAAAATCTATGTAAAATCTAAATTTCTCTCTGTTTCAAATTGTAGCCATCCTCTATGATTTTTGCAATCTAGATTTTCAGTTATACTCTGCTTGATGATTTGTCCCTCTGTTACAATGCAGACTACCTTCTTTAGAAGATCTGAGGTCAGATTAGTACAGTATTTTGTACCACCAAGATAGCAGGGTTTAACAGCAATTAGGGGAAATGGCAATTGGACAGACTAAGTCGAAGATCACTTTTACCACGAGCTTGAGCTTTTCAAGCAGCAGCAGCAGCAGCACGAGTATTCTGCGGAGGAAGAGGGTGGCCGTCTCGACGGTTCCGATCCCCTCCGGCCCTCACTCGCCGGTGCGGACTCTGCGTAAGCAGCGCAGCACCAGGCTCCACATGGACGAGGACGACACCGTCAGCCTTCTTGAATCACTGCCTCAAGAAATCTTGGTAATTAATTACTTTTCAATTCCTTTTTTAACATAAAAGCACACATTATTTAATTCTGCATTGGTTCATTTATGTGTTCTTTATCTCAATCTATCGAACAATATTGTAGGTTAAATTATTGTGCAAGGTGAACCACAGTGATCTGAAGCATCTGCTTCTCGTGTCAAAACCAGTTAGTAAAGCAGTAAGCATCCCTTACTCCTTCAAACCAAATCACGCGATTACATGAATTTTTCTATGTAGACTAAAATTTCATTTTCAATTTGCTTTTTGCAGACGACTATGGCTAGAGAGTTGCATTTCGCATTTGCCACGCCATCCTCCAAGATTGTCTTCGGAGTCGATGAAAACAGCGAGGAAGAAGGTGGCCCTTGGGCGCCCAAGCAATATAGGGTTGCAAGATCGCGCATTCAGGACAAGAACCTTGCGAGCATCACTGTCAACCTCTCGACATCTTTCGACAAGTGTAGAGATGTATATATTACTAGACAGTCACTTTAAGTTTTAAACTTTTTTCATGTATCCAACAACATAGTAGAATCTAGTGTTAGGTTATATGTTAGTGCACTTTGTAGCACACGTCAGGCAAACAATATATTCTTAGGTAGTGGTACGGTTATAATTTCATATTTCATATGTATTCGTTATAAATCGTCGTTCTTCAATGATGTGATTGAAGAGGAGACGGTATCTTATGTATGTATTAAATTATAACTTATAAGCATTGAATGAGATCTCTTCTATTTCGCTGTAGTATATGATTTGTGTACGCTACTCTCTTTCATACTGAATAATAAATCGACTCAGTCTGATCGTGTTAGATGCATTGATATACCTTATACTTGACAAGCTGTCCAGAAATATTTGTTTCGCATGTACTGATGCTTTGGGTGAGGAATGGATCCTCTGAATTCTAGGATGTTTGACACAACAGGTTTCTGTACTTGTTCTAATTGTGCTGATTTCTGGAGTATTTGTTATTCTGTTGATATTTTATTGGGTTTTGTGTTTAAGTTGGAGAAGATTGTTAGCTGCTGAGGTGGCAGGCCAATTACCTTCAACTAAAGTTTTAGCCATGTTCAATCTGGTGGGCTCTGAAAATGATCGGTCATCTTGCAGGAGCATTCGTCATTCAGTGGCCCAGCACAATCCAGCCGGGCTGAATTTCCTGCCAGCTCCAGAATCTATGCATCTGACCATTTCATACACTTTCCTTCGCTAATAAGCAATACATTTAGCTGGAGGGGGCCAGAAATTAATTAAGGGCTGGTTTGGGAGCCCAAAATCCCAGCCCATTCCCTGGGGATGGGCCGGGATTTTAGCCCAAAATCCCGGCCCATCCCCAGGGAATGGGCTGGGATTTTGGGCTCCCAAACCAGCCCTAAGAGTAAAACACGGATGAAACAGTTACTTCCCAATGAAAAAATCCAATACGAAAATCACAATGTACACGCGACAAGCCAACCCTGCATCAGAAACGATGGCATTTCCTCAACACCAAAAACCTCCGACCAGGTCGTGAATTCGTGACAAGGACAGCCCGCACTACTACTTACTAGCGGTATGTCCTACACAGCTCAGGTGCCTGTACCAGTGTACCTCTATTATCCGTGCCATTAAAGTATTAAACCACCATGAACCAACGCAGATGTTTCTCCGGGCATCCTCAGTTCCTAGCCACCAGTGTGCTGTGTGCCGTGTGCTGCATTCATGATTCATGGGCGCGTGGCTCCAGTGCGTCCACCCAACCACAACCAGCCGTGTGTACAAACAAGCTAAGTGAAACAAATATGTGGAATTAACTAGTTGAGTTAACCGTGGTTGTATGGGAAATAACACCGTGCATGTGTACCGCGCACCGGACACCACGGCAGCGATGCCTCGCGCTGGCGAGGCATGGCACGGGGATTCAACGACCGTGTGGTCCCCGCGGCCTGCCGGTGGCGCGCGGTGGGGCGCGACGTGACGCGAAGCCGGCGGTGTTGGCGCGGCACGTGGGGGTGGGTGCCGCCGAATAATTGGGTCACCAACTCTCGCTCGCCGAGACGCCGGCCGGACCACGCCACCGCGCGGCGGAAGCTCCGGCTCACCGGCTGGTCACAACTCACACGAGCCCCTTCGCCGAGTCACCTTTCCACTATCGCCCAGCTGCGAACTGCTCACATTAGTGATGTGCGTTAGTGAAATTAGTGGCTACACGAATCTATATAAAAACTCGTAATCAGTTGACTATTCGAGTAAAAAATATGTTGGTGTAAAGTGTTGCTATAACTGGACTAATATTGCAAAGCTGGTCCTTACGAGTTACGAGTACCATGTTTTGATGTTTTCACTCGGCTACATACCCGTAGTACTCTAGTGTAGTGCAGTCCACTGACCACTTGACCAGAAGCCACTGTGTTTAGGACAGCCCAGTTTGGCTTGGCACTCAATTAAAGTGGAATTTGTCCTTTGGCCATTCCCATCACTCCATCAGCCACCGGTTTTCTGTTCCCGATTGCCTTTTTGACCGGCCGGGCTGCAGCTGCAGCAGCAGCAACGCAGCATGGCCAAGCCATCACCTCACGTGCGGAAGATCGCCGGGCATCATCACATCACCCGTGGCACAGCACACTACAGGTACCAGCAGCCACCAACCGTGATGTTCCACACCGTTTTTATCCCACGAATCGATGGAGATAACCTCACGTTAGACTACTAGAGCGTGTGTGCATGCAAGTCTGCGTTTTCTATGTTTATTTGAGTTAGTAACGGCATCTCCAATAACAAATTTGAATTTAGGTATTTTGGTGAAAAATGAAGCTCCAAAAGTTTCCTAAATGAGTCTCTTTCCTAATTTATTCCCTAAATCGTCATTCATCTCTTTTAAATATAGTATTAGGGTCTGTTTACTTCAGATTTTTGAACCAGAAACTGGAATCTGAACCAAACAACTATTTTAGTCACCTAGTTTTTTCAGAATCTACGGATTCTCGTAGTACAAATTTGAAGGTCGGTATAATCCAGATTTCACAGATTCTCGGTTCAATTTTGAATGTTACCTAGTATACTATTAAAATATATCAGTTCATATAAAATTTGAAAAAATGAAATTTTAGTAAAATATATCATTTTAGTGTAATTTAAAAATATATAATTTTAATATAAACATTACAAAATTTCATGATTATAATAATTTACACGTAAAATTACACATTAATATTGTAACTAAATACCATGAACTACCAAAATATAAATCAGCTTATAACAGCTTTTCTACAACTCACAACAGTTTTTGCAGAATCTACCGCTCAACTAAACACACCCTTAGTTTAGCAAATCCCTGTTTTCATTTGCACATATTTTTTTCTTGCATGCATATCGTTTCCCCCATTACGCGTTATTATAGATTGGACGATATGCATATTTGAATGTATCAAAGTTTTATACAAAATTATTACGCGTTATTATAGATTTTAGAATGATCTCTATATGTCTATATGTGATTTAGGGAATAAAATTTAGGGTATCTTTTGAAGATGCTCTAAGAGCATCCATAATGGTTGTCTTAAACAGCTAGCTAATGTGGAGCTGAGAGAAGAATAAAAATAATAATTTATTTCACCACTAGTACTTGGTTTCACACGTAATACACTTAGTTTCTTGAAATACGTGAAATCTCCTATCTATTAGCTCGTCGCTAGCTACTCTTTTTCCCCACATTTTTTATCCATGTAGAAAAGATAGTGAATTTAGCTAGTGAAATAGCTTACCATTGGAGATGCTCCAAGGTGCATGTGTGATTTATCATTTGTCGTTGGTTGAGATCGTTTAGTGAGTGGATTGTTCATGCGTGCACCAGTGGGGCGTGACATGTAGCTGAACTAACATAACATGTTACAGCACAAAAAAAGGCTAGAACATATGTAGCCTCTTGCTCACTGCAAGAATCAGAAACCAAAACTTTTGTAAGGGAGAGCTTGCAGCTAGCTTCCTAGGTGTTACTAGTACTTACTGTAACCACATGAATCCAAGATGTAACCTGCTGCAACCTGAAAATGTGTGTGACCATTACTGCTTCACACAACAGAACACAAAGAAGATGATGGCCATGTCATGTTTTGCAAAACCTTCAAGTGGAAGGTAGTATATGGTTCTCTTTGTGAGGAGATGCCCTAAAAGCTAGGAAAAAGCAAGCCAAGAAAAAGAAAGGAGATGGAAGCGGTCCTGCCTACCCCGCCCGACACACGAACATGCAATTGCAGTTCAAAGCCTGCAGGCTGCAACCCTAAAGTGGTGGTGGATTCAACTGGCTGTTTGGTTACATATTTTCACTGGTTTTTTCCCTGAAAATTTTAAATCCGAATTGAACAGTTCAATACAACAAATTAGATTTGTGAAAACCATCAAATACTTCAAGCGAAAAATTGAAGTTTTACATCCAAAGTCCAAACAAACCTTTAACTTTAGCCTGCGGCTCTCATCATCCATCAATCGACGACATCGATCAGCCTGCCGGCGCGTGCGTCTGTCGTGCTCCGTCTCCCGTGTGGCTGCGTGCCGCACGACGCCATGCCGGCCACCGGCCATCGATCGAGCATTCGAGCTCCTGCTGACTGCTGCTTCTGTTGCTGCTGCAGCTGTGCACGCCGTTTGACCGGCTGCTCCGCGGCTTTTCTTCGCTTTGACGTTGGATTTGCTGCTGTTTCTGATGAAAAAAAAAAACAGTAGCACTCGTACTGAGAAAGTAGTACTCTTGACTCTTGAGAGGAATTCCTGGCGGGAAGAAGACTTCAGTGGCTAGGTTGCTAGCACAAGAATGAGGAATGAATTGTCACTTTCTAGTTGGCAAATTGCAACGAACTGAACGAAGTATGTACAGTTGGTCTCCTCCGGTCCTCTTCTGACATGAGTACTTGCCGAAAGATTGTTATGCTGTCATGCTACGATAGTTCGTATTCGTGGACAAGATCAGCTTGTTTTCTTCGTTGAATTCAGGAAAAAAAATTGAAAAGAGAAACGATGCGATGTGTCCTCCTCCCTTGCGTGATTGTCTCTTCTCTATATAAAAACCGGCTTGGCGGTGAGTGGCTTTACCTTTAACTGCCCCCACTTCTCCCGCCATAAATGGCCGTTTCCTCGTCTCCTGCTACGCCGCCGCCGCCGCCGCAGGAGCTCGGCGGCGGCGAGAGGCGGCCGCACCACCCCCTCGTCGCGGCAGCCGCAGCAGCCTCCCTCCTCGCCTTCCTCTACCTCCCGCGGCCGCTGCTCCCGCTGCTCCTCTCCCCGGCCTCCCTCTCATCCTTGCTCATCCTCCTCTCCCTCCTGCGCCTCGGCTCCCCGCCCCCGCCTCCGCCCCCGCCGCCGGAGCGAGCTGCCGTCCCGGAGACCGCCCTTACTACTCCTCCACCCCCACCGCCACCGCCACCACCTCCGCCGCCGCCGCCGCCGCCGCTGCCGGAGCCCCAGAGCTGCGTGTTCGTGGAGACCGAGTTCGCGTCGTGGGCAGCCAAAGGGCGGGCCTTGGAGGTGATCCACGAGGAGTTCGAGGCGGAGTGGGGGCCGGAGGAGATGGGCTTGCCGTGGAGCTCCGACTCCGACTCGGACAGCTACAGCGGCAGCGACGGCGACGGCATGATCGAGATCGAGCTGGAGGAGGACAACCTCATCGAGATCGACATCTCCAAGTGCCGGTGATGGATTGCCTGCCTATTTTCCCTGACAATCTTATCAGATGTTTTTCCATGGGGTTTTTTGTTGACAAACAAATATCTTTACGGATTCGGCGTGTGAATTGGATTTCTTCGAACCTCTAGTTAACTAGATGGCTTGCATTACTGGATTAATTACTGCAATGTACATATAGGATGGTGAGATACTGAGTGAGAAAGTCTTGTTTTGTTCATCTGAGATGATCATAACTTCAGATCCCACTTGTGATAATAGCTACTTGAATCAAGTCTTGATGATTGCATTTGTCCCCAGTTTATCTGTGAAACCAAGCACTGTGATCTTACTGATCTATATCCATGATGAAATCCTAGTAGCACTGAACATTAGAAGATTGGCATCTCCTTTTTCTCTGAGAAAATTGTAGCAGGCTAGCAGCTGCAGCACATTGCATGAATGATGTTGCAATTGTTTGGAGGATTGGTGATGCTTCCAAGAATTATGAATCAGAGATTACTTCTGTGGTAGCCTACTGGTAGATGGTTGGATTGGCACTAAAGACTAAACATCACCAATACCCAATGCTACAGCCATCAACCTACCCAGCAGTTAGTGCATGCCGCTTCGGAAGAATCCAGCTCGTGAGTGAAGAAGGTAGCTATAATTCAGTTTCGTTCTCTCAAAATACTGCCGTCTGACACTGTTTCTGTCTTTTCTGTAGTGAAACTGAAGCGAAATTTCAGTCAAACAAACTCTTCATCTAGTGGTTATCTAGCATCAGTTCAGAGCTCACAGTCTATCTCAGATTTCACCGCCTTGATGCGCCTGTTGGACGTGGCGTCTCAAGCAACTGAACCGACAGCTAGAGATCAAGCACCGTTCCTATCATGTTGCACAGGAACATGCACTGCTTCGATTCAGCGACCTCTGATTTCGACTGCGTCCAAAATCCCAGATATTTCCTTTGGCAGCGAGCGTATCTCTGCAGAAAATTTCGTAGGTGCAGGCGGTGCAGCAGGTGCAGATATCCTGTGTCACACCTAACTCAATTCTGGCCACCGACGGCATAACAACGTCATCACATCAAGTACATGAATTATAGACTTTCACAGTGATTTGTGCAGAAAGGAGAATGGAAAAGTGAGATTGGAACATGGCAATGAGCTAGCTTGGCCCCGGTAGGAAGTTAGGTGGTCAGGTCCACGCAACAGCTGCTTGGGAAGTTCAGAGAGCTTAGAAACGGGCCACTTCGTCAGGTTTTGGCCCGTGTGATGTATTCTCTCTGAAAAGAGGAGGTGAAGGGAAGCAGTTTGAGCAGGCCACCATTGGACTTGGGCTTCTGAACAGGTCCCAGAGCTGGGCAGTTCTTGCAGCAGCACAAAATCTCCTTTGTTCATCCAGAATTCTGCTTCACGTTGTGATGGCCTGTGATGTTCATCTTCAGTTTTTGTCATTCTGTTGATTGCAACAAGTGCAGGATTCAGGCGTGAATCTAACAAGCATGTCGGATTCACCGATCACTGCCTGGCTCTCCAGCATCACTTAGTTCAGATGAAGCACTGGCAGAAACTGGAGTTGATTTCGCATGGCTGAATCAGATACGGTCTACTCCATCCATGTTAGGAGTTTCTGACCGAATCACACTCATGCAGAAGCTCGGCTGATAAGAGCCAGCAGGGTGTCATTTTCAGAATAGATTCCTATAGAGTTTTTATCAGCATATATCCACACCGAAATTCCTTTGACAAGATGAAGCTATTCGCCCTCTGAATTTCCAGCTTGTCACCGCATCAGCTGCTACAGCTAGCACAAATCATCTGTTGACAATGATTCGATTTGCACATGGAAGAGGATCATCTTGTTCTTCGCAAATGTCGGGCCTAGTTTGATAGGTCAGAATCCTGGTCCATTCCACGTGGATGGGTCGGGATTATGGTCCGCCAAACTAGCCTCAAGAATTCTTCACAAAGCTGCAGCACTTGCATTCATGTTTATGTGTCTGATTTGTGATACCACCCCTCCATGCATGTGATCTTCAGTTCATAATCTGTATACTCTTGTTTTTGTCTGGAGATGCAATTGCATCAGGGAATTTCAAGGCATTTCTAAATCCAGTCTAATCATCTGTAAAGAGGTGCTTTCTTGAGTACACATATTAAACTAGACTTGTTGAGACTGAAGAGGAGCATGTGAAATGGTCTTGATAACACAACTTATTCGCTCATTTTTTTACCAAATGCACCATTGTTTATTGCCAGGTACTTGATTGAATTCTTAGTTCCTATCAATCTCCTGTGATGTCGTGAAGGAATCCCCGCTTAAAGTTCACGGTAGTATACCTCGGATCCCAAAAAACCAGTGCACAATTAATATTGTTCTATAAACAGTGCAGCCTAGATTTGATCAAATCCGGATCTCGATTATTTTCACTTCACTATCTGCCATGTTGCTTCGTGATCTGGCTTGCTGTCGCCAGGAATATTCTACGGACAACACTAGTAAAGTAACAAAAACACTATAAGAAATCAATTGACTTGTGTATATCCATTCTGATACTAAAACAGTAGAACAATGAAGCCTGCATCTTTGCTGTCAATTGCTCGAAATTATCCTGTTGATTGCCACTAAAAAATTTGCATACTTTGATTATTTGTCACTTGTGTGGATGACAAGTGGGACCATTTTAGTGTATGACAGTGGGCCAAAGTGGCAAATAATCGAAGCCCATTTTTAAGAGTGGCAAATCATCAAATATTTCATTGATTGCAGTAATAGGAAAAATAAAATATCTACACGGTTAATCGAAATGGGCCTTGACACATAATGGTGTGGACTGATCAATGCAAATTATACTAGCTACAGTTGTATTTGCAGCAAGTGAATCGTTGAGTTGATCTTACATGCATCGATCAATTCAACTCAAAAACTTAAAGCTGATAAATCGAAGATGGGTCACGGTTCATTGGACAATCTTCGACAACTCGAGAATGCATGCATGTTTGGTGAAGGTTTGCTTTCAGTTGGTTAAAGGAAGCTAACAAACGATCCCCATAAGCTTGATCATAATGGTCTGCTAAACTTCAGCAGTACTGGCCCAACCATGTCGATCTGTCTCTTGGTTCTTTCTGTTCAAAGCCAAAGGCAACTACCACACAATCTTTCTAAGATGGCAAAAGCAGTGAAGGGATCAGATTTGAGTGCACCATTGTGCTGCTTTGGATTACATGCTTTTTTTCTGAACTCACTCCTGAATAATTTTTAGTCACCATTGAGATGGCATCAACTGTCAAGTTTGTCCTTTCTAATCATGTTTGTTTCAGCATTAACTGCATTGCATCTAGAGGCATTTCTAGCAGTGCTGTGACAAAAGCATTGAGCCACTCAAAGCCACCTACAGAAGCAGCTGCCCTAGGTTTGACAATTAGATGCCAAATTTCCTGTGACAGTACTATGATTCAAGTCAATGCGTTCCAGCAGGAGATACTGGCTTACAAACTTTATTCTTCTCAAGAAAGTAGAGCCTTTTCTTGTCCATGGACAAACTTTTAATACTGGGGTAGTAGTGTTTTTCTTCTTCAATTCCTCATGAACATTAATTTAGTAGCCTCATTGGCACTTTGTCACAGGCAGCAACTTTTCATGGGACCAAAATCTTTAGGTGTGCACTTTGTGAGCCACTAGCTGTGATGAGATTTGAAGAGTAAATTCAGCTCTCATATAATAGCAAGTAAATCACCCTCTTTTCCTGTCCACCTTATGCTGCCTTATTAGTTTTGTCGGAAGCGTAATCGTATATGTAGAACAGTAGAAGTATCAACCCAAGTTTTTCTGAAGATGACATACTGTCGGCTCGAATGTGATGCCCTTTTGTTTTCATGGCCATATCTAGTGGTCCTGTTCTGAAGTTGCTTTATTTTTATTATTTATATGGAGATATGGTCTCTTATCCTTCTGAAGTCTGAACAGGCCAAAACAGTACATGATTTCAGAAACATTTTTATTTGACATAACCATATTCCTGCATGGGCTGACAAAATCCAACATGAAGAATCGACTGTGACAGTACAAAAATCATGACAAACTTTCTGCCGTCTGATGGAATGTTTAGATCACATGCCTTCACAAAATCACAGTGACCTGGGACAGGGAGACTGAGCTGAAACCAGTAGCTAATAGCTAGTCGAGTCTGCCTCACATGCATGACCCAATATTCTGCAGATCTTCAAGAAAAGAGGAAAGCAAAGTGCCCTTTAACTCTCAGCAGGACAGGACAGGCAGGGCTCATGTGTGCTTCATGTGATCTTTGCCTTGCAAATCTTTATCCATCTTCTTTTCTTCTGCTATCTTTCTTCCTAATAAAGCTGGCTTCTCCCGTGAGAGACAGCACATACAGATTACAGCTAGCCCCATGCATGGGAGGTGCAGCCAAATGAAGGGCTCACATGGACGCCAAGACAAAAGGACAAGCCTGATGGACTCCATGGAGATGAGGAGATCGATCGAGTTCTACAATATATGGCACACAGTTGCAACCACGCACACCTGTGAATCCTTCAGTCTCTCTTGGCCTCGTTGCCATCGAATGACAGCTTCAGTCTCCAGAGCTCAGAGCTCAGAGTTCAGCGTGTGCATGTTGCTTGCTTTGGTGGCTCAAGATTCTTGTGAATCCTGACCTCCTGTTGACCTGAGACAGTCTTTGATCGCTTTGCCATGATTTCCAGTCGGCGGTGATCATCTGAAATTCTCAATCGCTTGCTTAGCTTGCTGCATGGATGGATGCATGCATCCGAATTGCTTCCTTCCGAGTCCCGAGCTGGAATGATGTTCCTCCCTTAGCTCGTGATCTTGCATGGATAGATGAAGTTTTCTAGATGTTGTCGACGCGTGGGGGAATGCATGGGTTAGTGGTTATACACCACTTGATCAAAACAAATCAACTGATGAACTTCTGAACTGGTAGGGGGGAACCAGTTTGCTGATGCACTGGCTTTATGCTACCTACCAGGATAGCAGGCGTCACGTAGAAAGTTCAGAGCTGGCATTTTCCATTATCTTGTTCTTATCCTTCCATGAAATTGTGCCGTTGCTTGGCCGAATTTGCATTCCATGAAAACCTGAGAGCAGTTCATGTTTTGAAGCAAAGCTGAAGTACAAGTACAAGAAAAAACTTGCAAGGACCCATTTACGGTGCCCCGTTATCTCCCAGGAGTTAATAGTTGAAACAGATCTGAACCATTGATTAAATATGTTTAAAATAATTAATTAAAAAATAAAATGGGCTAACCATCTATAGATTGCCTTGATTACGGAAAGTAATCTATATGTATATCGCCCGAACGGAAAGTTTATTAATTATTTTCTTTTTTTCTAGCGTATGCAATAATTAATCTGCTATCATTTGATTTTTTACATATATTTAAAAATAAATTAATTGTCGCATGTATGTGGACCGATATGTATTAAAGGAAGGTTATATTACCTCTACGAGTAATAGTTTACCGATTTCAAATTTAAGTCATTTGATAATGTATATTTAAGAAGTAGATGAGAAAATTAACAATTCCTAATGCTTTGACCATATGGGCCAAGTAGGATGCCTTGTTGCACGCATGAGTAGGGAGCTAGTAGGCTCGTGGCCACGACGAACATGAGGCAGTTTGTACCGTACCACAGTCCTGTTGTCACCCAAGGACAAGTAGAGATACAGTATCTATCTATGATATGTGATGTGATGTGAGTTGTGACATTAACATATCAAGTACGATTATTATTCATGTGTCATTATGAGAGATTACAATGTTTCGTAGAGCTCTATAATACCACCATGTCCCAAAATAAGTGTATTTTTAGGTTTATCTGGAGTCAAGACTAATTTTATAGTTATAAAAATATTTTTTATTTTATATCTGTTGTTGCGGGGGAAATAATCTCGTCATAAGTAGTTGGAACAAGGACCCGAAGATGATTTCGGAGCCTGCGCACACGAAACCTTTCGGCACCGCTACGATGCTCCGAAGCAGGCGCTCCGAAGTGTGTGGTGCCCCCTCCAAGCGAAGACTCCTAAAGGGATTCGAAGCCCGTCGAGCACTCCGAAGCCAACCATAATGGAGTGCTCAGCTTTCTCCGAAGGGACGACGTAGGCGCGGGGCTTGATGATTGCAACATCGGGCGCTCTCCGTTGGCAAGATGTTTGCTTTATATAAGACGTCCTGTCGTGACGGGGCGCCCACTTGGTCGAGACGTGCACCGTCACTCTGACTAGACACTTGCTTTATTTAGGCGATTAGATAAACCAGTACCGTCTTACCCCTATGGGATCCGGTGAATAGAGTCTGTAATGACAGTTATAACTAGAGGGTAAAAAAATATTTTCTTGTAGATCTCTTGCTATAAATACCTCCTCCTTTCACTGTAATAGAGACTCAGAACTTATGCAATCACATACTTAGAGCCCGACCAGAGTTATTATCCTCTTAAGAAGCTCTGTTGGGACTCAAGACAATTCTTTTAGCTAAGAGCTATTCTTTGAACTACTCAAACAGTTAGCGTAATCTTTTACGTCAATAGTATTTTTTATAAACTTATTCATGATGATTTTATCTAAAAACATCAAATGAAACGTGATTCAACACACTAGCAGTATTCACGTAAATAGAACGGAAAGGGCTTCAAAGTAAGGTAGATTTTACTATAAAATGGACTCATCTGCGCGAAACGGAAAATAAAGATTGACACGCTAATCTTACGTTTGAGAGAGATTAGACCTAATTTAGGATATGGAATATGAAAACGACTCGTTCAAGAGAATTATTAGAGCTTTATTTTTCACCGAAATAGGTCGGAGATCTCCTCTAAATGTGACATGTGGTGTGTAGAGTAATCCTATCTACACTAGGACGTTGCTCACTTTGTAGGTGGAATTAGTTTGTGCGCGTAGCAATTACGGGCAAAAGCCAAACCCACCCCGGACTTGGGCGACTGTTCCATTCCCTCGTGGCGCGCTTCTTCTCCCGCATCGGCATCGCAACAAACCTCGCCAATCCCCACGCCTTCTTGCCCTTCCTCCTCACTCCACTCGCACGCTGGCGCATCTCCCCACACCCCGCCCCGCCTGCATCAACAGCCGTGCTACCTGCCTAGCTCGTCCGTGCCTCTGCCTCCCTCCCCGTGGCTCCACCTCCATTAACTACCTCGACGAGGGTACGATTACGAACCCAGCCATCGCACTCCGCACCGCCTCCGACCCCCTGCAGTTACAGTTATCACACGCTCGGCGGCGGCAGACTCCCAGAGTCCCAGTCAGTCCAGTCTTCCTCCGTTTCGTTTCTTGCTAGCTCAATGCAGGGAGAAAGGATGCGTCGTTGAGGTAAGCGAGTGGCGGCGTGAGGTGGTGGGAGGAATGGGAGAAGAGGGGCGAGAGGGGGCGGCGAAGCAGGATGAGCAGGGGAGGCTCGCGGCCGCGCTGGACGCCGTTAGCTCCTTGGTGTCTGATTCCTTGTCGGCCTCCCTGTTCCCGTTCAAGTGGCAGCTCATCAGGGACAGGCTCAACCGGCTGCACGCCGGTCTCGCTGACATCACCGTCACCGAGGCCTCTGACGGTGGCGAGAGGTACGACGCGTTCGCGGGGCTCCTGGGGGCGGTGGTGGAGACGGCGGGGGAGGCGAGGGAGCTGGTGCCGCGGAGCCAGGGGAGGCACTATGGGGGCGGGAAGCTGCGGCTGCGCAGCGACCTCGACGTCGTGGCGGCTAAGCTCGACGCGCACGTCGCGCGGCTCGACGAGATATACTCGTCGGGCGCGCTGACGCGAGCGCGCGCGCTCGTGGTGTCAAGGCCGGGCGCCGGCGCCAGCCGCGACGACGTGCGGTTCTACGTGCGAGACCTCTTCGCCAGGCTCAGGGTGGGCGCCGCTGAGATGCGAAGGGAGGCCGCCGCCTCGCTCAACGAGGTGCTGCACGACGACGAGAAGTGCGTCCGGGTCGTCGTCTCCGACGTCGCCGACGGCATCGGCGTCCTTGTCTGGTTGCTGGAGTGCCCCGACGCTTGTGTCCAGGAGGAGGCTCTGGAGGCCGTCTCGGTGATCGCCGGGTTTGACGCTTACCGAGGCGACCTTGTTATCGGCGGCGTTATTGCTCCGGTGATCCGAGTCCTTGACACAGGCGCCAGGCCCGTGGCGAAGGAGCGAGCGGCGCGGTTGCTCTGCAAGCTCACCGAGAACTCCGACAACGCGTGGGCCATCGCCGCGCACGGCGGCGTCACGGCCTTGCTCAACGTCTGCACTGACCACAGTGCCAGCGGCGGCGAGCTAGTGTGCGCGGCTTGCCGGGTGCTGAGGAGCCTCGTCGGCGTCGACGAGATCAGGAAATACATGGTAGCCGAGGCCGGCGCGGTGCCGGTACTCGTGTCGCTCTCTCAGGGAGCTGCGGACGAGGCGGCGCAAATCCAGGCGATGGAGATCCTCGCCGCCATTGGCTCCGGCGACAGCTCCGTCAGGGACGTCGTGCTCCAAGAAGGCGCCGTGGAGTCCATGGCCCGCGTGCTCGACCCGGGCTCCTCGTGCTCCTCCAAGGCGCGGGAGGTCGCGCTCCGCGCCATCGACGCACTCTGCTTCTCCTCACCAGGCTCGATAGGCCGCCTCGTCGGCGCCGGCTTCCTCGACCGCGTCCTCTTCTTCCTCCGCAACGGCGACAGCACGCTGCAGCACTGCGCTCTTAAGGCTGCGCACCGCCTGTGCCACGTCTCTGAGGACACCAAGAAGACCATGGGCGACGCCGGGTTCATGCCGGAGCTGGTGAGCATCCTCCATGCAGCCAAATCCCTCGAGTCGCGGGAGATGGCGGCGGAGGCGCTCTGCGCCATGGTGTCCGTGCACCGCAACCGGAAGCGCTTCGTCCAGGAAGACGGCAACGTGGCGCAGATACTGCAGCTGCTGAGCCCCGACGACGAGAAGCTCTCGCAAGCGAAGCGGTTCTTGCTGACCACACTGATGCATCTAAGCGACAGCACCTCCGGCAGGAGGAAGATCATGTCATCGGAGCATGTCAGGTAACTAACAAATCCTCACCAAATGACAAATACTCGGTAAATTTCTCATCTTACGAAGACAAAAAGGACCAATTTCACCAAATCTTGATTGAAATGTTAGGAATCTCGAGAAGCTTGCAGAGACCAACGTCACCGACGCTAAGAAGATTGTGAAGAAGCTTGGTGGGAGCAAGCTCAGGAACATCTTCCATGGCATCTGGAGCCTGCAAAAAGCTTGACGACAAGCACCACTACTCGTAATTCGTTTGGCTAGCTAACACACATGTTCGCTTCACTGTAATTGTAACTGTGAATGATCGAATGGACGAATCACTCCACTGTGTTCTACTACTGCTCGATGACTTCTCGCTCATCAGAGAACTCATCAACCTCTGTGTATACCTCATATCCTCATCTGTGTCAAATAAAAGTATAAATCCATTGCAGAAAGTAACTTGGCATCTGCATCACACACACTATTCCCTGCAGTGTGATTCGAGGAGAGCAGCATGGCCGCATGGGTCGTCCTACAGTGTGTCAGACTGTCAGTGTAGCGGAATCATATCGATTGGTCTGAGCTTGCACAATTGCAATGTAGGGTCGCCTCGGCGTTATGATCTTTGCAGTACCACTATGTGCAGTGGGGATGAGACTATGAGATCTCTGCCTGCTGCAGCCGATGAGTTATGATCGCAATAAGTTGGCCGCTTTTCTTTCACCCAACATGTGGATATACTTATTGGCTTATTGCAACCAAAGCTCTGCATCAATCTGCTATCTGCATACGTCTCGCCTCCTTCTCTGACTCCACTGAACATTGCATTGTTAAATGTAACTGTAACCTCGTTGCTATCTTGTGTGCTGCTGCATCTGAAGCCGTCTTCCTCCTTGGCTCCTTCCTTGTCCTTGCAGGTGTTCTGAAGAGTAGACGTGCGTGCACTGGTCAAAGGAAGGCGGAGCAGACGCAGATTCTCTGCCTGTTCTTGGAAGGTGCAGCAAATGCTGATGTAAATGCAGGCACGGTCACTTTCAATTGTCCCTTTATGCTGTACAGTACAGGCTCGTGCTTGGATCGGATCTGGTATTCTGACGGTAAAAATCAGGGAAGTGGCGCATTGAAGTGATTTTTTTTTGTTTTCTCTTAAGAATCTGGTGCCCTAGCATTCAGAATGGATGCAGTCGCCAATCCGTTTTAGCCTTTTATGGTGTTTTTGTGCTGTTCATACTTCGCTCTCTGAGACCAACGGACCGGAGGAAACAGAAACTTAAGTACTTAACCTTATCATTAGTATGATCGCTGCATTTCTTGGATCCTGTCCACCTCTGAACCGGACAGATGAACTAAAGCCCTGTACGTTGTAGCATTCACTTGCTTCAAGCTCCGGACAAGACCGTTCAGCATGACGTGCATGAGAAGACATGTTGCTACTACATACTAGAATGATAGACTATAAAATTAGCCAGCACTGAAATTTCTTGTTTGATCGTTGGTCATCAGTTGTCTGTCGAGCTACCCATTCCAAGCAGACATCACAAAACAAGCTGCCTTTTTTATGCAGCCATAGCCAAGAAGAACTCAGGGGAATTGTCCGTGCAATTTGTGTCGTCTGATATATCCAATCAAAATCCAACGGTTATATATGGAACCTAATATTTTTTTTACTTTTTTCATATATAACCGTTGAATCTTAATTGTATGCATCAGATCGCACAATTGCATGATTGCACGATTGTACGGGATATTTCCCCAAGAACTCAGAGGTTTTAGTATGTAGTAGCAACATAAAAACATCCTTGGTGCAAGCTAAAATGGCAGATCCTCTGATGATAAGCGAGATGTCTCCCAAGCAGCGCACCTTAGGCGCCTTTTCTGCAGCAACACAAGTATGTCTTGTTTAGCGCTCAGAAAACAGAGATCATGCCTGCAAGAACGCGAGATCATATCGACGTTTTGGTCAGTTAGGCTGTCTACCTCCTTTCCACGAACCTACTGCAGGTGATGCTTTCTTCTCTTCCCTTTTATTGTCTGGGTGTTAGTTGGCAACAAAAATACCATTAATTTGATTAGCATAACATGAGCGTTTGTAGTCCAACGGTTAGGATAATTGCCTTCCAAGCAATAGACCCGGGTTCGACTCCCGGCAGACGCACTCCATTAATTTTTTAAATTTTTACAAAATAAATATAAAATCCATATACACTGGTTTTTTTAATTTAAAAACATACAAAAAAATATATAAAATACCTATGCATGTGCATGATGGGCCGGGACTCCATCGTCGTTTGGGCTTTTGAATGGTGTTGGCCACTCCGGCCACTTCAACAATAAATGGGCTTTCTTCCGCTCTCACTTGCTTCTTTCTTCGTCGTCGCCGAATTTGATAATATTCTCATCTTTAGATGGAAATTAAGAATTTACCCACCACATCTCAATGATATGTGAGGTCCACATAGGTCAATGACATGTGGGCCAGGAAGATAATTTCTCAATTTCCATCTAAATGGTTGAGTGCGGATTTTATATTGAAATTAGAGTAGAACATTTGAAACTTCATTTTCTAGAGTGCTTTTAATATGACATACTCTTCAGAAAAAGTATTTTGTTTGACTCGTACCATAAGACAAAGAAACTAGAGCAGGAACTGAAATCACGTCAAACACACCCTTATTAGTATACTTTTAGATCTAGATGATGTGATTATTGGTCATTTTATGTTGTTTGGTTACGGGGCGAGTGAGAGATGATGCAACTATTATGATAATATTTCTTAAATACGTGCATCGATGATTTGATCCAGGAAAATAAGCATGATTGAGCTATCCGCCCCTTAACTCTCATGGATTATTCTGATTGGTTGGGGGAGGTGTTAATTTTTTTGTCAGCAAGCACTACCGGAAACCACGAGTTTGCCGAGTGCCCTAGAGTTTGCCGAGTGCAATATCTCGGGCACTCGGCAAAGATGTGTTTGCCGAGTGTTTTTTAAAAATCACTCGGCAAACAAAAAACACTCGGTAAATTAAATGTTTGCCGAGTGTTTTTTAAAAATACACTCGGCAAAGCCTTGATACTAACGGACGTTACGGCGGCGTGCCCGTGCGGCCAAAAAAATTTTTTTTGGGGAGGTTTGCCGAGTGTTTTTTGAAAAACACTCGGCAAAGACACTTGGTTTGCCGAGTGTTTTTCAAAAAACACTCGGCAAACAATTTTTTTTTATTATTTTATGTGAAACCATGTTTCAACTTTACGTGGTATTTGCAATTTCTTTTTAACTTGAATTTTTTTCTGCACTCACAATACAACATATATGATCCCTCGTAAAAATTTCATATTTGTTTAAGTCATTTAGCTATTTTTTATTCATTAATTATATTTCTAGGATTTAAATTGAAATAGGTGAAATTTGAACTACAAGTGCCTAAAATAATAAACCAAAAATTATGGAAAAATCATATTCATGTTTTAATGTCTATTTATGGTTCTTATAAACTGAATTAAAAGAAATTTTGAACAATTTAGGGTGTGACGCTCTTTCAACAACGTGAAGCTTAATAGTTTTTTAATTATAAAAAAAATCAAATAAAGTCTAAAAAACATGAGACTTGTCATGGTGTTATTATATGATACATAAATGCTGTGATAAAAATTTAAAAATATTCGAGAAAATTATCACGTAGAGTGTTTAGAAACCGGAGATTAAGAGAGGAGGAATTAGAGTTTAGAGAAGAAATGGGATAGGTTTGAAAGAAGTTTTACGGGTGAATCATTTTTTATACTTGAAATTTTTCTACAATAAAAACACAACACATATTATCCCATGTAAAATTTTCACATTTTTTAGGTTCAGTTTGGTATTTTTAAATTATTAATTATGTCTCTAAAATTTAAATGGAAATAGGTTAAATTTGAACTTCAAATGAATGAAATAATAAATAAATATTATTAAAAAACATATTTATATTGTTGAGTTTATTTTTAGTTTTTATGCAATATAGCTTTATAATTTCTATCAAGAAAAGATTATAAAACAAATTAAACAAAAATAAAAAAATAAAAAAGACTCTTTGCCGAGTGCCACATTTGAGGCACTCGGCAAACATTTTGGGTTTGCCGAGTGCAACACTCGGCAAACCCAAAAAAATCATTCCCGCACAAATTTTTCAGGCAAATTTCAAAATTGACGCACTTTTTTCAAAATTTTCAAAAAATTTCTTTTAAAACCAACCCTCATTTCCTTCTCCCTCCATTCTCTCCTCTCTCTTCTTCCCTCCTACCGGCGCCCTCTTCCCCGACCGGAGCACCGGCCACGCCGCCTCGTCCGCGCCGCCCCGTCCACGCCGCCCCGGCCGAGCCACCTCGCCCGCGCCGCCCCGGCCACGACGCCCCGCCCGCGCCGCCCCGGCCGAGCCGCCTCGCCCGCGCCGCCCTGGCCTCGACGCCCCGCCCCGCCCGCGCCCCGACCCGCGATGCCCCGCCCGTGCCCCGCCCCGACCACGCGACGCCCCGCCCGCGCCGCCCCGCCCGCCCCGGCCGCGCGCCGGCCCGCCCCGTCCGCGCCGGTCGCGCCATCCCCGCCGGCCGTGCGTTCAGTTTTTTTTTATTTTATGTTTTTATGTTTGCCGAGTGCCACATTTTGACACTCGGCAAACCCCCGTCACGGCCGTTTTTTCCGTCAAGTGTTCACAACATTTGCCGTGTGTATTGCGTGGCACTCGGTGAAGTGTTCGCCGAGTGCCCCCAAAAAAGCACTCGGCGAACCATTGTTTGTCGATGATGTGTTTGTCGAGAGTTGTTTGCCGAGTGCAACACTTGGCGAAGCGTTTGCCGAGCGCAAACAAGGCTTCGCCGAGTGCCTTTGGCACTCGGCAAACAAGACGTTTCCCGTAGTGAAGCTTTAAATGATTTTTATCATAAACGGTATCTAATTAAATCTCTCACCTAATTATATTTTAATTGCAATGACAAACGGGACCTACTAAATTAGGATCACCGACCAAACAAAAATTTCTAATTGTTGTAGAATACATCCCAACCATAAATATTTAATTTATATAGGGCAAAATCAAAGGTATGTGCATGAGCTATCAATGTATCTAGCCAACATGTAGTTACAGCGAACTAGTAAAATATAAATCCGCAACTATTTCACCCAAATAGCTTCTCACCTTTTCTACAACTCTCATCTCACTCACAAGAGCTTTATTTCATAGGTCACAGTTTTTTTTAGAATCTACAGCTCAACAAAACACACCCTTAAGCATACAAGAAGTGGCTGCCGGCAATGGGGTGCTAATGGGGATAAAAACCGCTAATGACGATGAATATACCTAGATTGCAATTAATTTAAAATATCCTTTAAAATATTTAAAATCAGCTGTTGGATTGATCCCACTATACTACCGGTAGAATGCACCGCGACGATTCTCTAAACCAAATTCACCCTTACCCTCCTAGTTTCCATCTTAAATTTTGTGTACTCTAATCATGTTCTTCTAATGCGTCCTTTTTGGCTACAGTTTAATTTGAAGCTAAAATACATGCCGCCATGCTGGCTGACATTATACTCGAAGGAGAGTCAAAATATTGCTTTATAATCTTAATGAAACAATTAAACACATTTTATTTGATTGCCACCATACAAAACAAATACGGAGTATGGTGTATCTTGCAACAGTTTTAATTCCGCCTAGACCAGTTTCCCAAATGCTAGGAAATTAGCTTCATAACTTAATATTAAGCATAAGATGATCATTTTGATGGGGGTTGTTGTTTTTTGTTGGACTATACGGAGATGTCGTAATGATTATTTTTGTTGGACTATACGGAGATGCAGACTACTTTCAAGGAAACATATTGGCTTCGTTTCTAGGTACGGTTGTAGCACGATAATACAACAAAGAAGTTGATGAGGTGAACGAGTTCATCGCCTTAGATATTGCAAATCTAAGCTGGAAGCATAATAATAGACTAATTTAAAATTAGACTCAGTTGTTTTTAAATTATTTCTCTATATATGATTTATTTCTCTATATATGATACGATCGATTTTTGTAATAATTCGGAGGCGTTCCATTTTCTTAAAAAAAATGTCTTTGTCTCTCACCGCACACAAGTAATTAGTGCCATGTATGGGCAAGATTTGCAGGTCGCTCGCCTAATCACACGGTATCTAGCTACCCCATTCATTTCTCTTTAAGAAGTGGCGATATAACTCGACAGCCACTATAGCATGCACTTAGCTTACTAGCTAGCGAGAGCGAGCAGCGTGTGTTGGTGCAGTGCAGTGGCCTAGCTTTTCTTCTTCCTCGATCGTCCAGAACCCTCTCTTTACATTCACAAAATGCACGTCATTCTCGTAATCATGGAGAGATCGACGAGAGGTGCACCGTTATTCACGAGTAGCCCTTGGCCGGATTCTACATAAACGTGACTGTGACTAGGGTGCCACTGCCAAAAAAATTGCTGGCTGGGCAGCTGTATGAGGGATCAGCCACAGAAATTTCAGAAAATTTTATCATGCATATGCAGCACCTAGCTTCCGAACCCTCAAGAAAACGAAATTAGGAAGTGCTTAGTTACCTACTGATGCATGTCCTACTCCAGTAGTGACCTGTTTTGCACATGTCAAATTCGATCAACGAATGAACAATCAACCAGGTAGGTATTATATTCTTCTTGCCAGTTGCTTTTGGTCATCACCTTGCTGCATGCTGCTGCTTCATTGGACAGAGGGTCACTGTCGTTGATATGATGCGATCAGAATGGAATCTGCTTGACTTGTTAGTGTATACTACCAGCGTCATATCATTATCGTCTTCTCCGTCTAGCTAGCCACAGTACAGGAGCGCTCTCGATCGCAAGCGCCGTGATTTTTTGTTAGGTTTTTATTTGGAGCGACGCGAGTGACAAAGATATGCACGCCGGCGATGACTAATATGCTCTCTTTCTTGGTCCAGCTCGAGCGAGCGAGAGCTCCTGCAGTCGTTGATCCGAGTCGTCTGGTACAAACGATGGTATAAAATTCTCTGCTAACTGCTGTGAAATGAGTTGACTGTACTCTTGACTCCCTCCGGCATCTCTGTACTCTAGTGCTCTGCTATCGGTGAAGATCTCAAATCCTCTTTGATCTTGTCTGCACGAACACGACAGTAGAAAAAAATGACAGTTTAACAGCTGAGAGTAGCGTGCCTGACTGAGCTACCAATGAATTCCGAATTCCTCTTGACTTGGGTGTGTTTCTACTACAGAAGGTAGAACGAATTGAAACTACATTGCTGTCAGGTAGATCTGGTCTTGTTTCTGCACTCAACTGAAGAATATAATTGACTTGGAGGGAATTTTCAGGGAAATTGCGGTTAAATCTGACTGTGTGGCCTGCAGCAGGACGGGTTCAGTTAACCTGACAGCTGCTTCTGCTCCTCCTGCAGCCAAGATGCAGCTTTCTGCCCAACTTTGAAGGTTGAACTTGGTATGCTGCAACTTGAACTTGGAGTTGGACACTTGGACTTGTCTCCAACCTAAGTCCCGACTCCGAAGAACAGGCGTCCACGCGCGAGCCGGATCGCGGGCCCGGCAAGTCGTTCGGCAACGACGGCAGACCACGCATTTTCTTCTTTCCTTCTGTATAGCGAGACCGGTCAGCGACAGCGAACGGCGCGGCGCGCGCGTCTACACGTCGGCGACGACGCTGCTGCGCGCAGCGCGCGCGCGCGCTCTGGCTCGCGGTCGCGGCGCCTAGCGAGGCGAGGCGAGGCGAAGCGGAGCGCGCACGCGCGGTTTGACCACCCAACGCGCGCGGCCTGGATGGCTGGACCCACGTCGTCGACGGTACGTGCGAGTCGCCGTCGTCGCGCTTGCGGACTGACGGATGCGTGCTCCCGTTCTGTCGATCTCTCCTGCGTCGGTCGCTTGGCATGCCGGCGCAGTGACCATCCCATCCCAGTTTAATCGAATTAAAAAAGTCGGCCTACATTTGCTTCAATTTTCTAAGATGGGTTGGGTTGTCGATCTATTTGATGCTTTGTTTCATGATTGTTATGGTTAATACCAAAAGGGTCCTGAAGGCAAGCCTGGCTGACCTGGCTGACCCGTATGCACAACGGCCAGGTGCATGCGCCCAATTCACATTTACAGTGATCGGGAGTGCTCCCTAAATTCTGTTAGGGGCCCCCTGTTGCGCGGCACTATATAAGGAGATGCCTAGGTTCATGATCAGGTTCGACCTTTTCTCCTCTGTTTCTCCCAAAAACCCTAAGTCCCACCAATCTAAGTAATTGTGTCGAAGCAACGGGAGGATTCCTCTAACCTCCGCCGCTGTTCGCCGGACTTCGACGCCATAGCACCGGCCATGGCATCTTACTCATCTCCTCGTCCCGGAGCACACACTGAGGTATGCTATCCCTTCTAAGTGTAGTCTAGCCCTAAACGATCCTAAGCCTGTTAGCATCCATCAGTTAATTATAGGTTTGACCTGCTGCTTTGCACATTATGTTTATGTCATGGTAGCATTGAGCTGATGCGCGGCGCATTTTATACTAGTCCTACTTCGTACTGGCCACTAGCAGGTAGCAAGCACTAGCTACACGTACTTGAGTAAAGGCAGAGAAAGGCAACATTTACGGCTATGCCTCCTATGGCAACTGGGGTCCCGTCCGTCCCGTTGCCGTGCACTTGAAAGGCGACAGTAACCGCTAACCACCACCGTGAAATTGCAGCTGCAAACTCATGCATTCTGCATGCAGCATGCTCCATCCAGCTGCCACCGGCAAGAGGCAGAGCAACACGGCATGCATGTAAGTATGTAGCCGATGGACCGAGCTAGCTAGGAGCTACTAGTTCTAGCACCATTAGACATTAGTATCCGGTATTGGGGCCGGATGGGCAAAGATTGCAACAACGACAACTCGGCGTCTCAGCATTGACCATGCGCTAGCTAAGCTCCAACGCAGCTAGCCAGCCACTGGCACAGTGGCACTGGCGTCGTCTAGATCTGGCCTTACTCCCGCAAGCGGCCGCGGCGGAGAGAGCGACGACGCGCGCGTCGACGTCGACGTCAACGCCGCTGACCGGCGTTTTTCCTCCCGCGGCCCGCGCGCGCGCGGGCGCGGCGCAGCGTTGGCCGATGTGTCGCGGCGGGATTCCTGCTTCCTCTCGACTCGTGTAGCAACGCGAGCAGCGTGCTGTGTCTCTATACTATATACAGCGATATATACGTCGTGCGAGGCTTTGCGTTGGGTACATATATGCAGGTGTTGGGTGACGCGAACGTATAGTCGATCGAGCGTTGCCGTTGAATCTTGTCGGTCATTAACTGCTCGCGTCATCAAATGATAATTCATTAACTCGTCAGCTAGCTATAATTAGTCTCCTTATCAATCACGTAATAGGTCGTCTGCGGCAAATCGCAGACGGATTTGCCACCGGTCAATTCTGCAACTACATTGAATTTTTGAACCGTTCGTTCCGACGCATACCTCCTGAAGAAGGGCTGCATTGTATTCTGCAACGAATTGAACAAACCTCTTAACTAGTCTCCTTATCAAGTCTGATCAATGCAATGCAAGCTACCCCAAAACTGTTCCATTTACGGCCAGATCAGCACCAGGCACGCCGGAGGAGTACACACGCACACCGACGCAAGAATTCTTGCACCGGCGGTCGGCCGCCGACGTGCTTGCATGCTCTTCGCCGCCGAGTTAGCAGATAAAGATATTGCCAACCCTGTTGTCATATAAATAAATAAAAAGACGATATGACAAGTAAGTTAATGGAAAAAATGAGTAAAAATTATAAAAACAAGGACTAACGTAAGAAATCAGTTCTTCACGAAAACCTCCAAAAAAATAAATAATATGGTTGTAGATAGAGGAGAGAATATAAGTTATTGGATGAGATATTTTTTGACGAAACTATTCATTGATGAAAAGGTGGTATTTATGAATTATGAACAGTGTCTTTCTCTCTTTTATATCCGAACATCATCCGTATATACTATAGTTGGGATTGCCCCTAATATTCTATAGCTTTCCCGTTTTTAATTAATTAGCTGTAGGTACGCTGTAACCAACACAACTATAGTTAATTAAGTGTTGATAATTAAGACCGGTTATAATTAATTACTTTTTGCCACTTCCGGATAATGCTGACACACTAAACTGACGGACGGACGGACGGACGGACGTCGATCTCTCCAACGGAAAGCAGCGTTCACATGAACTCCCGCTCTTTCCAGGAAGCAGAAGCAGGCTACGTACTCTAACCAAACAGCCACAATTAATACGGGCAAACGATTTTCCTAAAAAATAATATTACATCTCTTCTATTCGTGAATACATGTGACTTTTGAATTTAATAATACTAACAGTATCTTACAGTTACAATTGTTTTTAAAATTTACTTCGAAATTGATGGGCAAGTGTATGTATTTTAATAAAACGGACCATTCTTCGCGATACCACAAACGGATCGACTGTAACGTTGACTGGAAAACTTGCGGTCTACCCCTTGGGATCTTAGTTTTTACATCGGGCCCCGTAGCATCTCGTCCGCCTATATATTTCCGGCTGCTGCCTCCGATCTCTCCATCCTCCCATTCATTTCTTGGATTTCTGCAGTCTCAGACACACTCTGCTTTGCTTTGATCTCATCTTCGTCAGAGTGATCTCTTCTTTGAGCTCGTGAGGCACTATTAGCCTAGCTTTTGGAGTGGCGGTGTTTTGCTAGCTAGCTAGTATACGTCCACGGTGAGGTGGTGGTGGTGGCAATGGCCGGCGGCGTGGTGATGAACCATGGAGGGGGGAAGGACTACCCCGGCAAGCTCACCATGTTCGTGCTCTTCGCTTGCATCGTCGCCGCCACTGGCGGCCTCATCTTCGGATATGACATTGGCATCTCCGGTGAGTTCAATTCATCGATCAGCGCTTCTCCTGTAGCTGTGCTTCGTCGTGATCTTTCCATTCTATGGCTGAAAGAGTAGAGAGGAGAGGGAGAAAACATGGTTGTGTTTGCAAGACTCGAGTCGTTCTCTTGGCCATCGTGCACCTACCGCCGTGTCGGCCGTCGGGAGATTCAAGGGAGAAATTTTAAGCGTCTCGCACGCGTAGAAACAAAACCACGATATTCCCTTTCCTGTTCTTTATTCCACTTGCAAGATTCTTGCGAAACCGATAAGAATCTTTCCGTGTCTCCGTCATTTTTGCAATCTTTATTCGATTCTTTCATACTCATCGACCGACTCGTTGATTCTTTGCATGCACAGTGATTTTACGAGGAGAAATTTGGGAAATGGAACTAAAAAAAGTGTTTTTTTTCTCTGGTATGCAGGGGGCGTGACGTCGATGAACCCGTTCCTGATGAAGTTCTTCCCGGCGGTGTACAGGAAGGAGCAGGAGGCGGAGAAGAACCAGAGCAACCAGTACTGCAAGTTCGACAGTCCATTGCTCACCATGTTCACCTCGTCGCTCTACCTCGCCGCGCTCGTCGCCTCCTTCTTCGCCTCCACCGTCACCCGCGTCGCCGGCCGCAAGTGGTCCATGTTCGGCGGCGGCGTCACCTTCCTCGTCGGCGCCGCGCTCAACGGCACCGCCAAGAACGTGCTCATGCTCATCCTCGGCCGCGTCCTCCTCGGTATCGGCGTCGGCTTCGCCAACCAGGTATACTGCTGTCATGCTGTCTGCTGCTGATGCTCTGGTCAATGCAGTGCAGTTCTTTGCTTTGACTTCGCACCGAAAAATATTGCTCTCATACATGAATGCTTTTGTCTAGCTGGAGCCATCAAAGCTGCAACTTTTCCTAAACTTGATGAAAATTTTGTACCTTGTTTCACCAAAATTTACTTTCTTTAAATGTGTGAAGTGATAGTTTTTACTTATAATTTTTTGTCGATGTGTGGAACAGTCGGTGCCGCTGTACCTGTCGGAGATGGCGCCGGCGAGGCTACGGGGGATGCTCAACATAGGGTTCCAGCTGATGATCACCATTGGCATCCTGTGCGCGAACCTGATCAACTACGGCACAGCCAAGATCAAGGGCGGGTGGGGGTGGCGTCTCAGCCTGGCGTTGGCGGCGGTGCCGGCGGCGATCATCGCCGTAGGCGCGCTCTTCCTGCCGGACACCCCTAACTCGCTCGTCGACCGCGGCCACACCGACTCCGCCAAGCGCATGCTCCGGCGAGTGCGCGGCACGGACGACGTCGAGGAGGAGTACCGCGACTTGGTTGCCGCCAGCGAGGAGTCCAAGCTCGTGACCCACCCGTGGAGGAACATCCTCCAGCGTCGGTACAGGCCGCAGCTCACAATGGCCATCGCCATCCCGTTCTTCCAGCAGCTCACCGGCATCAACGTCATCATGTTCTACGCTCCAGTGCTGTTCAAGACGCTAGGCTTCGCCGACGACGCGTCCCTCATGTCGGCCGTGATCACCGGCCTCGTCAACGTCTTCGCCACCTTCGTGTCCATCGTCACCGTCGACCGCCTCGGCCGACGCAAGCTCTTCCTCCAGGGCGGAACCCAGATGCTGGCGTGCCAGATCGTCGTCGGTAGCCTCATCGGCGCCAAGTTCGGGTTCTCCGGTGTGGCCAACATCCCCAAGGGGTACGCGGCGTTCGTCGTCCTCTTCATCTGCGCCTACGTCGCCGGCTTCGCCTGGTCGTGGGGCCCCCTCGGGTGGCTCGTCCCCAGCGAGATCTTCCCACTGGAGATCAGATCAGCCGGGCAGAGCATCACCGTGTCGGTGAACATGCTCTTCACCTTCATCATTGCGCAGGCGTTCCTCCCCATGCTCTGCCACTTCAAGTTCATCCTCTTCTTCTTCTTTGGCGCATGGGTGGTGGTAATGACACTATTCATCGCCTTCTTCCTCCCGGAGACCAAGAACGTGCCCATCGAGGAGATGGTGCTCGTGTGGAAGGCGCACTGGTACTGGCGGAGGTTCATCCGCGACGAGGACGTGCACGTCGGCGCCGACGTCGAGATGCCCTCCAAGCTCGCCAACTGACCTCAGTGTGTCGTCGCTGACGTCGTACGTTCATAATAAGCTGCTGCTAAATTAAAAAAAAAACGTTATAATTTCTTTTTCCATTTTCCTGTAGTATACTCCATTTGTCCCTCTCAATTCTCACTCTCACCTAGGACGATGACGAACAGTATGAACTTCTCCTTACGTTTCCTTTTTTTCCTTTCAAAGTTCCGGCTTAATTTCTCTGTGCCGGAACTCTACATGGGGATTGTTAATTTGGATCAAATATGAATATATATAAATGCAAGTTTCGAAAACTGCTGGTTAGTAAGCACATCGTCAGTTCGTCACTGGCTCAGCTCAGCCACACAAAACCACATCGATGCGAGCCACCCCTGTGCCCTGTTTGCTCTCGCTGGCATTGCAGTAAGAAATGCCACGAGACGGCAAGGAGTTCTTGACGCATTATCCATTATCCACCCCGTTAATAACTAGGTACCTTTGTGGTTGCAAAGGTGTGCAGTAATTCCAAAAAGTTGCGGTTGTGATCAGTGATCACTAGAGTACATGCCAACAACAAACGTCACAATTTAGGACCTGTTTGGATCCAATGAGCTCATATAAATTTACTAAAATTTAGTGACTTTAAAAGCTAAAGAACCAAATAACAAGAACTAAAATATGCTAAAATCTTTTAGCCCCATTAGCCTTCAAGGAAGAGCTAAGAGCATCCCAACAAGACATGCATCCCACCCTCTATCCTTGAAGTGGAGTTTCCTCACTCAAATTCATCCTCCAACAGGCAATCTATTCCAACGGGAAGAAATAGATGGGCATCCAAATGGGAGAGAGAAACACCAACTTTGGCGCGCCTCTCTCCTCACGCTATCTCTAACAGACATCAATTTGAAGCATTTCAATGTAAGAAGCAACCTGATTTTGTGTGGTTGAAATATTATATAAATGTAGGGTGGTTAGAAGATATTGTTAAAATATAGAAGAATGCGATATGGATGGTGTAATACGGATGATCTGTTGGAGTGTGTTTAAATATGGAGGGAAAATCTTTCTAGATTAACATCCAAATTGGAATATAGATATTTAAATTTGGATGAGCTGTTGGGGATGCTCTAAGAAGGGCTAAAATGCACCCTTTCCCACCCTATACACTCACTCAGCATGCATGTATAAAAAACAAGGAACAATAAATGAAGCATGTTTAAGTCATTTTCCACACCAATAAAGTCTTTAGCTCCTACTTTAGTCACTTGATCTATACAGAGAGTGACTAAAATTTAGTCACTGATTTTAGTCACTTTGCATTAGCCCTTGAATCAAAACAGACCGTTAGGTATTCATTTAACCATTTTTTGATAGATTTTCTCTCGTAGCATACATGAATTGATATTATTTGTTATATTAATCCTTACGACTTTATAACATATATAGGATGGCTAGGCTCCATTCGCGAGAGGGGTGTGTGAGAAATAACTAAAAGCAAGGCAGGCACACACAAGACGGACATTGAATAAAGCAAAAGAAAAAAAACTCTTTTCCTCCAAAAGGCAGTACTACTACCAACTTACAAGTCATCTTATCCATGGGTGATTCGACGCGATCCGGGCCCTAAAATCTCTCACGTGTTCGCATCCCCGAAAGGTAACGGAAGAGATCATCAGGACAGAGAAGCCGACACGATTCGGATTACGTCCCAAAAGTACAAGCCACCAACCTTGAAAAGTTTCGGTTTCGGACGATATATATATATACACACTTGTGAAAATAAATAGCTTAGATTATGAATTTAGATTACGAGATTCATTAGCTTGAAAATAAATTAGAATCAAGAAATTGTAAAGTACCAACATTTTCTAATTTTCAACGGCTACCTGATAGGATTGCCTTAGATTGATCACCTAGGTTTTAAGGCTAACAGGGTGTAGTTAGGCATAAACTTGGATGGTCTAAGAGGAAAAATAGAGAGGGATTACAGGTATGTGTACATTCCGCGTTGGTGCTTGACGATGACACCATGGTGAGATCTTCACGTCGTGGTCCGATGATGCGGCGGCTTGAGGTGAGACAAGCTTCTCACCGCTTTTGCGTTTTAGGCAGATTGGGTGTTTAGGAATTTTGGGATTGAGAGTTAGAGCGACTAAGATTAGAACCTAGAACACTAAACTTTCTTCCCTTAAATATGATGATGTGCGGTAGCGCCCCCTCAACCATATTCAATTAGACGCCCCTGATCAGGACATAGGAGTCCAAATTGACTCTGTTAGGAGTTCAATTAGACCCTCTCCTCCCTCCGAAGATCTTGAAAACTAACACTACATACTTAAATCAGCTAGCTACCGAGAATCCGTAGATATCACAAGCTAAAACAATAAGGCCCTAGACAGAGAGCCAACGTCGTTGTGTACATTTACAACTCACTCATTACATCTGCACTGCACATCGGTATATAGGCTGTAATGATTTTTTATCAGATTAAACACACGCTTGAGTTAATTAGTATCTAGGGTTTATCTTGCACTGCACGGGCAGGGAGTACGTGCAGTAGCATAGTGCAGCTAGTCCGTCACGGGGTTGTTAATGAGAAAAGGGGCATCCGGATTAGCGCGAATTAATTGCGGGCCGCGGCGAATGCGTGACTCCAATCCAGACCAAAAAGAAAGGCGCGCGCGCGGTGGGTTGTTGGATATGATCCGGATTAATTTGTGGATAAACCTCAGCTCGTGTTTCCTCCGATCGACGTGTAAAGTAATCGGAGCAATTGAATTGCGATCGAGTTTGGGATTTGGTTTTTGCAACTTGGGGGTGGAACTGCTTTCACTTGGAAATTTGACCCGCGTGATTAGGATAAAAGCAGGATGGATCTAGCGAAAAGTATAAAGGATAGACAATAAATTTTGCAAATTGATATCTGAATTAGAGGAGTACAAAAGACTTAATAACGGTGCCCAGAGGCAAATTTTATGGTTCGCTAAAAATATCGTGAACCGTTCGTTTATTTTGATTTAATGGTTAGAATTAAACATAATGACTTACTACCTCCCTATAAGGTAATACTAATTCTTGATTTTTATGCGCAAACTTTTCCAATTTTATGTGCCAACTTTTCAATTTTTTGCATATATTTTCCAATTATATACGGTACTAAGTATTTTAATTTTAGTTTATTTTTAATTCAAATGATACGTATTAATCTTGAGTATTACATCTTAAGAGGTAATGGGTGTACCGTAACATAGTCTCTATATAATTAATATAAAGAAGTAGTATGTTCATTACACACTTTCTTGATGGTCTTCAATTTTTAGGTTTGTAGGTTAAGTTGGGTACTTAACTTTCGATTTATACTAGAAAAAACTATGGTCTTGAAAAAACTGGTTAAACCTTATGTCTTTTTAGTTTAGCTTCAAGCTTTGTAACTAATAATTTAATTGTAAAGGCTGACCAAATACAATGGGCCGACTTGTGGCCCCTGAAGCCAGCGGTGGAATGGGCCGGAACGGGAGTAGCACGCGCGTGCGGGCTGGGCTATGTGGGCCGAAACTGGATTCTAATTAATTGCGGGCCATTTCATATGGCCGTAACGTGACACTCGGCCCGAAACGTGATTGCCTTGACGTACGTGTGGGTTGTTCGTTCTACATGGGCTCGGGTTGTTTCCCTTGTTCGCAACGGCCCACAATGTCAGCCCAGTCTCACACGGCAGATTACAATTAGCACGTGTTTTTATTTGTTTTCCGGTTATTCAAAACTCCCGGGAAATTTGATTTTGGACGAATTCGATTGGAAGAGAGGAGATGCCGTGGCACATATGAGTAAATAATTTGGATCAGAACAGATTCGTAGCAAGTTACGCAAGAATCGTTTACGGTTTGGTTTAGATTTTTGAACCAGCTTCCTGGCTCGGAAGTTGGAATCTGAATCAAGCAGTTTTTTTGGTCACACATTTTTTAAAAATCTGTAGATTCTCATTTCACAATTTCTTAGTTTAACTTTGAATCAATATTATCTACTATGATGTTAAAACATATTAGTTGATGTAAAATTTTAAAAAGTGAAATTTTAGTAAAATATATCATTTTAGTATAATTTAAAAATATATAATTTTAATATAAACATTACAAAAATTCATGATTAGAATAATTTATAAATATGCAACTATTTCAACCGAATAGTTTATCAATTTTTCTACGACGCATAGCTCACAATAACTTTTCTCAGAATCTATAGTTCAACAAAACGCACTCTTGATTGGTCGACTGAAAGACTACAGCTAGACAGCTAAATAAAATAGTTTGCTTAGATTCTCACAGACATCTCATGGATGCTTTTTAATTAATTACTCTTAGAGTGGGTAACATGACGCTCATTAATGTTGGCCGTCGTGTTGCTACCTGCTACCTTGGGGATCGGACACGTGGCGAAATTACCGTCCGGAAAACACAATTATATATATTCGTGATGAAGTATAACATCTGGTAGCTAGCCTGTTTAATTTGTCGCGTAAATTTACACGCTGCTAGATCGAAGTTCTGATCTAGCTGGGCCGGTGTAATTAATGAGGGGCCATAATCTCTTTGTTTCCAATAATCCAATTTGGCCTAAATCAAATCTATCAATCCTTTTCAATAACCAGAAAACAATTAAAAAACAAGTGTAAATTTTATGGTGTCAGGTATGCACCGACGAGTTCAGATATTCAGATGGGACGTCCATCTTCCATCAGTTGCACGGCCGCCGTCGCCACCTCTCGCGACCATGAGCGCTTGGCCCGGCCGGCAGTTCGTTTCTGATTTGATTAAGATTGTAATCTCTAACTTTTTTACGTTTGATTCACCATATAAAACAAAATCGAGACGAACTCACGAACTGGAATAACAACAATAATAATACAAAGTCAATACGAAAAGGAGAAGAAAAACAAACTTATAAAGAGGGTGTAGTTAGCTGTTCTTAATAAGGCGTACACACGCATGGCCTGCCACGGGAGAGAAGCTAGCTAGCAGCCTCTAGCAGACAGATCACCGGCCGCCGAGACGTAGATCGATGTGCCAGGAGGAGAGACTTTGCGTGCTGTCCCAGGCTGGTATCCCGTCGCCGTCTTCACCGCCACGTTCCTCCGGCCAAGCCATTTCACCCACCCAACGACCGGCCACCACCACCACTCCAGCTACTTACCTTGCCCGCCACACGCTATACAGCCTCTTGCTAACTAGCTAGATCTCCAAAGTACGTACGTCCATTCCGTTCAGGCCTTCACGGCTACGTTCTTAGCTAGCTAGCAAGCTAGCGAGGTAGAGATCTCGATCGTCATGGCGCCGGGGCTGCTGGCGTGCTTCGGCAGGGTGAGCGCGACGGCGTCGGCGCCGGAGCCGGCGACGGAGGAGCTGGCTGCTGCAGCGGCGCCGGGGCCGGTGCTGTTGGAGCTCTTCTGCTCGCAAGGGTGCGTGGCGTCGCCGGAGGCGGACGCCGTGGTGGCGCGGCTGGCGCAGGATCAGCAGGAGGCAGGCGGCGGCGAGCGCGCGGTGGTGGTGCTGGGTTTCCACGTCGACTACTGGGACTATCGTGGGTGGAAGGACCCATTCGCGTCCAGCGCGTGGACCGTGCGGCAGAAGGCGTACGTGGAGGCGCTCCGCCTCGACACGCTCTTCACGCCGCAGGCCGTCGTGCAGGGCCGCGCGCACTGCGTCGGCACCGAGCAGGACGCCCTCGAACAGGCCGTGCGCGACGCGCCCCGCTACCCCGCCCCCGCTATGAAGGTACGCACCAAGATCGTCACAGATCTTCCGGCTGCAACTACCAGCCGCCGTGACCACACCTTGCGCTACTAATTATCCGATCAGGCAAGCATGAAGCATCTGTATCTGATCCCGTGATCCGTGATCTGATTTGCCATTTGCATGAATCTGGGCATGCTGCAGGTGACGTTACAGAGGCCGAACCCGAGCACGCTGCAGGCGTCGTTCACGGGACGCTGCGCAGCCGGATGGAGGGCGGCGGGAGCGTGCTGGTGGCGCTGTACGAGAGCGGGCTGGTGACGGACTGCGGGCGCGGCGAGAACACGGGCAAGTCGCTGCTGAACGACCACGTGGTGCGGCGGCTGGAGAAGGTGGCCGCCGTGCGTGACGGCGCCTCGGCGCGGAAGTCCGTGTCCGGGCAGTGCAATTCCCGCTTTGGGACGCGTTCCGCGCCTCCCGCTGCGGCCTCGTCCTCTTCGTCCAGAACGCCGCTCTGCAGGTGCTCGGCGTCCAGCACTTGGACCTTCCCGACAACGTGTGACACACTCGCAACATTCTTTTGCGTCGATGGTGTGCCAAACGTACGTGTTACATTGATTTGTTGGGGAGGGACGAGCATTAATTTCAGATGTAATATTTGTCCCTCTTTTTACTTCTTACACGATGAGATGAAGTGATGGGCACTTTGTACGCGTACTCCGTTTGTGCCGTTTATTTGGTATGCTTCAGTGGTCAACGTTGCTTCTTGCTTGCAGTGTTCTTGTGTGGCCCATGAGGAACAGTATTTTTGGCCCACACTATGAGTTTCAGTCGCAAAACTGTATCCGGATCAGCTCGATTGCTCGGAATATATGAAAATGAGCTATATGTCATGACGTATATGATGTAGCAACGTTAAAAATACAAAAATAACTGTGAAATAGAGGTGACGGGTGGTGAGCATGAATCAATTTAGGATAAAGGCGGACCCAAATAGAGTCGACAACGAGGATGGACGTGGCTGCCGACGACGAGGGCATGCGGTGGCGGAGCAAAAACGCATGGCATGACCTTAGGTTCGTGAGGCTAGGGTTGAAATTGATGGCATGATTTGATCATGGACTCCGGATTTTATAGGAGGTGTTGGAGAAGGAATTGACGACGAGTATGAAAGGGTATTCTGAGACTTTCAAAAATAATATTGTGTCATGAATATGTTATTATTTATTATTTCTATATAAAACTAATCAAGTTTCCATAGATTTCATAAATTAATGATTTCCATATAAACATATCAACTTTCGTATATTAATGATTTTTATATAAAACATAACAACTTTCATATATTAATAATTATCATATAAAACAGGCAGGCTTAGCGCCACAGAGGAGGGGAGACCATAATGGGCTGGGTCATACAAGAGAAAAAAAAGATCAGACGACTATAATTTATTTGGTATAAAATAAAGTGTTGTGATTTAATAGTTGATATTTAAACTCGTCAATTATATAGTAGGGTAGATATGACATACATAATACTAAAATAAATATTTATTAGTGAAAAAATATAAACATTGACTTTTTTTGAAAAATATTTTTAGACCAGAAATAGTAGATTGTTTGTAGAGATATCCCTAATTTTGTACAACAAAATTACATGGAAGAACAACAATACATCTCCGGGTGAAAACCGACTCCGCTGAGAGCCTGAAACAGAGGATTAGCAGAAGTAGAGCGAATATATCGCCGTGTTCGTCGTCGTCGTCGACCTCTGCCAAGAATGGAGGAGCGACACTGCACCAGCCGGGCGCCGGCCAACGATGACCACTACTACGTAACCCCGTCCCCCCCACAACTGCCGGAGACCAGAGATCCGACCGGCGGGCGGCGGGCCCGTGCCTCTGCCTAGCATGCACCACCCGCCTCACTTGCGCGCGCGCCGGCGACCGCGATGGCCCGGCGCCACGTGAAGCCACGTGAACCGGGGCCAACCAGCTTACCAGCACAACGGCACCGGCACAACGGTCCACGGACCACGGGCTCGTTTTGGACGTTTGCGATTAACTTTTCTTTGGATCGGGCCGTTCCGTCGTCCGTCGACGCCGAGCTCCGGCCTCATGCCGTCGTGTCGCGCTCCGGCGAGGTACAGCGTCTCCGGAGTCCGAACAAAGCATGAAAATGACGGCGAGACGAAGGCGCCGCGCGCGACCCTCGGCACATCCAGCTAGTCCTACGACTGCAACTTGCTATAATTTTGGTTGGTGTCGGTAAAATGGAAACGAAATATTTCAAAACGAAATATTATGTAAAAAATTAGAACTTTTCTCTATTTATGAAATATTAAGCGATTTCTTGATCATGGAAGCATCAACACAAATCATCGTCCTTTCAACAGAAGCTCCCCCACAAGCTAATGATTCGTTGTCACTGATCCATACTGATGTAGCCTTACTCTCCCACGGGGTGAAATGGGTTGCCTTTCAAATATTCCATGAAATATGTACAAGAAGCATCGAAGCTTCGATTGTGGAAGGATGTGCGTTACGTTCATGTTAGCTAGTGAGCTACCTTCCTCCACTAGCCCAGCCCAGCCCAGCCCAGCCCGTTCGACCCGGCCCGGTTGCCGCGCGGGCGGCACGGCAGCTAGCTGGGACCCCAGCAGCTGAGGTACATGGCCTTGCGGAGCGACTCGTCGGCGCCGGCCTGCCTCCGGCCGTCGTCGGCGGCCGCCCGCGCGGCGCCGAGCGCGGCCGCCTGGGGCGCGAGCCAGGCGATCCGCCCCCGCGCCCCCGCCCTCTCCCGCTGCGCCCGCACGGCGGCCACCGTGGCCGCCACCCACACCCTGCTCAGCTGCGCCATTCTATATCCCCCACCTGCCCTTTCTCTTCCCTAGATTGCGCTGCGCTTCGCCTCGCCTCGCCTCTGTCTAGTGCCTGCCTGCGCGGTTGCTACGGCTGGGTTTCGGAGGTGGGAGAAGAAGGTAGGGGGCGGTATTTGTAGCGGACGCGACGGTGGTTTCGGCCACTGCGGCTGCTGGTTTCGCGATAGGCGGTTTTGCTTTATCACTAATTCTCTCTCTTCTATCATATCACTTCTCTGCTTGCTCGTCTCTCGCAAGATGACGACGAAATTTCATCAGCATGGCCTGTGATTAATAAAAACCAATCAAGCTGACGTCAGATAGTCTTAGTTTAGCCGAAATATTATCGTCACGGACAAATGTTAATTAAGGCGTATTTGTTTTAGATTATGATAGCCAAAGATAATCGTTAGAGAGAGTATATTTTATTTTTAAATTATGTAGCTGCTAATTTTAATAATTTAGATTTAAAATCTGAATCGTTGTTTCAGTTTTTAGTTTCTAGAAATGGCTATGACTGTTAAAATTTGAAATAAACAGAACTTGCTATTCCATTCGATTCTTATAAATTATTTAGTTTTTTCAAAACTTTTTTAAATATAAATCGGTTTGAAACACATGATCTTTTTGATTTTTTTCTTGCATTTTAATTCAACCGTTAAATAATTATTACCACTCTTACAAATGCATAACCTAAGTAAATAATAATTTAAATTAAATTAATTTATTGCATAATTTATAGTACACAACTGTTGTGCAAAGTGTAGACAGATGCGATCAGAACAGATGGAGAGAGCTTGTGTGAGACTGTGACTGTACAGACGCCGGAGCTTATCCTGAGAGGGCCTAGTGCCTAGTGGCTAGTGGTGAGTCATCGCTTTCCTAATTTGTCATGTTAACATCCACTCTTGTCATCTTGTGCGCTTATCCGGCCCTCTAATTTTACCGTATTCCACGGCAATTATGGGTCACGGTTACGCACGATGAGGACGAGGTGATTGTCGTACGTGGTTGTCAGAACACTCAATTATTGGTCTTGGAATTGTATTTCAAATATATATTTTTCATCCACCACGTTGGGTATAGAAATTTTGGAAAAAAAATCGTCCACTGGCTGAGAAAATATTAGGTGCCGTTTGGTTGGGGACAAAATGGGATGAGATGGTTTTTTCCCAGTTTTTTTGGATGGAATCGTTCCATCTCGTGTTTGGTTACGAGGGATTAGGATGTTCTAGTTTAATGTTTGGTTGGTGGGTTGAGAGAAACGAGATTTTACCCGGGAACCTCCGTCCCGCACCGAAACACCTTCTGTCCATTTTAAAATCTTTGTCCCATCCCTAAAACCTTCATGTTGGAACCTCCGGTCTGCCATAGAACCTCTAACTCGGTCTCGGAGCCTCCGAGCATGAGGTGGGATGAGTTCGTCTCTTTATTTTTGGGGACGAGTTCGTCCCGAATATTGGAGGAATATTCCTTAGTGAGACGACTCCGTTCTACCTGACTCCAAACCAAACACTGTAAAAAACAAGACTGTTCTGTATTATCCCACCTCATCCCTCGAACCAAACACCACCTTAATTGGCGACTAATATCGTATATCCGTTGACGTTACGTTCGGCAGAATTTTCGAATTGTTCTTGGGTTTGAAAGGCGAAAGATTATGAAAATCTTTATCAAACACTAGAGTAGAAAATTTTAGTTAGTTTCATGTATTTTGGACGATTTTTTTTTTTAGAAACTGCAAGAGAAATGTAAAGGGATGGAGTAGGAAACATGAAAAAAAATGAGGTCAAGGGAAGGGAGTCTAAACATGAGGCGCCTTCTCAGACTAAGCTCTGGCTTCATCCTTAATTTCTTGAAGGATAGAGGACCGCTTTTCTACATTCCTGAAGGCATGACTGTTATTTCCTTCCAAATTTCCAAGTTACTACAATATCGAGGGAGGAGGTGGCCTTTGATGGCTGTCCAGACCTAGAGACAAGAGACGGATGTGGTGCGGCTGTGTTGGTGTAAAAGATTACATCTACAGGTTCAAATAGCCTCAAAGGGCTAGATCAGAGACAAAGTTTAAATTCCCACTGGTTCAGACCTCCGAAAAAGCTAATAACCTTACGTCCACTTCGAAGTGTATATTTAGACTGAGTTTTGGGTCCGATTACCGTAGAAAGGACTCATATTTATAGGTAAAGATATAATAAAAATACTACTATATCATCTAGTTACAACATTCATCGTGGACTCTGCTTATAAGACTCTGTATGGACAGAATAGTAAGATCGAATGTTAACACAAACGGTAAAATGAATGTCTTGTCATAGATTGTGACGTGATTTCGGGATGAAGTCCTTTTGGAGCTAGGGACCCTTTGGAATCCTTCGACGTTCTAGGAGCTTCGGCATACCTTCGCGACGGTCTTCGAGGCCTATGTCGGAAGGCTTATGTCTCTTGCTTCGAAGTACCCTTCAAAACAGTTCATCTAATTACAATTATTGATGGAATTATTTTTCTCCAACAGACTAGTTTGGTGCTCGCGGGTGTGAAGGGAACTTATTCTAGACTAATCGGCAACATCATCCCAAATTCTCTTGAAGAATCTACACGCGCCGAAGAGGTGAATCACATATTTCTATTCCTTACATGCTACTAGCTAGAGATATAGTATGTGTACTCGTAATGTACTGTTATATATATATATATCATTAATTTTATCATAACTACACTATTAAAATATAATTTTTGCAGACACTTCTTTTACTGTATAGACGGTTTAAAAGAGAACACACTTGAAAATCGTATCCTGAGGTGGCTGTTATGAACCACCTATGAGGTTATGAACATACTATGAAATTATTTTATTGTGTAGATCGTATTTTCTAAAAAATATGCAATTTGAATGGTCAAATTTAGGGTTAAAATGAATTAGTTATGATTTTTAAAGTTTCATCATTATTTTGGGTTTTCAGAAAATAAAACATAATTATTAAAAATTTATAAATTATTTATAAATATTTTTTATTTGTTCAAGTGTTATTCAGACTTTAGGCAAAGTTGGATGGTGTAATTCAGACTTTATCATTGATCTGACACGTCATCATCAGCGCCACATCAGCAAAATCACCCATTGTTTCGCCACATCAGCAAAATCACATTTTAAAGTTGTAGGTTGAGCTAATTTCAATACCGCGAGTGTTTTTCAGATGATAAATTTTTTAGGGGTTATTCATACTTCAACGATACTTTGAGAGTGTAATTTAGACTTTTTCCTCGTATGAATCGGGACAGAGATCTGTTGTCTACAAAGTTCAAAGTTTTTTTCGTTTAAACCAACCTAAAGGTCCGTTCTGAATTTTCATCCAGAGCTTTGCTCTTAGAGCATCCACAATGATTGTCTCAAATAGCTAGCTGATGTGGAGCTGAGAAAAGAATAAAAATAATAATTTATCTCACCACTAGTACTTGGTCCCACACGTAATACACTCAGTTTCTTGGAATACGTTAAATATCTTATCTATTAGCTCGTTGCTAGTTATTTTCTTTTCCCCCACATTTTCTATCCCCGTAGAAAAGAGAGTGAATCTAGCTAGTGAAATAGCTTACTATTGAAGATGCTCTTAGACATATGATGAATCGACAAACAAACATGTACCAAGTACCAACGTCATCCAATTCAGATTACGATAACCAAGTACCATATTGTTCTCCAACTTGATGGGAGTGCATCTTCAACCTCTAGGCAGCCTCTTTTCACAACTTTATAACTTTCACCAAGTATAAGTCAATTCTGGAGTTAGGATCTTGACTAATTTAGACGCCAAAACAAGCTTCAGAGTCCAAGAAGCAAGGCAACCTAATCTTTATATATGTTCAAGTCAAAGGAAGTACAAATGCACTTGGAATTTAACTATTTAGGCAGTATATGTACACTCGTTTTCCGCTAATGTACGTAGATTTCTACCACGTTCGATCGATCGATCGATATGATGCAGCTTCGCTTGAGCTGTCGATATATGATGAGCACGTACATGGCCAAGAACTTGATGAACAACTGGAGCCCGCCCGTGCTGCTCGATCGATGATGCTTTTGATCAGACCATATCATGTAACGTCTTTGCAGGGTTAATTACACCTAGCTTGGCCCCCAGCAGCTGAGGTACATGACCATCCTAAGCGACTCCTCGGCGGCGCCGCGGACCTCGACGGCCGCCGCCGACGGCCGGGCGGCGGTGAGCACCGAGAGGCCCCGCTTCGCCGCCGACGAGCACGGCTTCGCCACTTGCTCCTGAGCTCAATGGCTGCCCCCAGTGTCACCGCCATGTACGCCTTGTTTACCACTGCAAACCTCATCTTTTCTTGTTCTCTGAAGATTACTATTGTTACCTGAATCCGAAGCTATAAACACTTGCAGCTTGAGAGCTCAGCAATGGCTAGCTGCTGTGAACTTGTGATGTCTAGATGGAGAGGTGAGTAGTGAACCTATGTGTCTATATATACAGTTGTTGCCATGCATGGCAACTTGGCACAGGAGGGCTATGTCAGTGGCCAATGGTTTTTGGAGGCAGCTGGGAAAAACAAGTGGCTGATAGACCATAGGTTCCTTCAAACCAGGAGCTCATGGAGGAGAGAGTCCATGGTATTGGCATGGCTTCCATGAGGCCATCTGGTTTGGATGTGGACTCCAGCTCCATTGCTTGTCTTCTCTGCACCATTCAACTGATCATGCTTGTGCCTGTCTCTCACATCACTGTTTCAGCTGCAACTTTCAGCAGAAAAAACCTCTTAGGGCAATTTAATGAGGAGGTTGGTGCTTCGGGCTCGATCACTTTGATGACTGAAAACCACATGCAGAGACCGATGAAATGCAGAGACAGAGAGATTGTACGTGCCCTGCCTGCTCATGGTCCGGATAAGTTCTAAGCATTTGCTGATCTGGTGCGTTTATCCGTTGCAACGTGCACGCGTGGAAGAAGCCGCTCGAACAATATTCTTCGCGGTAACCTGCATGTGCTACTTTCTTCAGATTCTTCAGCTTACCTGACAAATTAGCAAGACAGGCACAGTGACCATTCAGAATATAAAGCGGACTGTTGGCTAATTAACTAGGACTAGTTGTTGGATCGCCAATAAAGATCAGTAATTACAGCGACAAAGGGTGCAGACAATCGAGTAGATTATCAGATCCAATGCAAGTATTTTAATGGGTATATAGATCGCCCGAATCTCATCTTGGAGCACCATCATTTGTAGCTTTCTGGTCATGACCTGAATTTCAACCGCAAGTGGAGATCGCCTTCAGGAAACCGGTAAAGTTCAAGTGGTTTATAAAATTATATAACGCATTAGGGCACTAGCTAGCCGCGATTGCGTTTGACACGATGAAGCGATTAAAAAAATTTAGCAGAGCAGTAGTTGGAGCCATCTGTGAGTTGATAAGGACGCGGGATATAGATCGTTGTTACTAGATCAGTTATGCTTCACGGTTCGTTTTAGGTTCAGATTTTACAAGTAGTTGCGATCGTCGGGGACCGAAACAAACATGATCGTTGGGACTAAAACAAACATGTGTTAGGGTGTGTTTAGTTGAGCTGTAGATTCTGAAAAACTGAGGTGAGCTGTAGAAAAGCCGAGAAGCTATTTGGTTGGAATAATTATGGATTTATATTTTAGTAGTTCGTGATATTTAGTTATATTATTAATGTGTAATTTTACATGTAAATCATTCTAATCATGAAATTTTGTAATGTTTATATTAAAATTATATGTCTTTAAATTACACTAAAATTATATATTTTACTAAAATTTTACTTTTTCAAATTTTATAACCGATATGTTTTAATAGCATGGTAGGTAATATTTATTCAAAGTTGAATTAAGAATATGTGAACTAGGTTATACCAGTTTTTTAAATTTGTACTACGAGAATCTGTAGATTCTGGAAATTTGGAAAAGCTGAGTGACCAAAAGATTCCAGCTTCTAAGCCAAGAAAGCTGGTTCAAAAATCAGATTGCTTAGGTAAATAAACTTTGTGGTATAATTCATGGAAGTAAAATTTGGCAAAACAAATTGATATGTTTGAACTTGCAAGAGTCAGAACCATATTCCAACTTGCAACTGTTGACACAGGCAGGCACACAAAAAACAACTTGCAAGTGCCAGAACTGTAACAGGACTATGAGGATAGCACAGCAAATTATTCTTATTTATTGACTGAATTGCATGTTCCTTGGAAAGGATCAAAGGAATTAGAAAAATGAACACACTAAATCACTCTGCCTTCTCCACATCCATGGCGTGCTCACTCTGAACTGCTCTGATGAGTGATGTTTCAGAAGATACTCTTGGTTGTGAACTTTATTGTTTTAACAAGCAGATTTTAGCACTAACACAAATCATCACAAATGTGTTATTACAGTTACACAGCAAGTACTGAAATGCCGGAGTTAGATTGCTCTTTGGCTGCAAGAACACTAGACTACCACACACTAAGCTACAACCACAAAACCTAGCATTTTAAAAGAATCCCACGACACATTGCTGAAGCCATGTATCATAGCTTCGGTACCAGAAGAGGTACCATTTACACCGAGTCAACCACCTCAACATGTTGTTGTGCGAGGTATCTTTCCCTCCGTTCTTTCTGCGATCGACGTATGAAGGATGGATTCAGTAAGAAAAAGAACTGAATCAAAGAAAGAGACAGAGAACTCCACATGACTTAGACATACCCATTCGTCGATGACAAGGCCTTCACCAACAATTTTTGGGCCATTCTCCTCCGCGGGTTTCTTCCGCGCCTCAAGTGCAGCCTCTGCCTCAGCTAATTGATTGTTCAGCTTTTCCAGTTGCTATCAAGAAAACATGATCAGAAGTTGGATATGGTTGAGCTTTCTATTCCACCAAAAAGGCTTTGAATATACAGACAGTGTTTCTGTTTGCTTACAGGGCCTGGATTATCCACATCCAAGAAAACAACCCTCAGAATCTTCTCAACCACGGCTTGATCTTTCTGCTCATCAAACTACAATAAACAAAAAAAGTCATGCTTCTATACAGAATTAAGCTAGAATCCACGAATAGATGACTGATAACAAGAAAGTAAACTGTACTAGCATGCTAAGAACAAATGGGGCAGTGAAAAATAAAGTTCAGCGGGCTCCGGCAACCATATTGCATATGCATCTCATTCAAATCAAACCTTGGATCAAGGACTGCCAACATCAAAATTGTGTCCATCCAAGACTCAAACAAAGACACGAGACACATATCAGTATAAATATACTAAACTCGGAGTAGTGCATACAACCTTGCATAGTTGGACTAAGATGGGCACCCTAACATGTGTTTGGTTTGGAGATAACATGGGATGAAATGGTCTTGTCCTTGTGTTTTGGGATGGATGGTCGTGTCTTATGTTTGGTTGAGGGAATGGGACCATCCGACCATCCCTTGTTTTTTTGTTTGGTTGGAGGTACGTGGATAGCGGGAGGTAGGACCCACTTGTCAGTCTTGGAAATGACCCATGTCCTAGGTGGGACGAGTTGATCCAGCTGATTTTTGGGGACCGGTTCATCCTGGTTCCTGCATCTGGGGGAATATTACCCTCTAGGGATGGTCATGTCCCACTTGTAACCTAACCAAACACCAAACACATGCCCTAAATTCGTTGCTTTTAGAAAAGAGTAAAGTACACGAGTGGTCCTTAAACTTAAGCGATCCTTAAACTTGTCGTGAGATGTCATCTTGGTCCCTAAAGTTGAAAATGCATATTTAGACCCCTAAACTTGTTAAATGTACCACTAACGGTCCAAAATATGATGTGGCACACCAACATGGACGTTGATGTGGAAGACAGGCATACTGGGGCCCACTTATCATTGTCTCATTACCAATAAAACCAGTTTTTTTAAAAAAAACAATCTAATGGATCCACATGCCATCGTCTCATGATCTCATCTCTCTTATTCCTCCTATCATCGGAGCCACAACAGGGTCGTGTGAGGCGGAGCGGCTCAACACCGGCCGAGAGCCTATAGGGAAGGCTAGCAAGTCTCCTATGTTCTACTGGCGACGACAATGGAGAAGAATCGAGGGGAAAGGTCAATCCATGGAGGATTAGATTGGATTGGGGAAGCAGTAAACCAGATCGAGAACTCCACAGCGAAAACCAATTGGGAAAAAAGGAGAAGGTTGCCACGACACAGAATGGCCAATGTCCTCAGTGGGAGGGAGTGCAAGGACAGCATGGTCGTGTCCTCGGTGGCAATGGGGTACGGATGACATGGCTAGTGACCAGGGTTAACAATCCTGTTGGAGGATCTGTTACCGTCCTTGGCCAGATGTGCGGTGACTGTGGTAAACTGGCCAAAATTCAAATTCCATATTATAAATTCGAAATTTTGAACCAAACGGTTACCGTACAGATCGGTTTGGCTCGGTAACCACTCGGTTTGGAGTGGTTACCAATGCTAGTTACTGAGCAGTTTGCATCGGTAACCAGTCGGTTAGCCGTGGTAATCGACAGGTTTGCGTTGAAAACAGTTTGGCTTTTCAAATAAATACGGAAAAATAGAAAAAACATAGACAATGCAAAAAAAAATCCCCCCAAAATAAAAAGTATGGGAAAATCTAGAAAAAATGTAGAAATGTAAAGGAATTTTGCCTACACAACTGCTTGCGCTTCATTGTTTCCCCATTAGAGAGATGAAAAGCTTTTTCTAGCCAGAATGGTTGGAAATTGAGCATATATAGAAATAATGGAATGGATGACTTTCTCTACCATGAAATTCCTTCTAATATGTCACAATCTGACTTCCTGGACCAATCTTGGCCATAAGGTTGATATGAAATTCCTAGACCAGCTAATTCTACCCAAGGTTTACAATGCCACCAATCTGTTATACCTCTGTCTGTGCCTAGGGCATAGGAAAAACTTATATGAAGAGTTAGCACTAGCAGCACATTTATCGCATTGGTCTGACAACACATGACTTCCCAATTTAGCAGCTAGCAAAGGCTTTCCACCTATAGGTAACTCTCCTTATCTGGACACTGTTGAAATCCACCAACTGACCTCCTCACCTACACGCACACCATCCCTGGTGACTACATTCCCCAGTACTCACTTTAAAGTTCCTTTCCTCCGTTTCTCTAGTTTTGCTACTCATGAATCGATCAATGGGATACATCATCACTAAAAATAGACAACGTGTGCACCAGTCATTTAGAATTTCAACTGTAATAAGTCTAACCTCACTCTCTTAAAAGGGTTATATATGGATAATTTTATGGTGCCCCCAAATTTTGTGGACCATCCAATCTGTATGATCTAATGGCTCAAATTTGTTATTAGTGACCTATTACTTCCTAGAGGTAATAGATTATACAACATTCCTTTAATATGTGTGGGGCCATACACATGCAACAATTAATTCATTTCTTTGCATGCTAGCATATTAATTATTGCATATAGTACAAAAAGGAAATAATCAATAAACTTTCCATGTGGACGACATGCATACAGATTGCTTTCCATAATCAAGTTGGTTAGCCAATTTTCCTTTTTAATTATTTATTTTAAATACACTTAATCAACGGTCTAGATTAGTTTTAACTATTACCTCCCTAGTAGGTAATGGGGTACCGTAAATGAACCCTTATATATTATAGTTTTGGATCAATGACGGAAACCAGAAAATGTTTTTTTGGCATGGCTTACTAGAAATTAAAGAATGGATCAAAGTAAAAGTAAACAAAACAGTCACTGACCAGTTCTGGAGCATATTCCATGGGTCCTTTGACCTTCAAGCTTAAAATCTTGAATTTAACCTTGCACTTCTGTAGAACATTCTCATTATTCTCCGGGTGCTCGACAAACTTGAAAACTGTCAGCCAGATGGAAACAGAGATAAGTACCAAATAGAAAGCAAATAGGAGAGCATTACTATAGTTAATGTAAAGATCCAAGGTGATCAGGTGTATTACCAGTTGCTATGATGGTCTCCCCAGGGGCAAGTATGGCTCCAGGAGGGCGCATGAAGCAGCTCTTGGGTGCAGTCGTTTGAAACTGAGGATCACATATCAGTTAACAGTCAGATGTTTCATTATCAACATAGCTAGTATTAATTATTAAACACTGCTGAAATCAAGCTGCAGTTTCAACAAAACAGCTGTACAAGTGGAGCTGTGGGAAACTTTATAGATACAATCATACAAACCTTAAATGCTACATGAGACTTGCTTGTGTTCTTTATCCTGATTGCGCTCCTCACCTGCTGTCCTGGTTGGTCTACAAGTGAAGTAACAAATTTTTATTAGCTTCTGTTTGCAAAGGAACTAATATTAATAAATTAATAAGCAAAACTGAAGTTCCTCAACTGATTACCCTCCATGACAATTACCATGAGCAACAGCTGGATGCAATTGCCAACAGCGCATAACCATTTCTATCAGGAACCTTTATGGTTTTAGATAAGAATATTTGGTATTTAGGATTTGATTAAGTGCCTTCATTTGTGGAGTTGCTACATTACTTAGCTTCTGATCATATTGATAGGAAACTTTCTGTCTAAAGGGGAATATTATCTCACTGACCATGTGAAGCAATAACGCAAGGTTCCTCAACTCCCTGCACCTCACCACAGAGCATACACAGCGACAAAACGACAACATCCAGGCCCCAGACCTGCTACCTCCTATGCACATTAACCATAGAAAAGCAATTGCCGTTGATAACCACCTTCTTAAAATGACAAATTTGAAAAGATGTGGTAGTTTTCCATAACAGCCTTACCCCCATGTAGACGTAGTAGCAAATCACAGAATGACAACACCACAGTACCATGCAGAACTACAGATATTGTAACTTGCAATGCTATCAGGAAGTAGTAGCAAATTGGTGTAGTAAGTATGCTTTGTTTCTTTTAAGAAAGTAAGTATGTTTCTCAGTTTGATCACAACAAACTTAAGAATTGAACCCTGAACAATCAACCAAAGCAAGATGGGGCACAATGCTGATCCTAATCTCATGCTCCCCCTCCTCCAACATAGGAGCTTAATCTCGTAAGCACCAGATAAGAAACAGCATACCAACTGATACACTGATAGTTGCTGCTTACACTCATATAGGCTAACACTGCATACATACACGCTATAATTAGCCTATCAGAATTCTAGCTCCGCTGCTCAAGCATCTTAGAATTTCTACTCAGGATCTCAGCGTTGGCATATCCAGCATCCCAGTCAAAAATCCTACTCGAGGTCGAGGGATTTCACAAAGACCTAGATGGCTAGATCCAACACCGAGATTGAGGATATTCTAAGACCTGCCACAAGATCAAGAAACCCAGATGGCAAACGGAGCCAGAAATGGCAGCTCTTCCTGCTGGCCAACCAAAGCGGAGCCCCAATAAGTGCATTTACCAAAACTAAGCAACTCATTCGCCAAATCACTCCGTAAGATCGCGATTTCCTCCGACACCCATAAATTCCCACTTCTAAACGGCGGAGATCAAGCATAGCAAGCCAAGATTGACCGCGGAGCGGAACACACCCGAAGGGTATTAGTCACCAAACCAGGCAAAAACCGGAGCTTTCCACACCCCTCACGACCTCAGCCCATAATTAAACAAGAAGGACTCGAAGGAAAGCTTGAATTCCTAGCGCACTCACATGGGAAGTAGAGCTTGTTGGTCGGATCGAGCCGGAGGCGGCGGCGCGCCGGCAGCAGAGACTTGGCTACCGACGAGATCGACCCGGCTGGCGCACCCTGAGCGCCGCCGTCGGTCACGGCAGCCTCGTGGCCATACCGGTCGGCGGAGTGGTGGATCCCGACCGACGAAGACGAAGACGACGCCGGCGCCGGCGCCGGGGCGCCACCAGGCTGCCAGAAGGGCATGCGGCAGAGGTTCCAGAGCTTCCCGCCGCCAGAGTCCCCGGCGGGCGCGTACCTCTCCTCGCCGGAGATCGCCATAGGCCACCAAGTGATCAGTTACCACTCAGGCACCGATGCAGTGGGGTTTGGACCTGCACCTGCCCTTCTCGTCTCTTCTCTCTCCCTTCTAAAGTGATCTTTCTTTCACCTCAGCTTTAGCTACAGTACATTTTCATCTCACCTCTTTTATCTCTTCTCACTAGTTGACTTGACTATACCACTTCTACTACAGTGAAACTAATCATGTAACCGTGATGGCTTCGTGGGCTTGCAGTTCTCTACCCTACTTCTCCTCCACTTGCAGTGAAAAAAAATGATTTTTTTGTGTATGTAATATATTAGTAGAAGAGAAAAACAGCAGCATTCATCGTGAAAAATATTTTTTTATCAGTGGAAAATTCCTTTTACAATGCGAGGAAATGTATTGTTTCAAAAAATGTTACAAAGAGGTATAATAAGATGGAAAATGGACACAAATAATGTTGTTAAAATTTTAAAGTTTTGTGGGTATACTCTCTCGGTTTTATATTAGTTGTTTGAATTTTTCCCAAAGTATGTAGTTTTGACCATATTTAAATAAAAAACATTTTAACATATATAATAGCTAATAAATATCGTATTAAAACATATTTTATGATTGTGAAATCCCGATTTCAGTACTCGACAAAAACACATATGAATTAAAATTTTGGCTTTGAAAAAAAATGATTTCATTAATTGTTTTAGTGCTAGAATAAATAATTCCTTGAACATAGATATTCTTAGCCAACCGAATACCAACCCAATGATTCAAACAAAAATTCAATAAAATAAAATAAAAAAATCTCACTTCTATTCCTTCTTTTCAATTTTTTTTTGGTTATTTCTCTCTCCTGGCCAAGCAACCATTGCCATCGGCTGCAGCACCACGCCTAGCCAATCGTCGTTCGCCGTTCGCTGCGCTGGGCCTGCTCGCAGCGCACGCGCGCCGCGCCTGGCCGCCACATCTCCCGCGCCGTGCCTTGCGCCCAATCGCGCATCGCGCCGCCTCGGTTCCCAACCTCTGCAGCTGCGCACGCGCGCCTCGTATGCCTTGGCCACTCGCCTTCCACCGCTACAGCCTTGTCCCCTCGCCTCCTGGTTCGTCGCCTCGCCTCTCTTATAACTCATTTGTTCGCTTGTGAGTCATTTCGTCGGGGTCGAACCGAAGCCATCTCGCCGCCGCCATCGCTCCCCGATCTAATTAAAGGTATAATATTCATCTAATCCCTTGTGGCAGTAGTTTCCTTATGCCCTATGCTACTTGTTCCGTGGGTTGGCCATGGAGGAACGCCGCCGGAGCTCACCGGCGACGTTGAGCCATGGAAACCTTTAGGTTTCACCGTGGGTAGCTTTACGCGGGCCATGGTATGTCAATCAGAGGCCACGGTTAGACTCCTGCTAGTGTTAATCCCATGAAAAACCACTCCATTCGTCACCGGAGCACTTGTACCACCATGCATGCCAACCAATACCCGTACTGCCCCCTTTTTGATTTTTGCCAAACCATAGCTCTAATCGAAAATCTGACCGTAGGGTATGTTAATCATGAACCCATGCACATGCTGTTAAAATTTAGTAGCAATCGGAGTTGTGGTGTAAAAGTTATAGCTTGGAGAAGTTTCGGCCATTGGAGGTCGTCTTCAACCTCCAGCCGTCGCGCCCTCCCCTGCCTTCAGTCTATGGCCCGTGGGGCCCGCACGTCAGTGCGCTGCGCCTGGCTGACAACTCAGGCCCGCATGGCAGCGCCTGCAGCCCAGGCTTGTGCGCGCCTGGCCGCACGCCAGGCCGGCCGCACGCTCAACAGTGCTTTGGGCCGTTTTCGGCCGGCCCTTCGCGAAACAGTTTTTTTATTATTATTATATGAATTCCAGGAAAATAAAACTGGGCCGGCCCAACATCCATGAACAGTACAGTTTTCGAATTTTAAAATTTATTTCCTAGCCAGCCCACTGTGAACAGTAGCATTTTCCTTTTTCTGGTTTAATTTCCAGAAATCAAAAACAGGCCGGCCCACAGAAATGAACAGTAAAAGTTTCTATTTTCCAATTTAGTTCCTGTCGGCCCACTGTGAATAGTAGCTTTTCTGTTTTTTCCGATTTTCAGAATATGTTTGCAACTTTAAAAATTTGTAGAAAAATCATTTCAACTCAGAAAAATTCCATTCAAATTTCTATAAGTTTGTAAAAATCTAAACTTTAATATAGAATAGTATAAAATTGTTTTCCCAAAACTTTTTGTGTGTTTTTATTTATGTGATGTTGTTTGTACTATAGTTGCCGACGCCGAAGACCCGTGAGACTACGACCCGAAGATCCCAAGTACTATACGGTTCGAGGCAAGTCTTCCTTTGAACATTCTTGATCCTATTGCATTGATTGTTCCACAAATTCATATATGCATGTTTAGGATTAAACACTCACGTACACTATTAGTCAATTGCTTGGGCAATTAAGACAAATAAAACCTACGCTTGTTATCAAGCCTCCTTGATAATTGAATACCATGTTTACCTTGTCGCTCTAGGATTTATTTTTACATCCATGATTTAATTTATTATTTTAATTGCTTTTAGCACAATCCTTGTCAAATGGGTGCACTACACATACACTTACACACTTATATCAAAACATGACGACTAGATGTAGAATGAGTGATGTTGATGTGATTTTGTAAATGTGTTGTGTGAAATGAAATTGTGTGTGTTATAAAGACTATTAAGGACCGATTCCTTGGGAAAGCATGAGCACAATATTGTGCAACCTTGTGGGTACGTGAGAGGTGCCCCTGGGCTAGTACTTAGTGGGTTTGGGATAGCCTGATTGCCGATGGATGTGGAATCACCGGGTGGCTCGTGGTATTACCTGAAAAGTCCCTAACGGGCACGAGATTGTGGTTGTGATTCGAGGAGTTGGGAGTGGAGCACCCGTGTGATTGCCTGGGGAGAAGAAGGAAGACGTACTTTCCGGATCCTTGACCGTGAATCCATCTAGGTGGCAGTGGGGTATCCTAGGTTTGCTTTGGAAAGTCCTTGTCTCGAACCTCCTTGCCTAGCTAGCATGGAGTAGAGTTTGAGTCGCAAGGGTAAAGTGTGCACCTTCAGCTGAAGTATGATCTGTTCGAACAGCCGTGCCCACGGATATGGGCAAGTGATTTCATGTATCTTCCCTAGCGTAGTGTTTACTTGTTTTCAACTAAATGGGAAATGGGTTGGGACGTTACCAGAGTATACCGGTGGGTATACGACTAACCTGTGTGGTTGGATAACGTTCCTGTGTGGAGCGGGAAGTCGAAAGGCTTCATAGGGAGTGATGTGAGATGTGATAACTAGTTGAGCGCTAAAATGAATTGGGATGAGATGTGGATAATGGGAACACTTCCCCGATGGATGGGTAAGCTAGTACCGATATAATGATGAGTTATGATGATAAGATGATGGTCGTGATATGTGGAATTGATGAAAAGAAATGTGACTTGTGGAATTGATGGAAAATGATGGTGGGATTTGTTGCAAAGCAATCCCGGTTGGTGAGAATGTGAGAGTTGAATTAGCTTTTGAACTATTGCTACTTTATGTGGGAACGGTTAGAGGTTGGGACCTCTATCCGTGGGTATTAAGCACTTAGAATTTATAAACTATAAATATTCCCTTGAGAACCATAGCCGCTCTTTGTATCCTGCATCTATACTACTTCCAAGACTTGCTGAGTACTCTTGAGTACTCACCCTTGTTGTTTTACACCCCCACCCCAGAGTTCGCTAAATCTTTCGGAGGACGTCAAGAATCTTGAAGGCGAATATGAAGTTGTTGCCGATGAAGATATAGAAGATTAGGGTTTCGGGCCTAGTCCCCAAGTGGTGTTTGGATAGTAGTACATGTTTGAGTGATGAAATGCTTCCGCTGTGTTTTTGTAATGATTGTTGCTGCGAGGTATGCCTCTTTATCAGCTTTTGTAATATTTAATTATTGTAATTTTCTTTCTGCAATGTACTACTGTCGAATGGAACAATGTCAACGGCGATATTGTTCGTCTTCGATGAAGTATCGACTCGTCCCGCTCGATGGTATTTCCGAGTTCCGGGACGGGTCGTTACAATGATAGATTTAATAAAAACACATATCTTATGTTGGGTTTAATAAAACTAATTTAATAGTTGTTATTTTTTTATAAATTTGTTAAAATTAGAGGTTTAACTTATAAGACATAACAGACATATAGTATGTAATTAATGGAGTATATTAGATGAATTATGCACTTACATATAGAATGCCATTATTTAAAAGAAAATGACTCCATACCGTGACCGCTACCAACTGGGTCCCTTTGAAAATTTTACGACAGCTGGACCCTCCAGTTGCCGTTGGATGAACATCTCTGCGGCCCAGATTGACGTGGAGGTATGTTTGCGTAAAGGCCCTCACATTATAATAAATTTATGACGTTTGTGCGGTGCTCCTCGCGCCTCCGATACTCCGATCTCCTCGGCGAGGAGGCGGAAGCTCCGGCGAACCCGGGAGGGGATCCGGTTCGGTCGTCTGCGGCCACGCAGATTCTAAAACAAGGGGTTTTGTGGGTGCTTCTCGTGTCAGATTGGATTCGATTTGGCCTTTGGGGATGGCGGCGGCGGCGGCGGCGGCGGCGGCGGCCACGACGAGGGATTAGATTAGGTGCTCGCGCGCGGCCATCCCAACCTCTCGCATCACCATGTTCTTAGCTTGGTGTGAGCAGAGAATTGCATGCCCGGTTTGATCATCTTTTCTCCGGATCGTAGGCTCGGCATCTTGATTCTTGAATGGCATTCCCAGAAAAAGGCGTGAGCTTGCTGCTGGAAATTGGCTCCTTGGCTCACAATGACCAGCTAATTTCAATCTTTAAACTTGGCTCATTATGAATTGGTGACATGCCATTAGCTGCCTGAAACCGTGGTGGTAAATGCAGAAAAGAGTTGATATCAAGACGCTCAAGGAAAATACTGAACTGAAACTGTTTTGTTTTACAAACTCATGATGTCTGAATCTACTGTCCAGATAAGATTTATACTTGTCTCCAAAGGGATGGAAGTAGCAAACGAGCAAATCATACGCACAGGTCACCAATATTGCTGTTTGGATTTGCCATCCGTGCCTGCGCTACTGCTCATCAAAATTCTACTCTCAAAGTGCTTGTTCGAATCTCCAGGCTTGCAACCTGCACGGCTTTGAGATCACGGAAGAAATTTACCCGGTTTTCATTTCAAAGTAGTCTGTCGGAGAAAAGCAACAATCTTTGTCACTTCACTTGTTATTCAGGATCCAACGGGGAGTGCGTCTGCAAAACAAAAAAAAGGAGAGGAAAAGGAAACGACAAGATCAGAAGAACGTGTACAAATAATCCTGCTTTAAATTCTCTCTTTAATTTACAAGAAACGAACACAATCTGCAAGCTCTCCGGTCTGGACATGGATTCTAGATTCTGTGCTTGACTGACTTGCTGGCTGCTGCTACATCAGTAGCACATTGGCCTTGTTGTTATCGTTGTAACCTGACAAGAATCTGATGAACACAAGGACAGGTAGTGCGTATGATTTGTTGACGAGGTTTCAACAATATCTACATCTCCCGGGAAATCAAAATCAGCAACTTTGCATCTTCACAAATATCTTATGATCTTATCTTTTGATACTCTAGGTCTAGGCTACCAGATTAACAAAGTTTGGCTCAGCTCAGCTCGATCCAAACACGGATTACATATCTTGACTAACTACTGACAATGGTGGCATGTAAGAATGAAATCTAGCATGTTCTAACAGATAAATTCAACCAAACAAACGGACAAATACTTCAGAAGCATTCTACCAGTCAGCACTTGCACTTCTGTTGCGTACACACCACTGACAAGTAACAACATACCAAGCAATTCGCTCGGCATTAGCTGCTAAAAGTCTAAACTAAACCATCAAACACACCGCTTTCTCGGTTCCTAATCGCAAAACCGCAAGCAAATTCAACCTCTCACACCCATGAAAATTAAAAATTCACCAAAAATAAAAACTTAAACATCGTTCAAAATTCCCAGAAATTTCTTAATTTCCCAGTCGAAAGCTGACGTGCCACGTGGCGACGCCGTAGTGGTGGAGAAACCTTCTTTTTGAGATATTCGTAGGCCTACTGGATAAGAAAGAGCCCAACCCTCCGAGCCCAGACCAGCTAACAGCCTTTCCTCTCGCCCGCGCGTGCATTTACCATTTTGCCCCTCGCCGGCGGCGACGAAGCCGAGCACCCCCGCCGCCGTATCTGGCGAAAGGACTGGGCAGGAGGCCCGCGGGATCTAACCTCCATGGCATCCGTGTCGTCGCTTCCGTTCGCGGCGCTGCGCCGGGCCGCGGACTGTAGGCCGTCGACGGCGACGGCGACGGCGACGGTCTCCGGCGGCGTCGTGCTCGGCGTGAGGGCTCGGAGGGGCTCGCGCTCGGTGGTGCGCTGCGTCGCCGCGGCGGGTGGTGAGCTTGCTCGCTCGCGCTCTCCTCACCTCACTGGTCTTGATGCTTCATGCTTGTGGCGTCGGTGCTGAACACGTAGTGCTTAGATTGCAACGAAAAAAATTCTTCTTTTTTGGGGGGGATTTTAGTAGCAAAATTTGGATCCTGATTCTTCTTGGGGCTGTGAGCGGCGGATCCAATGGGCATGCTGAGGGTGGGCGGGTAGTGGCGGGGACGACATGCCATCGCAGCCTTGCTCAGGCACAGGCAGCGGGTCGAATATGTTCTTGTGTTATGAGTGAGTACTAATGCACAGCGCTTGTGCATAGATGAGGAACTATGCTTTGAGCTTGAGGAAGAATTGACTACTGTGAACTTGGGGTGGATAATTAATGTCTGTTCCAATTGCTTCTGTGCAACTATTTGATGCATTTTCATATTTTCTTTCATTTCGCCTCACAATTTCTCCATGTTTTCCTGTGAATTCTGCCTTTTCCTGATGTTTTCTTGAATTCATCGAATTATGTGCCTATTAGCTGTCATCTGTCAAGCATTTGATACCGGTTCATTGTATATCCAAATATTGTCGAGTGTACATATCTTACCAGATCAAGTTATTGCCACATCCTTTTCACTTGTTCTGAATACTGTGCAGATACTCCACCCACTGTTGCCGAAACAAAGTTGAATTTCCTCAAGTCATACAAGCGTCCTATCCCAAGCATTTACACTACTGTTCTACAAGAACTTTTGGTGCAGCAACATCTAATGAGATACAAAAGGACATATCAGTATGATCCTGTGTTTGCCCTTGGCTTTGTGACCGTCTACGACCAGCTCATGGAAGGGTACCCTAGCAACGAGGACAAGGATGACATCTTCAAATCATATATAACAGCGTTAAATGAAGACCCAGAGCAATACAGGTGTGCATCGTAACTCACATAATTGGTTTTGGGCCACAGTCATGTTAGCATCTTGTTATTTGATATTCAATAAGATTTTTCACATCTACACTCTGTATCTTTAAACAACTTAATGCACTTAATTTGTCCAAGTTATTTTTTTACGTAATTCTCAGCTATCAGTTTCATAGTATATATATAAATATAATATTACCCCTCAACTCTTTAAATTTGTTGATCCACCAGAATTTTTTTCTTATGGAGGCGTTATCAACCCATGTGCTTACTGCCTTACTCTCTAAAAGATGTCTTATTTCACTGTATTTATTTCTTGCATGCTTTGTATTTGTGGTTCACCAACTAGTCTGCTTTCTTGGCATCAATAAAAACTCATGTGTTTTGGTATCAAGTATCAACAGAAAGTTTCTTTCTAAAACAATCATGTTAGTGTTTTCTGTTCTTTTTTTTCAGAGCTGATGCACAAAAGATGGAAGAGTGGGCTCGTTCCCAGAATGGTAACTCTCTAGTTGAATTTTCTTCCAGAGATGGAGAAATAGAGGCCACTCTGAAAGATATTTCAGAAAGGGCCCAGGGTAAGGGAAACTTCAGCTACAGCCGGTTCATTGCAGTTGGCTTGTTCCGTTTGCTTGAGCTCGCAAATGCAACAGAGCCAACCGTACTAGACAAGGTTGTTATTGCTATTATTAATTTTGTTTGCACTACTGCTTGTCTTTGCTTATATTCCAAAATATGTTTTTTTTCTATTCCCATGTATTTTTTGTTTCCTGAGTTATTTCTTAGAAGGACTTATTTTCAGTATATTTTACTCTTTGCCAAGAACAAGGATTTATATTAAATCAATAAAGGGGTTGGTTTGTGTCTACTATTTAACATCTCGTAACCACTAACCACAACTTTAAATCCAAGCAATATTCTTTTTTGAGAAAACATATAGCCACTGAATTTATTGATTTACATACCCTCACTGTTTTTCTGGTAACTGACTAAGCCTCTGACTTGACTCCATCCTATATTCATATTGATATCTTACCACATGCTGGTATTCTCCCCATCTTTAAAATCTAGCTACCCTAATAAACTGACTCTTGTGCCACCTGATTGCACAGCAATTGGCTGTCCTAAATATTGCTCTTCAAACGTTGAGGGTGTAAATATGCTAATTGTTATGGCACATGATCACTCAAGTTTGTAGTGGTTTCTATGATTTCTGATGTTTTATAAGGCAGAATAGAAAATAACACTAACATTTTTTTTATTAACTTGTTACCATTCTTGGGGCATATCCAGATTTTTCTGTGAGCAGACTAATTGACGATAGGGAGATTCCCATGTACAGGGTAACACTCTAAAAGCATCCGTGGGGCATTGTAGTATATACTAATCAAGTAATTTGTAATTTGTGCAGTGTTTGATGATAATTCCAGCAAAGTATATGAACAATTTAGGCATTGTTTATTACTTTGTCACTTGGTCACCAATTCAAAATGTATTGTGCACATCAATGTTACCTCACTAATATTACCGATGACTTCCTTAACAGCTCTGTTCCGCTCTAAACATCAGTAAAAGAAGTGTCGACAGGGACCTCGATGTTTACCGGAACATACTCTCCAAATTGGTCCAGGCTAAGGAACTTCTCAAGGAATATGTTGAAAGGTAATCACTTGTCAGTTATCTCAGTAGCATATTTGTTTTTCACATTCCATACGGCCAATTAGTGATATTACTAAAGCATGTGAGAAGTAATTTTACTTTGCGACTAAATGTGATATCGATAGCTACATACATGAACATTACCATTTACCACGTAAATTCCTCATCTTTTAATGTGGACTGGCAAATCAATTGGTTTGTATTGTTTTCTGTTTGCGTTGTCCGTCTTACCCATTTTAGTTGTGTTAGACTGTTCATTGCAACGATTTGAGCTCAACTTTTTTTTTGGCAGGGAAAAGAAGAAGAGAGAGGAAAGATCAGAGACCCCCAAGTCGAATGCAGCTGTGACAAAATTTGACGGAACCCTCTATTCCATGAGGCATTAACGCAATGCAGTGAGTGCTACACCGGACAACAGATTTAACAGTTTAGATCTGGAATGCGTTGAGACTATATCAAGGTTACCTTTCACTACACGGATATCTTTGTCAGGCTGGCTGTTCTTGGCGTGGCCTAGTATTCTGCCATACAAAAGGATCCAGATTGCTCTTACTATTGAGCGTAATATTTTTGTAATTCTCTTTTTCTGTGTTCAAATCTATCAGTTTTCTTCACTTGTTTGACAATATGTGAAGAGCAATGTGGGGATCAATATTACTCACAAGCTGAAAATTGCAGCTCATCCAGATGAGGATGAGCTTCTTGTTTACTTATAAACGGTGAAAATGAAATCTGTCACGAGATCTTTATTTGGATCTGTATGTGCCAAACATCTGTGGTGGAAATGATCATGAAGACCTTTCTGCTCTGTATCATAATGCCAAAAAAAAAACTTTAAGCACACTGAAGCAGTGCAAGTTTACTTGTTCTTTTAACATGGCATTGAAAAGCTTGCTCTCCCAAAATCGAGCTGCATGAAGCTCACTGCAACTCCAAATTTCTGTCTTCTCCGATGCAATTGCAATTTCTGGACTGAATTGCAACTCCAAGTTATAATTGTGGCAGAGCTGCAAAACAGCCAGGATGGTTTTACCCGATTTTTTCCGGCCCCATGCAACCTGAAGACCACACATCACAAGCATTCCAAAGCCTCGTCAGCCAATCCCAGCCCTCCACGTGTCACCAACGCCCATGGCAAGCTCCCCATCCATAGGGTCATACAGATAAGGCCTGGATAAGGCAGAGCCGATCGGGGCCGTCAGATAGATCACAGGTGACCTCCCTGCCGTCCGATCTGCCACGCAGAGATAACACCGGGAATTTGTTATAAGCACCCATGGCGAGCCCCCCACCACCACCCAACACTCGGCCACTCGCCACCGTACCACCGTGTCGAGGACTCGAGGAGAAGGAGGAGAGGGTAGCAGTAGCTAGCCATGGCCTCGTCGGTGGCCGCCGCGGCGAGCACGTTCCTGGGGACCCGCCTGGCGGACCCGGCGCCGCAGAACGGGCGCATCGTGGCGCGGTTCGGGTTCGGCGGCGGGAAGAAGGCGGCGGCGAAGAAGAAGGTGGCGAAGGCACCGACGACTGACCGACCGCTTTGGTTTCCCGGCGCCACGGCGCCGGACTACCTGGACGGGTCTCTCGTCGGCGACTACGGGTTCGATCCGTTCGGCCTCGGGAAGCCGGCGGAGTACCTGCAGTTCGAGCTGGACTCGCTGGACCAGAACCTGGCCAAGAACCTCGCCGGAGACATCATCGGCACCAGGTTCGAGACCGGCGAGGTGAAGTCGACCCCTTTCCAGCCCTACACCGAGGTGTTCGGGCTTCAGAGGTTCCGCGAGTGCGAGCTCATCCACGGCCGCTGGGCCATGCTCGCCACCCTCGGCGCCCTCTCCGTCGAGTGGCTCACTGGCGTCACCTGGCAGGACGCCGGCAAGGTACGCTCCATCACATCATACATTAGATTCGATTCTCTCAGCTTGTAGACACCCGACCCGCTGCCGCCGCCGACGACACTGACGCGCGTCGTGTGATCTGCAGGTGGAGCTGGTGGACGGGTCGTCGTACCTGGGGCAGCCGCTGCCGTTCTCGATCTCGACGCTGATCTGGATCGAGGTGCTGGTGATAGGGTACATCGAGTTCCAGCGCAACGCGGAGCTGGACCCGGAGAAGCGGATCTACCCGGGCGGCTCCTACTTTGACCCGCTCGGGCTAGCGTCGGACCCGGAGAAGAAGGAGAGGCTGCAGCTGGCGGAGATCAAGCACGCCCGCCTCGCCATGGTCGCCTTCCTCGGCTTCGCCGTGCAGGCCGCCGCCACCGGCAAGGGGCCCCTCAACAACTGGGCCACCCACCTCAGCGACCCGCTGCACACCACCATCTTCGACACCTTCTCCTCCTCCTCCTAAGCTCTCACGACCAACCAACCGATCCACCGATCGATCGGTGCATGCAAGCATGCGTTGCGTTGCGCGCGCGCGGTTTAGTTTTGTGACGAACACGTACGTACGAGCGAGGGTACGAAAGATCCTTTGTTTGTTAATGAAGGTCTGATTACTTAGGAGATCGAGCTGCTGTTGGGGCACTGCATGCATGCATGTCTGCATGGTGATTTGTAATATATGAAATGCATCCACTTGACCACGTACGTGTATTTCGATTGATAATCTTGACGCTAGAGTGACATTACTAGATATGAGGATATCCCTCAAATATAAAAATGTAATTATATAATATATATTATACTTGTTAAGATGAGACATATAAAAAATATAAAGTCCACAATAATTCGAGTACGATATTGTCGTCGAAAAAATTTGACCATATAGATTTAGTTTCAACAATGAGAATTGAAAGGCTATAACTACTAGTATAATATTCATATAGATTTACCTACTGATCATAGAGGGGAACGGAGTTCTTAGTGTCGTGATGGCGTCGGCTCAAGGGAGCCCGACGCCACCCTAACCCTAGCTAGCCTAAACCCTAGAATATCCTGAGAGCTCTGATACCATTGTTGAAAACTAAGGGGGTTAGGATCGTCTAGGGTTAGGTCTAGTAGGGTAGAATTTAGGTGTGTACCTTTGAGTGTTCTCCAGAATGAGGAGGGCGCCATGGCATGGTGCTGTGGCGTCGTAGACCGGTGAACGGCGGTGAAGGGGGCTTCCCGACGCTCCAGCACTCACATAGATCGGTTTAGGGTTTTGGGTGACTTAGCACACGAACATCAATCCGTTCTGTGCACAGTCATCCTTATTTATATTGTGCTGTGCGCCAGGGGCCCTTCAACCTTCGGTTGGGGCACCCCCGATCAGGGTGCCTAAAGACCAGGAGGTCTGTTAGGCTAATTCCGAGTTTCCAGGGAGGAGAGGGACTCGGTCCCCCTCTCCTCCCCGAGAGCTAATTTCTAACATTCTCCCCCTAGATCTCGACTTAGTTCTTAACTTAACTTAACATTACATCTATTCCATCATGGATCAATGCATAGAGCATGCTGCATCACAATAGTCAGTTACGTACTATATGACTCAACAACTACAATGCACATTTCCACTTTGAAACAGTTTCTCAACTCATTTTGGGCCCTTATAAATCCATAGATCATAGGCTTACCTTAAACCCATGTCGACTAAGTGTTCTCTGAACACATTGGGAGGTAAGCCTTTTGTGAGCGGATCCGCAAGCGTTCGCTTGATACTTATATGCTCTACTTATTATTTGATCTTGGATTCTCTCCTCAACAATATAACACTTAACTTAGATGTGTTTGGCAGCAACACACTTCTTGTTGTTATAGGAGAAATATACTGTTGACTCATTGTCATGGTATAACTTAAGTGGTTTCAAAATGCTGTCGACCACTCTTAAAACCGGAATAAATTTCTTAATATACAGTGCATGTCCGGCGACCTCATAACACACCACAAACTCGGCATACATCGTGGAAGATGCCGTCACAGTTTGTTTGGAGCTTTTCCACGACACAGCTCCCTTTGCGAGTGTGAATACACAACTTAATGTGGACTACTCAGCATTCACTCATCTCGCAAGGTCTTAATTTGAATAACCCGCAATCGCTAGGTTACTTAATCTTTCATACATTAGCATGAGGTCGTTGTGCCTTATATAAATCACAAGGCTTTCTTAATTTAATCCAGTGATCTATTTCTGGATTTTTCTGAAATCTGCCAAGCATTCCGGCGGTATAAACTTAGTCAGGGCGAGTACATAATTGAGCATCTATGGGCTTCCGACAGCAGAAGCATATGGAACCAATCTCAATTTGATCGATCTCATATTGGTTCCCGGGATACTAAAAGTACCCAACTTATCACCCTTGACTATCGGATCAGGCGATAGCTCATACGCATGCATACTATATACTTTCTCAGTACATCCTCTAGTATGTCGTATGCGACAATCTCAATACCCCCTTAATGATATCTCAGAGAATCTCTAATCCTAACACATAGGAAAATTTCTCCAAGATACTTAATGTCAAAATGAGAGGACAATATTTCTTAGTTTCTAATAGTAGATGGACATTACCACCTGAGAGCAGAATGTCATCCATATGCTAAACTGGGAAAATAAATCCCCTATTCTTAAACTTAGCACAAACAGAATTGTCCTCTTCATTATTCTTAAACCCAAAATTTTCTAATAGTCTAATTAAATTTCAGATACCCTTACTTAAAACTTATTTAAGTCCATTTGACTTAGATAAAACGGTATCATAAAATTTCCTTTCCTTTCTATGACAAAACACTTAATTGTGTCATATAGACATTCTCATTTAAAACTTATTGAGAATGTCGTCTTTATATCAATCTGATACAGTTCTAAGTCATAATGTGCCTTAATGATTCTTAAAGAATCCTTAAATAAGACATACAAAAATGTCTCATTTAATCTGCTTCTTATCTGAGTTGACACATTATTTACTAGTTAGAGAGTTGTTCCTTACTTCTTTATTAGCATCATCTAGAAATACAGATTCCTGACTGACAGGAGCCTCATATACAATAGATGTCGCTAATAAAGGTCCAAACTAAAGTGTTGGACAAAAAACACTACCACAGGTACATGGAAAATTGTTCTTGAATCATAGGAGTGGATCCACTAACCCACTTCTCTTCAAGATTAATTTTTCTAAGTACTGTGCTCCCCCTGATTAAAGCATCTTCTATAAAATGCATATCTCGTTTCTACAAACTTACCATGTCTGTTAGGACATTATAAAACGAGATTACTTAGACTTATCTTTACAGTCAATAAAATTGACATCTTACTATCTTAGGACTTTAACTTATTAATATTTGGGTTAAAAAATAGCCTTAGCAGGACGACATACCTTTATTCTAAAATAATTTAGAAATGGTTATCGTCATGTCCATAATTCTTATGGTGCTTTTAGGCACAGACTTATTAAGGATCTAATTAAAATTATGAATGGTGGTTCGAATGCCTCCATCCATAAATTAATCGGTAGAGTGGAATAACTTACCATACTACTTACTATGTCCACTGAGGTGCGAGTGCACCTTATAGCCACTCTATTTTGCTAAGATACACCCGATATAAAATACCGGGCTATTTTGCCACTTTCTATAGAACCTTGCAAAAAGAGTTCAAGAAATCGGCCATACGGGGTATATTGACCGTAGCACGGTCAGATCTTACTCTTTTAAACTTTAGATCATGCTGATATAAGAATCAACCTTAAAACATCTTAAATTTATCCAGAGCAACTGATGATCTGATCACTATGATCTGATCGCTCTTAGATTGGATAAATGTTAATCAATTAATTTTAAATCACCGTTGGGTAGAATTAGAATCAATTGAGCTTAAATATAATAACATTATCACCAACGTTGGTCAGGAGATAAAAATTACTATAATCATTAAACTTAATTTCGCGTCTTTCTTAATTTATTTGACGTATTTATCTTAATACAATATATGCTTGAAACTCAGTCTAAAGAAACTAAAGCGGAAGAATTGACTAAACGTTCAATCCTCCCCCTCGAAATATGGTCCATTAGGTAGTGCCATAATTTCGAAAATACGTCATCAATTCTTTTGCTCTTATCATTATTCTCAGATGATAAAATCATCTTGGGAAAATAAATAAAGTTTGTCATGCTCAAAAGCAAGACTAAAGACTTTATTTCTAAGTGCGAAATTCATGTATTACCATTCTTCTTCATCCATTTTGGGAACTCCACATATTCCTTCATGTGGTGTTTCTCCTTACATGTCTGTATATGCCCTTCAGGGCATCATGCTCCTTTATGTGAGCTTATAAGAGGAGTCCTTAGCATTATTAGAACAAGTCTTATAATGCTTCTTCCCCTTTATTCGTGTTGCACATTATGACCTAAATCATTATGTGCTTACTTAATTCTTATATATAGTTTGAAATCAGTATCTACAAACTCCAACACTCTCGCTGTAAGTTGTAGTTGAACACAAAATGATCAGAAAACTTAGTGTGACGTCATAATAAAATTTGGACGATAACGTCCTCATCGAGCTCTTTATTCATGGGTTTCAGCTTTGAAAACCATGTCGCAAAAACTTATTAAACTTTTCTTAATAAGCGTGCTAGCATACGCCTTAGAAAAAATCACTTTCAGATACTCTTTGCAGTATCATGACGTGGGATAGAACCCCTAATTTGCTCCATAAAGGAGCTCTTAATCATAATACATTTTGTGTTTCCACTGATTTCCTTTAGTACTATATGTCTTATTTTATTCTTATTTCGGCGAAGTCATGTAACCTTATGACAAAAGCCTCTTGGCTTTCATCTTCTTAGATCACGGGCTTCGCACGCTTAGTTAGACAATCAAGCATTAAAGCAAGATTTATGTCCTATAGCACAATCGCTATCTTAATATCTCATCTCCGGGAACCGTAGTTCTCACCATTGAGAGACTCAATGCCGGAGATATGACTTAGCAGATTTCTAATAAGGAAAATTATCAAGGTATATTATAACAGACATAATATGACACATGAAAATTTAACGTTGGTCAAAATCAACATGTGACATACTTAAAACTTAAGAGACGAATTAATTCTACATCACCGTTGGGCAGAAATAGAATCAAATCAACTAAACCACAGTAATTTCATCACCAACGTTGGTCAGGAGACAAAATCACTATGTTAACAAAATACAACATTTATAATGCCAAATTAAATTATCTCGTTGGTTCAAATTTAATTAACAGAATAAATGCTACTTAATTGATAGGATGAACATGGTACTAATCTTGAAACAGTGTATTCGCAGCGTAAGTCTTAAACTAATTAATACACAGCTTAATCAGTAATAAAATTCTGAATTTACAGCATGGTACTAATTTTAAACAGTGTAATGAAAGGCTTAATTTTAATTAATACACTGCTTAAAACAGTAATGAAAATTCTGAATTTAAACTTAAACAAAATTCCTAATAGATATTCTTCAATTAAATGTAGTCCTTGGACTAAATTTAATAAATAAATATCACAAAAATACTAAAAGTACTTTAAAACTCAGAACACAAAATTTCTGAGTGATCTTAAATAGTGTATGCACAGCGGAAGAACTTAATCATAATTGATACATTTCTTATTTTAAACAGTATATGCACAGCGGAATACTTAATCTTAATTAGTACACTGATTAAAATAGTAATAAAATTCTGAAATTTAAACTTAAACATAAATTCTAAAATAATATTCCTTAATTAAATATAGTCCTTAGACTAAATTTAATAAAGAAAATATCATAAAAGTGCTTAAAATTGCTGAAAAATTCATAATAAAATTACTGGATCTTGAGAAAATTATACAAAATTTTACCCGCAGATAACTTATCTTTTCCTTAATTTTGGGCATTTTTCTGAATTTCCAGGTATTACTTAATTGGAAAATTAATTTCTTAATTCAAGAAAAAACAGAAAAATAATTCAGCCCAAAACAGTACTGAGGCCAGCCCAAAAGATGAAATCCGCCCGGCCCATGGCGCTCCCCGCGCGCGCCCGCGCACCCAGGCCACAACCTGGGCCTGGGCCGCGAAAACGCCCCCCCGCCTGGGCTGAAAGCGGCTCGATCACTGCCAGCCGTCGGATCTGATCCGACGGCTGCGCGTGAACCTCGCTCGGATAAAATCCGCCACGGACGCCGCTGCCCTAACCCTAGCCACAATCTCCCGCACCCGAGCGCACGAGCGGAGGCGGCGGCGCGAGCGGCGCGGAGCGGCGCCAAGCGCTCAGTGGCGGTGGAGCGGGGCCGGCGACGGCGACCGTCGGTGCGCCGCCCGCTGGTTGGCTGGCCGGAGCCACGCGCTCACCCGAGGGTGAGCGGGGCTCCGTCGAGCCAACCGACGGCGGCCAAAACGACCGACCCGAAACCCGAGGACTAACGACGTCCGCCGGCGACTCCGGCCACCTTCCCAGCCTCCGGCGAGCGGCGCCGGCGGAGAGGAGCGCAGGTAAGGACCCGACTCCCTCCTTAGTCCATTTTAGGGTTAGGGTTTCGCCCTAACCCTAATCCCCTTACTGATTTTTTTTTGTTTGTTCTTATGCTTACCCGAAGGGTTTCTTAGGGGTTTCAGGGTGTACTTCCAAGGGAAACAGAGGGCAACATGGGGTCTTAGGTGCCGGATTCTCAGAGGGACATGGGGGGGTCTTAGTGCGGGAGCTTTTAGGGTTTTTTGCAGGGGCTAAGGGTTCGGATTTGGGGATTAATTTCCCCATCCGATGGGATTTACCTACTGATCATAGAGGGGAACGGAGTTCTTAGTGTCGTGATGGCGTCGGCTCAAGGGAGCCCGACGCCACCCTAACCCTAGCTAGCCTAAACCCTAGAATATCCTGAGAGCTCTGATACCATTGTTGAAAACTAAGGGGGTTAGGATCGTCTAGGGTTAGGTCTAGTAGGGTAGAACTTAGGTGTGTACCTTTGAGTGTTCTCCAGGATGAGGAGGGCGCCATGGCATGGTGCTGTGGCGTCGTAGACCGGTGAACGGCGGTGAAGGGGGCTTCCCGACGCTCCAGCACTCACATAGATCGGTTTAGGGTTTTGGGTGACTTAGCACACGAACATCAATCCGTTCTGTGCACAGTCATCCTTATTTATATTGTGCTGTGCGCCAGGGGCCCTTCAACCTTCGGTTGGGGCACCCCCGATCAGGGTGCCTAAAGACCAGGAGGTCTGTTAGGCTAATTCCGAGTTTCCAGGGAGGAGAGGGACTCGGTCCCCCTCTCCTCCCCGAGAGCTAATTTCTAACACCCCTTCCTCCCTGTACCTCCACTCCACTTTCCCCCCTCCGAGCAAGCTCCCGTCGTGCCTCTCAAATTCTCAATCTCCGCCGCACCTCCTAGAATCGACCCGTTCGCCGATGGCAATCGACGTCGATCCCTCCTGGTTCACCGCGTCATTCCCTTCTGCGACGATACGTTCGCCGCCCTCCTGCGTCGCCGGATCCCCAACGCCGCCGCCGCCCAACTTCCGGTAACCGAACACCCTCGGTGAGTCTCCCCGCCTCGCCCCCTCCCTGTTCAGCGGGCTCGCCGGAGCCGCCAGCCCGCCAGCATGCGGTGCTGACGTTGCGCCACATCGGCTCCCGGCGCTGGCGTTGCTGTCCTGTTCGCTGGGGCCCAGACGTCAGTGGGCTGGCTGGCCGCTGACGCCGTGAAGCCGTCTTTTTCTTTACAAAATAAATTAGAATTATGCAGTAATTATTTTTTTCTAATTATCCAGAAATACCATTAAAATTTTGATATTTGTTTATATGTCATTACTATTTCAAATTCACTCTTAAAATGACATAAAAGAGTGGATTTGAAATAGTAATGTCATATGAGCAAATATCAAAATTTTAATGATACTTCTGATGAATTGGAAAATAACGGTAGCAAAACAATTAACCTTAATTTCATTGATTGAACATTTAGAAAATCATAATTAATTCATCCTAACCCTGATTTGGGTGATTCAAATTTCTAAAATGTAGTAAAATTGCACTACACCCGGTGGTGCACAGAGAATAAGGCAAGAAGCTACTCGAAGTTCCGTTCGTGGGTACTGTACATGCATCAGCTTGAGGACATGTTCATCAAGTTACTTGGCAGGATCAGATTCCATGAACTCCGCTCTAAAATTGTCATTTTTGATCTCAATAAGAGCAGCAAGACTTAGGGGGTGCAGTGATTTGATAGTATAATTCCAGCAACTCAGTCTTTTCTTTTTCTGTTTAAATTACGTGCATGGTGTGCATGCAGGAGATAAGTGCATGGAATTCCTTCAGATTCATGTTGGAATGCAGAAGATCATGATTCAGTTTGTTCTGTATCCAACCTCTTCACATATATAGCTCTACATAGGAGCCAGACATGGGGTGAGTATTTTGCACAACATCTTGTGTTTGTCTCCTTGAATTATAGCCATTTTCTTTGAGATGGTGTGTTCAGAGAGCTACTGACAGAGGAGGTAAGGATGGTGTAATGTATCCTCCTCTAGCTACTTATTGTGTAGGCAAGCTTCCGAGTTCCTTTACCATAAATCCACATCTGTAAAAGTTGGCTCTGCTGAATAATGATGGTGCTGGGGTTTAAACTTTAAAGGTACTTGATCCAATTGGTGGCATGCAAGGTTTCGTGACATGAGTTGATACTCTCTATTTGGTATGGTTTTTCTATAGTCGAATTGTAAGGTTCATCACTTCATCTTGGAATAGTGTTGATCTGCCATTGCTTATTGATTCAGATATACACAAAGCTAAGCACGATTTTGCCTATCTGATAACCAAGCCTGGAATTATCCAATCCTAGAGATGAGAATGCAAGTCTTATCTCATATGTTCACTTTGGCAGGTTAGTTGCACTTCCCTTAGTCTATATGCCATTTACATATGATGTGTGTTACTATTCCTAACCTGCAGTTAAAACGTGGTGCTAATGATTGAACAAAACTTATTTGGTGTTGATGGGTATTTCCTTCCATCCTACACAATTAATTATCTGTTGCTCTATTGTGACTTTTTTTTCTTTTTACTTGCTATTGTTATGTCAGAAAAAACTAAATGTGATACACCCTTTTTGTTTTTTTCTTTTCCGCTGTGCTGTTGTCATATTACTTTTGAGATTTCCTACATAAGTAAATGTGTTACATTGATAGTGGGCATTTTAAATGATTATGAATTGGTCGGTGCATGAGTGATTGTTATTTGCTCATCTCTTTGATCTTTTGTAGATTGGGCAAGTACCTAACAGTCGCTTTTAGGAGAGCCAAGCCGCCTAGGCCAAGGCTGCCGATCTCCCACTCGTACCCGATTTGTTCTAGCCTTCGGCGCATAACACTCTAACAAGATGTGTCGATGATTCTCAGCAGCCTCGCTGATTTGAGTCGTGCCATGACCGTGAACACCACCCGTGTCATGTCACTGGAGCAACTCATTGAGGTGGGGGAACTTCATCGGCAGCACCCAAATTGCCGAGAATGGGTGGCAATGGTCTCATGGTACCACCGCCGGGGTAGTAACCCAGGCAAAAGCAAGGGGTGGTTTTAGGGTGCCACCAATTGGACAAGCGGGACGACAACCTTTTTAGTAGTAGCCCACATACGCCAAGCAATCTTTTGAGGTGGTATCAGTAGGAGGATTCCCTATTCTATAATCTCACATTTCTCAGGTTTAATGGCAAAGGGGACCCTCTAAATTGGATAAACATTGTGAGCAGTTTTTTTCGAGCGTAGTGTACAACAGATCCTAATCGTGTATGGTTGGCTACTTATCGTATCCCGACACTGCTTATGAGTGGTGTTTTCTTTATGAGAAGAATCATGGATCACTAAATTGGGAGACTTTTAAGTCAATCTGTCACATATTATTTGATCCGACTGTGCATAGTAACCCTTTGGGAGAGCTCAAGAAATTGGTTCAGATTGGAACCGTGGAAGCATATATTGAAAAAAAAATAGCTCTTTCTAGCCGTGTGGAGGATTTTCTTGTTTGAACGAGTTTAGTTGTTTATTGGAGGCATACATGAGAATATTGGCATGGACGTTGAATTGCAGCGGCCCACTAATCTGCAGGAGGCTATGAGCGAGCTTGGCAAAGAAATATGAAAATATGGCCCTAAGGTTCAGAAATGGTAGTTGAATAGTAGACAATAATTTTTTGCAAGTCAACTCAATCTAGTAGACGACTTCTACAGTTAATGTGATTGCTGATTTGGTAAATAACACATTACCCCCTCAAGACCACTATCTATCTCCTGTGAAACTAGACAAGCGACGATGACAAGACCTGCGTTATGACTGTTATGAGCAGCTTGTTCGAGGGCACAAATGCACAAAGCTTTTCTATATTGACTGGGATGATGAGGGCACAACTGATTGGGAGGCTTAAGTGGATGATAACAATAAGATTCCACAACCGTGTGTCTCGCTCAATGCACTATTTGGTGTAGTCCTAGAGAATCAGAAGTTTTTAGCATTGAAGTTAAGAGATTATATTCCGCGGTTAGGATATATTTAGTAGTCATTAAAAACAGTATATTAGATCAACACATAATATTCTACATACCCAACTTGCTAGTCGCCTTGGCATTACAATCAAGCTAGTTAGCAAAGCGCTCCAAGTGGTCATAGTTAATGGAGACAGCTTTGCTATTCTAGGGTTATGCCACGACCTTCCACTTGACATTGGGAGAGAATACTTCGTGATTGATTGCTTTGCCCTAGATTCATGTGTTGTTGATATTATTTTGGAAACACAATAGTTGTAATCTCTTAGACCTATCTTATGGGACTTCAATCAGATGCAAACGTGCCTTTGGTGAGGAACTCTAGAGGTCACTTTCCATTACCTTCTCCATCGACGGGCAGCTTCACTTCCTAGTATGCCATCAGCAAAGGCATCATGGGTTGATGTTGGTGACTTCTGTCAGTATTATCTAGCTTTCTAGCTCGAGGACGAGCTGATTTCGAAGGACGGGAGAGGTGTCATTGTTGGAAGAGGCACCACAGATGGAGTCCTAGTTAGATTGTGTCCAGTTCCGGTTAAATAAAAGAGTCCTATAGTATTAAGAGTCTTTAGCGTTTAAGTTTAAGTTAAGAGATTATATTTCACAGTTAGGATATCATTAGTAGTCCTTAAAATCAATAGATTAGATCGATATTAAGTCGATTCGGTTTCGGTTGTAAGCTCTATATAAAGAGCACAAGTATTAAAAATAAGCAAGCAGAAGTTAGTCTATTATCACGTCCCATTTTCTATTTCTCATCCTATTTTTCTGTTTCTCACCTCCTTTCTCTCTGGTGCGCACATCCTGATCATAAGGAAGTCGCTGGCCAAGCCGCCTAAGCCAAGGCCACCAATCTCCCACTCATACCCTATTCGTTCTCAGCTTCGACACATAACAATGAGGGCTTTATTCAATCCATTTGTGGTTTTGTGATTTATCATCTGTTATGCGGACAAAATGTAAATGTTTACCTAACATTTCACTGTAAAGAAAAGGCCTGAGCTTCGTTTCTTTTAATGATCTGAGCTGCATTTGCCGGTTCAATTTTACATCTTGACAGGTGAAGAGATCTCCGCTTTCAGATGACGAGAGTGTTGTTGAAAATAATGGCCAAACTCCTGTAACAGTTGCGGATTTGGAGCACAAGCCCTTATTATTTTAGGTAACTCGTAGAACAATTCTCCGTTCAGCTTCCATATCTGCACTTTACACTTTTGTTGGATGACAAACTTTACCTTGTTGCTACTGAAAGAGCTCCAGCGATCGCTTCCATCCATACCTACGGTGGCAGAAGAGATTTCAAGTGTTCCTGAACAACGAGTACCTGAAGGTTGCATGGTCGCACAACGAGGAGAAAACTAAGACCAATCTGACAGCAGATGCAGTCGGCCGCGTTGTTCTTGTTTGGCCACCAATTCAACTAACCCAAAGAAAAGGACACCAATTGGAGGTTCCAAAAGGTTTAATTTGCATCTTTGGCTCCATTGCAGCATAATGACCTGCATGTCCTAATGAAGAATTGACAGCTTCTGAGCCTGATTAGCACGGACTTTACTGCTGCTTACGGCCTGATGAAGATCTTGTTCTCCAGTGACTCGTACGCCTGCCTGCCTGCCTGCTAGAAATTCAGTAGATCTATGTTTAATTTGTGAAGCATAAGAAGAGCTATTGATCTACTCTATCTCTTACATATTGCAAAAAATTTTAAAGTTAAACAAGTTTGAGTAAGAAAATCAAATAACTTACTGTATGAAACAGATGTAAAAAAACTAGACGATCTGCTGTGTATAAGCAAGGGCGGTGAAATTAATTCTGAGACAGTGAGAGATTTTATCTTTATCTGACCTGAAAGGCGAAACGGTGGCGAGTGTCTGTCGCTTGTTGTTTCAGGAATCGACTGTGCTTGCCCGAGTCAACGATTCCGGCAAATCCTGCCTGCTCGACGAACGGAAATCACATGCTTTGGACGTACAAGTGGGCTAATGAATGGTAATATGGGATTCAGACCCTGTGAAAGTGAACGAGGATCAGCACAGAGCTTCCGTTCTTGGCCACGGAAATATGCAGGGAATTAAATGCTGAAACTGAAACTGTCATTATCTTTTCCACGGTATGTGACAGCTCTGTTTTCAGAGTAACTTTGTTGGTCATTTAACAACTGAAGTATGAAACTGTCATTTAGAGCCTAATTTCACAGTAAACAAGCGGCACATACCCTTTTGTAATAACTGGTTTGCACATATAATTATTGAGCTACCAGCGTATGAACAGTTGAAAAACATATGTCAAACCCTCTGAATACGAAATTCAGAACGATCGTGGCGGCGTTCTCGGCACACACGCATCTGCAGTCATCACACATGAAAATCTTGGCCCGAAATTTGGGAAGCTTCTGATGCTGGCACTGCATTTGGATCCAACAAACCGAACCAAACTGTTCATATATATGTCCTAGCAAAACCACCAGCTTCCTCACCCGGATGTCAATAATGCAGCATAAGGATATCATGCTCATTGCCATTTCCAGGCCATGAAAATTAAGCATTAACAAATCAGATCGAGGAGCAAATACATGCTCTCGTCGATGCATGGGCCATGCATGAGGTGACAAGCAAATTACAATGTTTTCCCGCCGTCTGCTTCTCCCTGCTGCTAGCTACTATAGGCGGAGGCGATCCAGGTCACAATCGCACACAAACCACATACAGGTGCCTCATGCATCGAGCTCCAAACCTGCAGATTTGTTTATAGATGAAAAAGCAAGGCGCCCGAATATATTCATGATCAGAATGCAGCAGCAGATAGCTGATCGAATTGGAGGTTCATATCGAGTTTGTTCCTGCTAACTGGACACCTCATATCGTTCCCCCGTGCGCTTATGGTTACAAGTATAGAGCAAATCGTGTCCGCTATTATATTGTACTTAACTGAACCTAATAATCATGCCTAATCACCTGATGAATGGTCAATCAGATCAGTTAAACTATATAACATTCAGTGTGAATTTCGCCCGGTCAATGTACTGGGGCTCTTGTAGTAATAACCAATAATATTATCGGCCAAGAAACTCCCACATGCTGGCCCTGGAGCGACATGCCACCGAGACGAGACCTTGTAAACCAGCATCAGGTGGGGTACGTACGTACACCTGTAAAATACACTTGTCGATTACAGTGGCTGGCAGTACAAATCTACAAGACGATGTGTACCAGATCAAGGTAAATAACCCATCACATCAGTCGGGTCAAAACCTACAGGGACACGCAGCAGGCAGAGAGGGGAGAAATGCCACCGTGCCGGAAAGCGAGACGATCATACGGCCGGTGGATGCGAGCGGAAAAGCGTGGGTACGTCTGCAATCGGAGGAAGCCTTTTTGGGCACAGTAGATGAGGCATGCGGATGCGGCCATGCAGGGCGGGCAGCTCGCGACACAGTGTACGTACGGGGTGGCAAGGCTGCAGGGAGTTAAAAAGAGATCAGGAGCGGGGGCGGGACGGGGCCGACTGCATGCATGCATCTCGGCTGGGCCTCAGCCTGCCGCTGCCGCTGCCGGTGCTGCTGCGGCCATCGGCAGAGGCGCAGAGCAGCAGCAGGTGCAGGTGCAGCCGTGCAGGGCGTTTTTTCCGTGCGATGGGCGCAGCTTCTTCTTCTAGCGTGAGGCAGGAGAGGAATTGGACCACGGGCCGGAGGGCGGGGGACGCGGCCGGGCAGCCGGCAGCGGGGGGTGGGGGCGTGAGCCGTGAAAGGTGCACGAGTGGCCATCTTTTTACCGGGGCGCGCGGTCGTCGACAAGGCCGGCCGGTACGCCCTGCAACGGCTGCGAGTCCTTGCGTTTTGATAGAAGTCAGAATTTTGGATACAAAAAAAAACTATGGAGACATTAAATTCAAGCACGCCGTTGTTTTCGTTTCCGTTTCCGTTGCATCTGCGATTCGCCAATTCCTTGTAAAGTTCTTCAAAGTGATGATCAAGCAATCATATTATGTACGGCTCCCTTTTGGGCCATTCCTTCTCAAGCAGAGTTTTTTTATTAACGTCTCATCCGAGAGACGCAGCTCGATCCGTCGCTGGCGGCCACGTCGCGGGCGCGATAAACGAAGGCCGGCAGTCCGGCACCGAATCCTGCTTCTTCCCACCGGCCGTCGCCCTCTTCTCCCCCTTTATAACCCTTTCTTCCCACCCTTCGCTCGACGATCTCCTGCGTCCCCCGGTTTCCACTTTCACACTCGCTCACTACACCACACTCTGCATACCCAGCGAGCTAGCTGAGTGAGATTTTGCAGTTTTGCCCCCTCTGGACATCGTAGTACAAGGCGCTGTCGTCTCTGCTTGCTTCGATGGGGCGCGCGCCGTGCTGGGAGAAGAGCGGGCTGAAGAAGGGGCCGTGGACGCCGGAGGAGGACAAGAAGCTCGTCGCCTACATCAAGGAGCACGGCCAAGGCAACTGGCGCACGCTCCCCAAGAATGCCGGTGACTGAGCGCGCGCCGCCGTCGTCGATCAACCGGCCGGTGCAACGACCAAGCTAACTGTTTGATTTGCTTATGTCGGCATGCAGGCCTGGCGCGGTGCGGGAAGAGCTGCCGGCTGCGGTGGACGAACTACCTTCGGCCGGACATCAAGCGCGGCCGATTCTCGTTCGAGGAGGAGGAGGCCATCATCCAGCTCCACATCTTGCTCGGCAACAAGTAAGATCATATCGATCGTCGATCGATGAACTGCGTGTCCCGTGTCCGGCGGGCTAGCTAGCAAGTAATTACTAGGCGAAATGCGTGTATGTACGGTTGCTGCTGATGAATGACGCGCTTGGTTTTCCGTGCATGATTTGCACAGGTGGTCAGCGATCGCGGCGCGGCTGCCGGGGAGGACGGACAACGAGATCAAGAACTACTGGAACACGCACATCCGCAAGCGCCTTCTCCGCATGGGCATCGACCCCGTCACCCACACGCCGCGATGGCCGCGTCTCGGCCTCCTCGACCTCACCTCCCTCCTCAAGCCCGCGGCCGTCGCCGCATACTACCCCACGCAGGTCGACCTAGACACGCTCCGCGCGCTCGAGCCGCTCGCCAGCTACCCTGATCTGCTCCGCCTCGCCCCCCTCCTCTCCGGCGTCGCGGCCTCATCCCCGCAGCAGCACACGCAGCTTCTGCTGCCGTGGCTGCTGCAGGCGCAGATGACGCAGGCGGCCGCCACCACCATGGCACAGCAGGTGACGCCGCAGGCCGCAGAGGCCGACCAGTTCTTGCAGGCCGGCACCGCCGCGTGTCAACAAATACCACACCTGATCCACGCCAACCCGGCAGCGGCGCAGCAGCAGCAGCTGGCGCAAGAACCCCAGCAGGATCACATGGCAGATGCCTGCCACGGCGCCGTGCAGCCCTCTATTATCTACGACAACCAGCTCGACTACGTGCCGGCGCTGATGCAGATGGCTTCCGACGAGTCGAACCTGCAGCAGTGGAGCTGCACGGTCTCGACTAGCAACAACAACAACTACAACGTCTACTCCGGCGTCAGCGTGTCCACGCCGTCGTCGAGTCCAGCAGCAGCCGGACAGATAAACTCAGCATCTACGACGACGACGACGTATGGGCGCTTGAACGCGAGCAGTGACGTGATCACGGCCGACGACGACGACGCCGGGCTGCTCAGCATGCACCTCTACTCCGATCTCCTCGACGTGAGCGACTACATGTAACACGATTTCATATATGTACCATGTAGTCATGTACCAGAGGTGCAATTAAAAGATGATCTCGGCATTCTCGGGAGGCATTTTTGTACAGGATTATGGTCCCATTTCTATCCAGTTCTACCGATGATTTTTTTTACCATGAGTTATCATTGTCACTACTGTTTTTATATTCACAATCCAATTCGGTGTGTGGTGTGGTGTGCATGCGTGTCAGTGTGGGGAAGCATGGCAACTGTGGCTTCATATGATTGGTTGAGGCGGCTACTGTCCCTCTCGATCACTCGCGTCATGTCTGCCTCCCCTCACCAGTGAAAGGAAAACTTGGGCACTCCGGTGTGATTGCTTTTCCTATAATACTAGTTCAGACAAGTTACTGTTCAGATTCCTGGTATATATATATATATATGTATTATTAAATATTAATCTTGTACTACATTATAGAAGTTATGGGATTAATTGGTTTGTCGATAATCGTCTGCAGCTTAACGACTGGCACTGCATGCCTGCCCCCACTCTTGCATTGAGCAATCCACAATTGATAGACAAAAATGCACTTAGCAAGTCAATGCTTGTATCTGGCAGAACAATTACTTAGCAAAATCCACTATATATTGAGCTCCAGTACCCTTTTGATCAATTATTTTAGTTGTCCTGGTATATGGCAAAATGGATTTAGCATCAAGTCAATGCTTGTACGCATTTATTCCTAATAAATGGCAAAATGGTGCTGCCAATTGTATATATATATATATATATACGGGAACGCTATTCTACATTATGGGTGTAGAATGCTATTCTACATCGATCATCCCGTGCTCCCACATCCCACCCAATCCCAACCCCTTCCATTCCACGTCGGTGTAGAATAGCATTCTACACCCGTGGTGTAGAATAGCATTTGTATATATATATATATATGCGCATTTTGAGTTCAAGTGTGTGTTTAGTTTAATTAACTTTGTGACTATAGTACATGATGTATGAACTAATGCTTAAACCGAGCTACTGACATTAGCAAATAGTACAATATACATCTCTTTTTGTATGTCATGTTTGTTGCAATAGTTGACACAAGTTTTATTGAGCGCTAAAAACTACTCCCTCCCTTCCATACCATTCATTTACGATGCCCATGCATAAACCAAACCATCATATCACACTACTCTCTAAGCATGCGGCACGACGCATCTGCACGCATGATACACGTAGTAGCGGCCAGACCCAGACGCCAGTGGGCGTTTGACTCCAACAGGACTACATGCTCGCTAGTCGCTAGTCGCTAGTCAGTCCAAACCAATAAATTAACCGCCCGGCATGCTGGGCCGCGCCCTGGCTAGCTGCTAGTCTACACTGCTCTCTCTCTCTCTCTCCCTCTCTCTCTCGTCGGGCGAAACGCAGGGGCTAGCAGTAGCAGAGGAGGAGCAGACGCATCATCACGCAGACGTGCAGCGAGGTACAGGCCTACAGGGGTATGTACATCCCCGGAGGCCGGAGCCGAGAGCGGAGAGCGAGGCTGGGCTGTGCTGTGCCTGCCAATCTGCCGTGCGACGTACAGTGCACCTTTCACAAATGCGACGCGCACTCACTCGTAAACACGTGCGTACGGCTCGGTGAACCCGTTGGTGGTGGCGCGCGCTGCTGCACGGCGGCAGGCGGCAGGCGGCGGCAACGGCGGCGGCGTCTTTTGACCCGTGACCCATCCCGATGAGAGCGCGGCCTGGCCTGTCTCCACCGTTTCCACGCAGGGCCGCGTGAAAAGTTCTCTTTTGTCTGCCCTAGCTGGGCATCCATCGGTCGATCCGATTTGACTGCGTGCGTCGTCGCAACAATAGGTCAAATAAAGCCATTAGCCGAGAAGGTAGACGTTCACATGTAGACACGCAGAGCTGTACGCTGCCGCTGTGTTTCGGCAGAATTACTGAACTATCCGTCGTCGTCCACACTAAGTGGAGAGGCTCCACGTTACGCGAATCTCCGGCGATTATCGCCGTCAAGGACGTACGTTGTACTGCCTGACAGGCGATAGCACCGACAGTGACAGAAGCGAGCTGAGGCCTGAGGGCATGGCGTGCCCTCCTTCGGTTCATCCCCCGTCGCACTTGATGCACGGCTTGGAAACTCGTATGATCCATCGATCGAAATGGCTGTCACGATAGGTTATCATAGAGAGATTCGAGCTTAGCCACGTGCAATGCGTCCACGCACGCACGCACGATCTGAACAGAAGCAAACACAAAACGATATAGATGAATTGAGATTTTAGTTTAAAATCTCAGACAAGACCTACCCGTTGCCATTTCTAGACAGAGGCCGCTATATGTGTCATTATATTTACCTATATCATAAATTTTTATCGGTAACTATGGATTCAAGCTAAAGTATAAATTAAAACTTTAATTTAGTAAATTTTTTATCACAAGAAAAATACACAAGTAGCTAAAAACATATTGGTTGATAAGAGAAAAAAATCAATTCAATCACCTGAAAAATCTTTTTCCGGTGTACAAATAATAGTTGTTTTGGTGTTCAGGTGAGAATGTAAAAATATTAGTCACCCCGTCAAAGCGTTTCTCCTCTTCTCCCGAATGTATGGCCACCATGAGTTGAACTTGGATGACACTACTAAAATCCTGCCTCGGTAAATAGTTAGAACAACTTATGTTACTTCATTTAATATTATCTTGGTATGTGTAATTCTGTATAATACGACTAATATTTGTATAGTACAATCGAACAAAAATTGCAGGGCTCTGGCCCAACTCTACTGCAAAGACAAGGTCCATTTCATGGGCTGGATCCAGCCCAATCCAGGCCCAAACAAACAGCGAAAGCATGAATCGATCATAAATAGGAACGTGTTTACTTCTCCACAGCCGTCGGATCTGGGCATTAAGGCGGCCCAGACCAGACGCAGCTCACCCCTCAAACCGCTCATAACTGCACCTCGTACAATCTCGGCCGTCCCATGCTGATCGGACGGCCGAACCGCCCCCCGTCTAAACCTCCCCGATCTTAATTAGCTTCCGTTTCCGTTGACAGGGAGGATTATGCTCGTAATAACCTTCCGTTTAGGCGCTCCTGATGCTGTCAGAGAGTGGGCCCCACTTTTTTCGCAACGTCATAACCTCGCTTGCGTTGCGTCCCTCTTCGCCCCGAACCAGTTGCACTCTCGTCCCCCGTATGGCCGTATCCACCATTCTTTGATCTGACAAAATTCCCAATCCTCTACGCCTCGCCGGAACCCTAGCCCGCCGCCGCCGCCGCTGCTGCCATGCCGCCCCGCAGGTACAAGGGGAGGGATAGAGGAAGAGGTAGGGGGAGGGGCAGAGGCAGGGGCAGAGCAGCGGACGCTGAGCCCGTAGAGGAGGCCGTCGAGGCGGAGGTCGACTCGGAGGATGCCAAGTCCGAGGAGGAAGCCGCGGGGAGTGGGAAGGACGCGGAGGAAGTTAAGGAGGAGGGTTTAGAGAGTGGGGGCGAGGATATGGATGCGGAGTCCAAGGAAGGCACCGTCGAGAAGGAGGAGCCGGTCCAGCCGGGTGCGGAACAGGAGGCCGAAGCCGACGAGAACAAGGGAGAGGAGATGGACGCCGAACCTGAGGCGGGTTCGGCCGAGACGGAGGCGAGAGGGGAGGATGCTGAGGTCGAAGCGGACGGCGCTGATGAAGAGGAAGCCGCCGCGACGGACGGAGAAAATGAGGAGGAAGTTGCCGGAACTGACGGCGAGGATGAAGAGGAAGCCACTGAGTCCGCCGGCGAGATTGAAGGCGAAGGCGAGGAATCCGATCCCGAAGGTGTGGCTACCGACGCCGAGCAGGGTGGTTCTGATGTATCTCCTCCTCCTTCCCCTCCGACACGCGGACGCCGCCGCAAGCGGGCGGCCACTCCTGATCCGCCTACGGAGGATGATGAGGAAGAGAGGACCCCTGCACCGCTGCGCCGGCGCCGGCGCCGTAAGGCGGGGGACCGCGGTGACTCTCCCCCACCATTGCCAGACCACCTTCGGTGCCGCCGCAGTGATGGGAAGAAATGGCGCTGCCAAGCCCGTGCACTCCCCACCGTCAGCTTCTGCGAATACCACTACTCGAAGGCCAACAAGGGCAAAAAGCTACCAGCAGACGAGGAGGTCCTTGCTGTCGCTCTCCAGCGGACAAAGAAGAACAAGAGGAAGGGTAGAAGGAATGTGAATGCGTCGCCATCTTCACCTCCGGCAACAACTAGCGACCTAACTAGGGATCTCCCGAATGGACTGATGAGGATCTCTCCTGGGAGCAGCGGGCATGGAACCCCCCTACCATCGCCTGTGACCACAAAGGTTGGAGTAGACATTCCTGAGCCCACTCGGCGCTGTTACCGCTCTAAGAATGCTGAGCCATTGCCTGTTGGCCCTGTCAAGGTCACCTCTAAAATACATAATTTTTCCCGTTTGATATTTTGTTTTGCATTATTTTGTATTGAGCTTGTCCTGTGCTTATTACTGATTTCTGTTGGATCAGGTTGTTCCACGTGCAATGGGCATGACAAAGTCAGCACAAAAGACATGCCACCACTGTGGGATGAAGAAGGCTGCTCGTATTGTCCAGTGCAACAATTGTGACAATAGGTTCTTCTGCAACAGTTGCATCAACAAATGGTTAGTCTAAGATTTATTTGTCAGTTGCTGGCTTGCTGCATTGTGATTAAGATATTCATAGAGTCAAGCATTTCAGCTTGTGAAAGTGATGTAAGCTAGTTGACACTAGATCCCATAAGAACTTTGACGTATGGGTGACCTCCCAGAAAGTTCTCGTATCACATCTCCGACACATGACTTTCAATCAAAGTTGGGCCTTTTTGGCCTTCTCCCAAAAAAAAAACAAAACAAAATATGGCTTTCAAACAAACCAGACCACATGGCCTTCTTAAAAAAAGTTACAGAACTTGGTTTACCTTAGTAAGAAATCAGGAGAATGAATCCCCTGACTGTTAGGATTTTCCCTTTTTTTAGTTTATATAATAGTTGCTTAGGAATTAGTATGGAGGGATATGCAATTGCTTGAGCTTATCAACTATACTCTCAGGGATTCTTGATCATGCCTGCAGCCCACAGACTGGATCTGGATCCCAATTGCAGGATGCCAGTAATCATAGAATTCCTCTGGGGCACCGATTGAGGGAAAAGGGACAAGTAGAGGAGGGGGAGAGGGAGAGCTATCCTTGGCCCATGCCATTACTCCTGCTTGTTACTTTTTCTGTTGCTCCTGTGGTTGCTTCTGGTTATCGCTATTTCTGATTAATGGACACAAGACAGATGGATTAAGATGCAGTAGAGGTGATACTGTGATAGGAGGGAGAAGTGACTAGTGAGAGAGATCAAGGGTATGTGACTAAAGCGTCGCAACAGTTGGAACTTGGAAGAAGGAGAAAAGGAGGGACATGGTCTTTATAATTGATCATTCAGTTTCATTGAGTCACTGTGTCCCAAAGAACACTAGTTTTAGCCATTTGAGTAACACAACACCATTCCTTGACCCTGGTATTGTATCCCTGGTATTCTCAGATTTACATCACACCTGAGCTTGAGTAGTGCTCACATTTAAATCCATATTTTTATTATTTGTCCCTGACAACTTTAGGAAACCACTTTTAGTATAAAAACACTTGCATAATATTAAGGTAAAATGGCATCATGCTAACACATATGTCATGATCTGGTAGGTCATACATTAATCATAATAATATGATATACAACTATGATGAGGCTGTGTCCATTGCAGTTCTCCTGTTTTTCCTATGCTATAATTTTGTGGCTTATTGTTCAGAGGACATCGATATGCATATGATCTTTGTATTAGTTATTCTTTACTCAACTTGAAACTTATAATCTAGTGTCAAACCACTCAAGCTGAGCTGGAAATGAACTCACATATCGCTGTTAGACTGTCCAATGCACACTCCCTGATTTTTCAATTTATAAGATTTGGAAAATTAAATGGACAATTCACAGCAACTTAGTTCAGTGTGTTTTGTTCATGGATGCATTGATTTTATAGCACTGGTAAAATGTGTGGTAAAAATAAAATCATAACTCACTACTCCCACAAATTTGTGATAAAATACAAAGCTATACATTGATTGTACACTGTATGTCCCCATGTAGCCTGATTAGAGGTGAACATATTAGCATATAATGAGGTAATTTTGCTAATTTCAAAGCCCCTTTTGCAATAGATACTCACCTAGTATATGCAGGGATGGCAGTATAGTTATTAATAAGCTTAGATTAGGTGTAAACAAAACAGCACTGAGTATTCCCAAATATTTCATTGTTATGGATATAGTCTTGGCTGCACATGTCCTGCCAGACGATAAGATCTAGAGAAAACATTTAGCTTGTCAATAGTAATTTGTTAGGGACACAAAAGCCATTAGAAGCAGTTGTCCTTCTGTATCAATCAATAATTGACTAGTTCTTTTCTTTCTACATTTATAATTTGAAATCTTGGTCCTGACTGTTCATGCAATACAGGTATTCTGGGATGTCCAAGAAGGATATAAAGATGCGATGTCCAGTTTGCCGTGGATGCTGCAATTGTGAACACTGCACCCTTGGTCGGACGAAGGGTGTTATCCACAAGGTGATTATTATTCTAGATAACACTCTGATGGCCAATGGCTATCTGATAACATCCTTTGATTTGATTGTTGTGTTTATTTGTTAATGTTCTGTCTTCAATCTTCAGGAATTGCCAGGTGGTCAAGATAAGCTCATTAGTATAAAAATTTGCAATCACCAATTGTACAAGCTTTTACCTGTAGAACTAAACCAGGAACAGCTTGATGAATTGGAAATTGAAGCTAAAATACAAGGTTTATTTCTATAATATTTGCTTTGCTACCCTTTATTTTCAAGGTTGTTGGCATGAATTAATTGTTCTACTTTTCCTCTTAATAGAAACAAAAATATCAAATGTCCGGGTCCAGGTGGCAGATGACCAAAGTGGATTACTCTACTGGTAGGCTCCTATCCCTGATGTAATTCTCAGTTATATATGAGGCCACTAGCATAAGTCTTAGTTTCTTTCTTCCCTCAAAACATAATAATGTCAAACAGTTACATATTACTATGGTGATATATATGTTAGTCCTTATGTTAATGGTTAGCAAAAGCTTACTGTCATGTTCCAGTTTTATTAGTTAGTTTAAACAAACTAATCACAATATTGCCTTGACATATTTCCTGATGTTAGGCTTGTTTGATGTTTTAATGTTTTATGATACACTGAATGGCCTTTTTGCATTTATTAAGCGTCTTGTGAGAAACCATAGTTATTATTTAAGGTATTTTAGTTGAATCCTTTATCCAATGTACCAATTTATGCTGGTTGTGCTACTTTTAAAACCATGTGTTGGATGCACTATTATTTTGTCGCATTTTCTCATCTGGCCATATATCTTATGAAATTTTATTTTAAAGCAGCAATAACTGTAAGCTCGCTGTGCACCAATTCCTAAGAAGCTGCCCAAGATGCCCGTTTAAACTGTGCTTAAGCTGCTGTCGGAGGATACGTGATGGGAATATCTCGGGCAGCACCCCTGAAGACAAATTTAAGCAACGATTGCTTCAGCAAGAGTCAGCACATGAGGATGGTAGCATTAGTTGCCCCTCCATTGAGTTAGGTGGCTGTGGCGACTCTTTGCTAAACTTGGTGTATGCGTCGCCATCTAACCAATCTGAAGAACTCAGTTCAGGAGACGAGCTAGATGGTCCGGGCAATCATTCGGGAGTTAAAGATGCTGTAGCTGAGAGTAATGGAGGCCCTGACAAATTGTCCGTTGGCCAGCAGGAGACCGTTTCCTCATAATTACTTCCAAAATGTAGATCTTCTTGCAGATGCCAATTCATCTTTCAGGCAGGAGTGCCATAATTGTGAGAGCGATGGGCATGGAATCATTGGCATGTTCATTTCTGAGGCCCGGAAAGGTGGATGGTGTGCTCCAAATCCGTTAGGACGGTAGATTACCTGATTTAGCGCGATTATCGGCAATTGATTTTAGGTATGTGACCTGTGGACATTACCTGAGTAAATTTTCCGTATGTTAATCTTTGGTTTGGACATCATGTTGGAGGTTGCTGTACATAGGTTTAGGTCTTTGTTTATCATCATTATCATTAGTTAAAAGCCGGTCGGGTCTTGTACCGGCCGTATCACCGTCATTTTCGGTAATTTTTATCTTGAAGTCTTACAGAGGGTGGAAGCCTGGATACGAAGTGCCTGCTGGGGTACCCTGTATCGTTATCCTTAAATTAAGTGGATGGGCCCTAGTCCACCTCCCTCCGTGCCTGACATCGTCGAGTTGCACTTGCACGGCCTCTTGCTCTGCACTTGGTTGGAGTTGGATTCAATCACTTTTGCTGCTGCTCTTAGTGGGTGCTGTGTTAGATGGTGGGCCTAGAGGCCCATCTAGACATGTGACGTTGCAGATTCACCGGTGTTCAAGGTCGTTCCATCCTAAGATGGTGACGGGTGCTATCCTATTAGGCTAGATATACGGTTAAAAATTAGGTAGATATACGGTTAAAATTGTTCTCTGGTGGGTTTACTAACGGAAGGTATGAGTATGGTTTTCTAATATCTATACCCGTTATCCGATAAGTACCCATCACCTAATATCCTATATTTTTGAGAGTTTAAATCATTGTTGTTATTGTTGTAGGTTAAATTATTGATGTATTATGTTTAGGAGTTTACTTATATATGTAATTTTGATCTTATGACTGAATGAGCGATCGGTCTAATTAGATAAAACACTATTTTTGTGATGATTGATACATAGTTGTTATTTTTAGCATGTTTTGTGTGTGGTGCCCATTGATGGGTATGGGTACGTATATTTTATCTGCATGGGTATGAGTTTCGGAGAGAAAATGCTACCTATATATATATGAGTTATCCGACGGAGAGATTATATGAGTTTGAGATGATCAAATTTGATGGGTATAGACCCTATTGCTATCTTTAGTTCATCATGTCAAACTACAAAGGTTGCAAGCTCTCCTGTTTTTTGGGTGGATGGAGAATAATATTTTGTTTTTTGAGCGGATGGACAATAATATCTGGCCAGCAAAAAAACCAAGCTTATTATTGGCATAAAAGATTACGCTAACAGGTTCTCTAAGATTAAGAACTAACAAACAAAGAGTTTGTGATGCGGACTATCTCAAGCCTCCGTATAGGATAATAGCTTGAAGTAGTTCGAAGTTGTGTATTGAATATCTGAATATTCGATGCCCATTACAGGGTGAGAAAGGGGTATTTATAGGTAAAAACTCTAAGGAAAAGATCTTTTTACCCCTCAATTACATCCGGAATAGTGAAAACTATTTGGTACCCCGAATAGGACTAAAATGGAAAAATAAGTTTGAAGGAGATAGATAAGGCAGACGTCCCATCCTTTTGGTTGTTTCCCACCGCAGTATTGTATCTTCGGACCAGAGTTCAGATGAACCCTTTGACTTTAAACCTTTGTCAATTCAGAGATAAGTTTTTTGCTTAGAACTTTATAAGTTATCTTTGTCTCTTAATCTTGAAGGTCCTGAGGATGAAGTATTTTCCCCCAACACTTATCATTTGTTCACGAATTTTTATCACACTGCTTCATGTCACAAATTGTGTATCGGGATTTTTTTCTTCACAACCTATTATACTATTTTTTATCAAACATGTCGTCCACTAAACCAAGATCAGTTTTTCTATACGGTGGAATCATATAAAAGCTATGAGTTGTATGACACATGACAAGTGGTAGGGTTTAGCTCAAAATACACTTTTAAATACTAAGTTCAAGCATTATCTGGACTTAGTAGGAGCCCCTTGGCTTTGGGGCTTGGGGATATATTTCCTCCAAGAATATATTTATAGGAATTTTGAGTAAATGGGAGATCTATTACATTATGACTCAGAAGATAGGGTTCTAGTTAAATGAATCTATTACAGTCTTATTATAATATAATACCTTAAAGTTATATATAAATATATGTAGTCTCATCACAATTATTAGTAGATTTATCTTCCAAGGCGCTCGGTCGCCGGTGAACTGAGCCAGTTCAGGAAAGCGAAGCGGAGAAGACGGCGGCGCACGGTGGCAGGCTAGAGGACACACCCACGCAGACGTGACTAGTACCTACCACGTGAAACTGCTCCTGCTCCGAGGCCAAAAGCTCATCGTCCTTTTTCCAATCCAAATTTTTTTTGCTCATCTTATCGTCACATCCTTGGCTCATTTCAGATTGCAAAGAAAGGATTACAGAGCTAATCTATAGATAGTTGTATTCTCCGCTCAAAAGATGCAGCCTGCCCAAAGTTAGCTTCATCAGTCATCACACGCAAGAAAGGAAAGAACGAAGTGGCAACCCCGGGATGAAACCTCGGTGATTAGAGACGCATAAACACATTGCCATCACATCAAATCACTCTCATAAGTCATAACACATCTGCTAATCTCTGCGCTATGCAAAAGAAAGGTAAACTACCAGTCTACCACCTCCTACGGAATAGAATACTATCGAGTATTGACAAGCCCGGTCAAGTTGCCGACTTTACAGTGACACTTCCCGGATCATCCAGCCGAGCGCCAGGCTGACGACGACGAGGCCGGCGCCGCGGAGGAGGGCGCGCGGCGGGGCGGCGGCGGAAGAGCTCGTGGCGCTGGCGCGGTCGAACTGCAGCGAGTCCACGGCCAGAGGCATGTTCTCCTGGTCAGGGCTGCAGCGCGGCGGCGCCGAGCCGGCCGCGGCGGACTCGGTCGGGTGCGCGCTGTACAGCATGGCCCGCAGCACGGCGGACACGGTGGGGATGTACACCGTCTTGTTCTTGGCCAGCAGCCATGTCAGGCCCATCAGCTGGCAGTCCCGCCCCAGCATCCGCCGCGCCCGGTCGCCGCCGGCGACCTCGCGGCTCACGTTCCCCTTCAGCTGCATCAACACCACCACAAGAAACTGCAGGGTTAAACATCTGAGAACAACGTGAAGAGACTGCATTTAATGTACTCCATGCAGCGACGTTCTTGCAACGCAAGTTTTGTTGCCGAGTAGGTAAGCTCTGTGCTTCAGCTTCACTACTCAACGTTGCAATTGGCTCTCCCAATAAATGCTCCCCATGCACACCAACTTGTTCATGCAAGATCATGCATTCTCGATCTCGAGCTACTCTACTACGTCAAAAACGCGCCAAAAGTTTCAGTACACTACAGCCATGCAGCTGAGAGCTGAGCAATGTCAAAGAGACAAGGAGTACATCTTCCAAACGGATGACTGCTTGTCATTTGTCAAAAGGCAAAGACGAGTTTCTACGGTTCACTAATCAAAAGATGCCAATGAGATGTACGACAAACAGGTTGAGGACAAAGCCAGCTCTACTCAATTAAGCAATCAACAACATCTCAATTTGCAAAGATTACAATGTGGTGGTTAACTGACTAAAGGATTCATCATTTAAAAGGCACAGGACCTGTCTAAGGACTCTAAACCATTGATGATGTTGCTACTAGTAGGGTAATATTGGTTCTCACCCAGGTCCCAAGTCCCAACACAATACAATTATTAATGTACAAGGAATGGTCTTGTCATTAACTGGCAATGCTAACTAACACTAAACTAGTGGGTGTTCTTCTAATCTTCATCCCAACAATGTGTTTTAAGAAAAGCAGTATATACAATCAAGTAGCTAATGATTAGTGATGAACTCAAGAACAAGCAGCAAGCCCATCTGAGCATATGAGGCAATAATGTGGTTAGAAAGGGGGTTCCTTTGTAGAAAGGGGGATCTCCTGGATGCCAAACAGGTCTTTCTGCTAAGCTAAAAGGAAGCACCAAAAAGAAAAGAAAAAAGGAGTTAATCCTAATGCATCTCTAGTTACTAGTACTGATTTGGTTTATTGAAGATCACAAGGCGCAACTACTACTAATGACAACACTTGTCAGAGCTATTGCGTCAGGACAGATTAAACTATGGGCAGATTCACACAAGAGAGAGAACAGAAATGCAGAACCAAGAAGAACAGCAATGATGATGGATCTATGGAAGCAAGAAATGGCGTACGGTATAATCGAACACGAAAAGGCAAAAAAAACAAACCAAAGATTTGGAGGGGAGGAAGTGAGAAGAGATAATGGAGCAAAGGTTAGCCGGGGAGATGTGGGCATTGGCCATTGTAGGGGAAAGCAAGAAAGGGGGAACCTTTTGCAGGGACTGGACGCAGCGAGAGCAGCCGGCGTAGGAGGCATTGCGGCAGCTCTTCTCCAGTTCCTTCACCGCGGCGGTAGGCGTGGCGTTCTTGGCCGGGGCGCCGACGGCGAACGCGGCGGGGCAGCGGAGCGAGCCGATCTGGTGAAGCCGGATGCCGCAGAAGCAGAGCACCGTGTCGCACGTCGCGTTGGGCCGTGGCAGCGCCACCCCGCGCCGCTCGAGCGCCGAGCCCAGCGCGTCCACGCAGCGCTGGTTGTCGTACGGAACCATGGGCTCGTCCTCCCCGCCGCCGACGCCCTCGCCCGCGAGCGCCGGTGCCGGCGCCGGCACGGACAGCGCGGTGCGGGCGTGCGCCGCGAACAGCCAAGCGGCGAGGACGGGGCAGCACCTACCTCGGTCGAGCGAGCCCGGGCCGCCGCCGGCGCCGCACGCCGCGGCCACGCCACCAAAGAGCTCCGCGGAAAGGTCGAGGTGGCAAGGCGGGGATGTAGAGGAGCCCAAGGAAGCATTGGACGGGGACTGCGCCTGCGAGAGGGGGTACGACGGCACGTCGGTGCCGGCTGCAGGCGTCAGAAGGCGCAGCGCGAGCAAGAGCGCGACGGCGGCAACGTGCGCCGACATAGCCGGCGGCGAGGTGGGGGGATGAGGCGAGCTGGGCAGCTGGGTGAGTGCCTGAGTGGGCATTGGGGAGTGGATCTTTTATATACAAACCGTAGGGAGGGCATGTCTGCCTTTTTGTTCCAGGGTTTCTTGGTTTTTGAGATGATACGGTGAATTTCCCCATAGAGCAAAATATTTAAACAATTAATTTAAAAAGTAATATTAAAATACTATAATATATTAGTAATATATTTTAGCATCAGTCACAGTTTAAATATTATTTTAGAATATTAAATGTAGACTATTTACAAAACTTATTTATAATCGGTAGATTATTCGTGAGACGAATCTAACAGGTCTAATTACGCCATGATTTAACAATGTCATGCTACAGTAAATATTTGTTAATTATAGATTAATTATGCTTAATAAATATGTCTCACGAATTATCCTCCGATTCTATAATTATTTTTATAATTAGTTCACATTTAATCCTTTAAATTAATGTCCAAATATACGATGCGACACGAGTTAAAATTTAACCACTGAAATCAAAACACAGCATAGTACTACTATTTAATACATCAGGATAATTTACTTTTTCTCCCTTGATATGGATGAAAAAGTAATATGTAAAGATTTTGTGTTTTGTAAGATAAATGTATAGCACGTTACACCGTAAGAACGAATGATATCGTCAAGTATCTTGAAAGTACCACGAAAGTATCAGGTACATTACCGTAATATCCCATCCTCATACCACGAAGGGGCATGAAAACTACAGGATACCTCAAGGTATTCCTTCTACAGTTCTACATAAGATTTTTTTTAAAAAACAATACTTTTTTAAAAAAATCAAATTTGTATGCTAGATTCAAAAAATTATAAAAATAGAATCTGGTCGGTGAACCATCGGCCGACTGGTGTCACGTGGAAGCCAGTCGACACTTGGTCGGCCGACTGACACCCGGAACGCGCCGCGCCCGCTCCGCGCCCCCTCGCCCCGCGCCTCCGGCGCTCGCGCGCTCCGCGAACCCTCGCCGACCGCACCCGTGAGCGCTCCCGAGGCGCCACGTGGCACCAGTCGGCCGATGGTTGACCGATCGGATGGGATTTTTGTAATTTTTTAAAATCGTCATACAAATTTGTTTTTTTAAAATACTATTTGAAAAATTCTCTACATTATGATGCTACGACATGAAACACCAATGATATCTTTTTTACAACGTAGATAATGCCTCAAAATATTTTGTAGATATTACGGGGCATTATGATAAATATGATATCATTCCACTGGAAAATAACATCTATGATGTTATATTTAAGATGTTATATTTCTTTATATGTTATTAAAAATTCACCGGTTTATTAATATGTTATTTGAGGTTTACTATTAATTTTTATATCTGCCATTGTTTTAATTTTTCACGTTCTCTTATACTACCACAGTTAGATTAAAAGTGTTTACCTGACATGAAAAAAGTATAAATTGGTGTGCATCCGCAACTTCGCCCCCGCTCACGTCGCCACGCCACACCCCACCCCGTACGCCCCACGACCTTGGTGCTCGGTTGCTCACGCCCCACCCCCACCTAGCGCCCCTACCCGATGCTTGCCTGCTCCACACAACACTACCCTCGCTCAAGCGCTCACTCTAGCCCGACGGTCGATGCCCCAGTGGGTAGTGGCCCAGTGACCTTGCCCTGCGCTACATCGCCCCTACCTCCGCAGTTCGACGCTCTCGTGGCCCAGCGCCACCGCCTGGTATCTACTACCTCGAGCCTCCGACCAGGCGACCATGACCAGCCTCAACCCCATCTAAGATTTTTTCCGGCTCCGCCACTGTTTATATATAGGTTATGTTAGCTAAGAATTTAAGTTGGAGCTTCCTATGGGTGAGGAAACCCACTTTGTTCTAAGCTAACTTACAAAGAATCTTCGGTTGGCATTGCAGGAGATTGGACCGGACCAGATGTCTTTTTAATCTGTTAGCCATCGTGAAATCGTAGCCGTCGCCTTTCCTAAGCTTGACCACCACGCCGACCATCGTGGGATAGATTGATCTCACTGACCACTGGTCAAGAGGTTCGTCACTGCCGCTGCTACGTGACGATTCTACAGTTGGCCAGTTGGGTCGATATCGAGAGGTTTGTCAAGGTCGCACGAGTCGGGAGGAGGCGAGGCCGGCCAGGTACACCCATGGCCATCATTCCTACGGATCAAAATACGCGTGATTTGAGTATTTTGGTAGTAGCTTGGAAACCACCAGACAGACGGCGACAGGTTTCAGAATTCAGACTTTCAGCAGCAGGCGGTCGACCCTCTCTGGTTTCCTGCAACATCTTCCTTGCGAATGCTTACGAATTCTTCTCAACTTCTACAAGACTTGAACTGGTTTTCACGAAGATCTTGTAAGTTTTTATGCGTCTCGGTTTCGGAGGAGGCATAATAAGCAGGATTCCGGTGAAGCGCCAAGCACGAGAGGTCCGAGAAAAGATGCTGCAACTGCAAAGCAGGCAGTGATATGGTAGCAGGTCAGTCACAGGGTCACAGTTTCAGATGGGAGAAGCGGACGAGCCTTTTCGGCTGGGGCCTGGTTACCAACCTCATCACGTGAACCAGAGCCACGAGTCCAGCTCCAGCCTCCAGCTCTAGCAGCACTGCAGCAGGCAGCCAGGGCTCTCTGCTCACACAAGGACAGCGACCCTGTCTGCTACTCTGCTCACTGCACTAATCCTGCTTTCATCCTGTCACTAGCAATAATCTACTCAATCTGTACCCCCAAAACATGCCACTAGGGCTACTGTTAACATTATCTGTTCTGTTCTACTATACCAACTTGGTTTATGAAAAAAAAGAAGAAATCCATTATCAGAGGACAGTAGCACACATGGCATTGTAGCCTTCAGCAAAGGAGGGTGTGAGAGAGGCTACCTAGCCAGCATGACTGCCTGCCATGTTCAGTTGTGGCCGTGTGTCTGAAGGTGAAGGAAATGTGTGTGCAATTCTGCAAAGGCACTGAGCCATGGAGATCATCAAATCAGCTCTGTATGGCGAGTCAAGCTTTTGCCTTCCAGGCCTTTCTCACCACAAGGACCACATGCATACACCACACAACACTAGAGCAACAGGCAGCAACATCCAAAGTTGAGAAACTTTCTCATCTTTTCTTGGAAACAATAAGGCCATTAGCTTCTGAACATACAAGCCCAACCAGCCAGGTTGCTGCTAGGAGTACACTAGCTAATGAGGGTTGCAAACCAATAACAACTGCATGATGAGCAGCTAGCACAAATCCTTGTGGGGATCTCACTTTTTGGGATGTGGGTTGGCCCTTGCAACTTTGCAGCTTCTTTATTAGAGCCTTTCGCTGAGCATGCTTGTGAGTAGGGAATATGCATGTCAGCTGCCATCAAGGACACGCCCCCCCCCCCCCCCTCCCCTCCTGTCTTTGTTTGATCTTTGTGCATAATACAGTATTATTACAGGTGCAAAGCCCTATGATATCCTATCACAGCCTGCAAATGCAAATGCAGGGCTAGCTAGTAGCTGCACCAGAGGAAAGGAGTGGCAGTGGCAACCAGGCATGTGGTTTGTTTGTCACCTAGCTGTGGTTTTGCTCTGTTTAGTCTTTGTCATGGGGCTCCAAACACCTGTCTCTAGCGACATGGGAATAAGCAGGGGGTTTGATTATGGAGCTGTGAATGAGTGTGAGTGTGGGCAAGGTGAGTGCAGGAGGATGGTGACAAGGATGATGCTTGGGAGAAATTTGATGAGCAAGCATACTAATGTTCAGTGACAGTGATGAAGGCATCTCAATATCTCATATGTTTCAGACCAGAAGGGGTCCATGCAAATAGCCTGGGGAGAATTTGGATTGTATGGATTTGGCTAGGCATATTTGGATTGGGAAAATTACTCACATGCCATTATAATTTTTAGAAATTGCCTATATGTCACTGTCAGTGACTGTGACGGCCCCCATGTGTCAGTGACACATCGATGACATATTGGCAAACCGCAAAAATTATAATGGCACGAAAAAAATTAACCCTGTTTGGATTGGAGAGTTGCTTCATTGGTTAGATCAATGGCTGAGATTGGCTGTTAGTCTGGCAAGATAAGGAAAAAGGACAGACCTTCTTCAAAGAACCTGTTGTCTTTTTTTTTTGAGAGAGAGAGAAGTTGCAGGTTGTATCTAATGAGGGCGTTTTGCAAAAGTAATTAATAGGAAGCAAACGGCATTTCTTTACGTCTGATCAGATGCCATAAGTCTGTAACAACAGATAAACAATTGATTGCTGAGTTGTTGTCTGTCATTTCCTTTCAGGATCTCAAGAATAACATTTTGAATACACTGAAAAGTTGGAAGCAGTGCTTGACCAAGCAAAGAGACGAATGCCATGCACTTTCGTAGTGAAATATGGAATTTTTTAAATAATATTTTTTTTGAAAAAAAAATCAATTTTGCATTGCCGTTTAAAAAATTCAAAAATATGTAGCGATCGGCCGACCAAGTGCCGACTGGCCACCACGATGACACGGCATGAGTCGGCACATCAACGGTTTTTTTTTAAATAATATATATTTTTTAATTTTATGAAATAAATTTTCCCAGCGCACTATTATAACAGTATAAAATAGATGAAAGATGGTGTTTTGGGGTAATAGGTGTAGTGTTCAAGTTCTCGTAACCTCATTTTTATGTCTTTCTCCGGAGAATGCATGGGACCTTTGAAAGTAAAATCAGAAAATTTTGAAAAATCAAAAATTTATTTTATAAAATTAAAAAATTAAAAATATTTCTGTTTTTATAAATTTTAATAAATATTTGTTTCACAAAACATTTTTATTTTTAATTTTATGAAAAAATAGATTTTTTTAAAAAAAATATTTGATTTTCTGAAATACATTTTCAATTTTTTAAAAAATTCTATTTTTTAGAAAATTTAATAAATAATTTTTTCGCAAAACAATTTTTTATTTTTTTAAATTTTCTGAAAAAACATAAAATATTTTTATTTTTAAATTTTATGAAATAAATTTTTTATTTTTCAAAATTTTCTGTTTTTTTTCCAAAAAATTAAAAGAAACTTTCAATGGTCCATGCATTCTCCAAAAAAAAGGCAAAAAAGTGAGATATGAGAACACATATTAGTTCAAGACACCATCTTTCATCGAGCACTAGAAACTATTTTGTGATTAAATAGCTATTTTGTGTTGTTATAATAATGCGCTTAGGAAAATTTGTTTCAGTAAAATTTAAAAACTATTATTTTTTAAAATAAAATCATTGATGGACCAATTCATTCTACGTCAGCATGAGTCGGTACGACCGACTCGTACTAACGTGGCATGAGTCGGCTGAAAGAGTCATTGCCATGCTAGTGTGGCAGTCAGTCGACCGACTATCGCTGACGTGGCAGAAATCGGCCAACCAAGGGTCGACTAGTTGTCACGTGGCAACCGTCGGCATTTGGTCGGTCGATTGCTACTTATTTTTAATTTTTTTTAAATGTCTATACAAATTTGAAATTTTATTTTAAAATATATCATTTTAAAAAAATCGTGAAATATGCATGGCTAATTACATACTGTGTTCGATGACAGGTTGGAACGCTGAATGGCAACAAAAATCTGGATAATTGGTACGGCGAGTTTGTGGTCTCATCGCATAACAAACTGGCCTGACCAAGTGATTTGACCGGGCCTGCAGATACTCTTATCCACACCTGGGTGTACACGAATCCATGTGCATGATACTATACGATCTCTTCTTGCTGTAGAGGGACCCAGAATTAATTTCTGGAATTCCATTTGCAACTGGACCGTGGCGATCTGTACCGGTAGCTGTTTTTCCTATGGCAGGACCTACCATGAACAGAGGAAGGCTGGTCAACTGACCGGAGTTGGGCAAAAACCAGCTTTCCTAGCCGACGGCGACCAAAGCAGCCTACACGAGTTGATGGTAACCACGGCCTGCAGCGTTTAGCTATCTGCCGCGATATGGTCCATGATCCTGTACAGCACAGACCGCTTTCGGCCACCTTCTAAGTTCATCAAATTAATAAATAGTAAGTAGTATGGCGGGAAGCAAACTTCTCTGCAATTTGTAACGTAGTTCTACTTGTTGTCGATAATTATTCTGTTGCTACATCAATTGTCATCGCATCCCACTGATGCTATATTTGAGATACTCTGTCAACGAGAGAGATTGCACATATTAGATTATTGGAAAATTTCAGTTTACCGTGAAGATAGAAACAAGCGGTGAAAAAGATGCTATAAAGCACGGCTCGGGTTTCTTAAGTAGTAACAGATAAAAAAGAGGTAAATGGCCGGCAACAGATCTCATTATGTAAGCATGGTATCCATATATGCAATACATATCCAAGGGGATTCCTCAACTGCTTGTGGACACTAGTCCACCAGAAATGAGATTGACCCTGGTTTGTATAATTGAGACAATAACCAGACTTTTTGTTGCAACGAATAGTTACATAATCAGTTTGTAGTTAATATGGAAAACCATTAACCATTAATGGAACAGGCTTTAAAGGATCAAAGATGGCCAAATGGGGGGTAAATAGAACTTCAACTAAAAGGCTGAGATTTTAAACCTAATTGCACAAATAAAACAATATATGTTTAAGGTTTAAAGATGTGTTCCAAGTTTTATAACCTACTTCCAATCCTATTCTACTCACATGCAAGTGCTAGGTACTGAAACAAGCAAGAGAGAACAGTGCATCAATAAGCAATTGCAAAGCTAAAAGAGAGGAAAATGCAAACTTAACAAGCGTGAGTTTTTGAGGCCGGAGATCGGCAAATTGCACTAATCCTCAT
>JAAALK010000282.1:16934606-17018590 GCA_019279435.1 Zizania palustris
CCACCAGAGAACAATTTTAACCGTATATCTACCTAATTTTTAACCGTATATCTAGCCTAATAGGATAGCACCCGTCACCATCTTAGGATGGAACGACCTTGAACACCGGTGAATCTGCACGTCACATGTCTAGATGGGCCTCTAGGCCACCATCTTAACACGCACCCACTAAGAGCAGCATGCAAAAGTGATTGAAAGCCAACTCCAACAAGTGCAGAGCAAGAGGCCGTGCAAGTGCACGCGACGATGTCAGGCACGGAGGGAGTGGACTAGGGCCCATCCACTTAATTTAAGGATAACGATACAGGGTACCCCAGCAGGCACTTCGTATCCAGGCTTCCACCCTCTGTAATACTTCAAGATAAAATTACCGAAAATGACGGTGATACGGCCGGTACAGACCCGACGGCTTTTAACTAATGATAATGATGATAAACAAAGACCTAAACCTATGTACAGCAACCTCCAACAGAGTCCAAACCAAAGATTAACATACGGAAAATTTACTCAGGAATGTCACAGGTCACATACCTAAAATCAATTGCCGATAATCGCGCTAAATCAGGTAATCTACCGTCCTAACGGATTTGGAGCACACCATCCCCTTTCCGGCCTTCAGAAATGAACATGCCAATGATTCCTGCCCATCGCTCTCACAATTATGGCACTCCTGCCTGAAAGATGAATTGGCATCTGCAAGAAGATCTACATTTTGGAAGTAATTATGAGGAAACGGTCTCCTGCTGGCCAACGGACAATTTGTCCAGGGCCCCATTACTCTCAGCTACAGCATCTTTAACTCCCGAATGATTGCCCGGACCATCTAGCTCGTCTCCTGAACTGAGTTCTTCAGATTGGTTAGATGGCGACGCATACACCAGTTTAGCAAAGAGTCGCCACAGCCACCTAACTCAATGGAGGGGCAACTAATGCTACCATCCTCATGTGCTGACTCTTGCTGAAGCAATCGTTGCTTAAATTTGTCTTCAGGGGTGCTGCCCGAGATATTCCATCACGTATCCTCCGACAGCAGCTTAAGCACAGTTTAAAACGGGCATCTTGGGCAGCTTCTAGGAATTGTGCACAGCGAGCTTACAGTTATGCTGCTTTAAAATAAAATTCTCATAGATATATGGCCAATGAGAAAATGCGACAAAATAATAGTGCATCCACACATGGTTTTAAAAGTAGCACAACCAGCATAAAGTTGGTACATTGGATAAAGGATTCAACTAAAATACCTTAAATAATAACTATGGTTCTCACAAGACGCTTAATAAATGCAAAAAGGCACATTCATTGTATCATAAAACATTAAACATCAAACAAGCCTAACATCAGGAATATGTCAAGGCAATATTGTGATTAGTTGTTAAACTAACTAATAAACTGGAACATGACAGTAAGCTTTGCTAACCATTAAACATAAGGACTAACATATAGATCACCATAGTAATATGTAACTGTTGACATTATATGTTTTGAGTGAAGAAAGAAACTAAGACTTATGCTAGTGGCCTCATATATAACTGAGAATTACATCAGGGATAGGAGCCTACCAGTAGAGTAATCCACTTTGGTCATCTGCCACCCTGGACCCGGACATTTGATATTTTTGTTTCTATTAAGAGGAAAAGTAGAACAATTAATTCATGCCAACAACCTTGAAAATAAAGGGTAGCAAAGCCAATATTATAGAAATAAACCTTGTATTTTAGCTTCAATTTCCAATTCATCAAGCTGTTCCTGGTTTAGTTCTACAGGTAAAAAGCTTGTACAATTGGTGATTGCAAATTTTTTATACTATGAGCTTATCTTGACCACCTGGCAATTCCTGAAGATTGAGACCAGAACATTAACAAATAAACACAACAATCAAATCAAAGGATGTTATCAGATAGCCATTGGCCATCAGAGTGTTCTCTAGAATAATAATCACCTTGTGGATACACCCTTCGTCCGACCAAGGGTGCAGTGTTCACAATTGCAGCATCCACGGCAAACGGGACATCGCAAATCTTTATATCCTTCTTGGACATCCCAGAATACCTGTATTGCATGAACAAGTCAGGACCAAGATTCAAATTATAAATGTAGAAAGAAAAGAACTAGTCAATTATTGATTGATACAGAAGGACAACTGCTTCTAATGGCTTTTGTGTCCCTAACAAATTACTATTGACAAGCTAAATGTTTTCTCTAGATCTTATCGTCGGCAGGACATGTGCAGCCAAGACTATATCCATAACAATGAAATATTTGGTAATACTCAGTGCTGTTTTGGTTACACCTAATCTAAGCTTATTAATAACTACTACTGCCATCCCTGCATATACTAGGTGAGTATCTATTGCAAAAGGGGCTTTGAAATTAGCAAATTACCTCATTATATGCTATATGTGCACCTCTAATCAGGCTACATGGGAATACAGTGTACAATCAATGTATAGCTTGTATTTTATCACAAATTTGTGGGAGTAGTGAGTTATGATTTTATTTTTACCACCATTTTACCAGTGCTATAAATCAATGCATCCATGAACAAACACACTGAACTAAGTTGCTGTGAATTGTCCATTTAATTTTCCAAATCTTATAAATTGAAAAATCAGGGAGTGTGCATTGGACAGTCTAACAGCGATATGTGAGTTCATTCCAGCTCAGCTTGAGTGGTTTGACACTAGATTATAAGTTTCAAGTTGAGTAAAGAATAACTAATACAAAGATTCATATGCATATCACTGTCCTCTGAACAATAAGCCACAAAATTATAGCATAGGAAAAACAGGAGAACTGCAATGGACACAGCCTCATCATAGTTGTATATCATATTATTATGATTAATGTATGACCTACCAGATCATGACATATGTGTTAGCATGATGCCATTTTAACCTTAATATTATGCAAGTGTTTTTATACTAAAAGTGGTTTCCTAAAGTTGTCAGGGACAATAATAAAAATATGGATTTAAATGTGAGCACTACTCAAGCTCAGGTGTGATGTAAATCTGAGAATACCAGGGATACAATACCAGGGTCAAGGAATGGTGTTGTGTTACTCAATGGCTAAAACTAGTGTTCTTTGGGACACAGTGACTCAATGAAACTGAATGATCAATTATAAAGACCATGTCCCTCCGTTTCTCCTTCTTCCAAGTTCCAACTGTTGCGACGCTTTAGTCACATACCCTTGATCTCTCTCACTAGTCACTTCTCCCTCCTATCACAGTATCACCTCTACTGCATCTTAATCCATCTGTCTTGTGTCCATTAATCAGAAATAGCGATAACCAGAAGCAACCACAGGAGCAACAGAAAAAGTAACAAGCAGGAGTAATGGCATGGGCCAAGGATAGCTCTCCCTCTCCCCCTCCTCTACTTGTCCCTTTTCCCTCAATCGGTGCCCCAGAGGAATTCTATGATTACTGGCATCCTGCAATTGGGATCCAGATCCAGTCTGTGGGCTGCAGGCATGATCAAGAATCCCTGAGAGTATAGTTGATAAGCTCAAGCAATTGCATATCCCTCCATACTAATTCCTAAGCAACTATTATATAAACTAAAAAAGGGAAAATCCTAACAGTCAGGGGATTCATTCTCCGATTTCTTACTAAGGTAAACCAAGTTCTGTAACTTTTTTAAGAAGGCCATGTGGTCTGGTTTGTTTGAAAGCCATATTTTGTTTTGTTTTTTTTTTGGGAGAAGGCCAAAAAGGCCCAACTTTGATTGAAAGTCATGTGTCGGAGATGTGATACGAGAACTTTCTGGGAGGTCACCCATACGTCAAAGTTCTTATGGGATCTAGTGTCAACTAGCTTACATCACTTTCACAAGCTGAAATGCTTGACTCTATGAATATCTTAATCACAATGCAGCAAGCCAGCAACTGACAAATAAATCTTAGACTAACCATTTGTTGATGCAACTGTTGCAGAAGAACCTATTGTCACAATTGTTGCACTGGACAATACGAGCAGCCTTCTTCATCCCACAGTGGTGGCATGTCTTTTGTGCTGACTTTGTCATGCCCATTGCACGTGGAACACCTGATCCAACAGAAATCAGTAATAAGCACAGGACAAGCTCAATACAAAATAATGCAAAACAAAATATCAAACGGGAAAAATTATGTATTTTAGAGGTGACCTTGACAGGGCCAACAGGCAATGGCTCAGCATTCTTAGAGCGGTAACAGCGCCGAGTGGGCTCAGGAATGTCTACTCCAACCTTTGTGGTCACAGGCGATGGTAGGGGGGTTCCATGCCCGCTGCTCCCAGGAGAGATCCTCATCAGTCCATTCGGGAGATCCCTAGTTAGGTCGCTAGTTGTTGCCGGAGGTGAAGATGGCGACGCATTCACATTCCTTCTACCCTTCCTCTTGTTCTTCTTTGTCCGCTGGAGAGCGACAGCAAGGACCTCCTCGTCTGCTGGTAGCTTTTTGCCCTTGTTGGCCTTCGAGTAGTGGTATTCGCAGAAGCTGACGGTGGGGAGTGCACGGGCTTGGCAGCGCCATTTCTTCCCATCACTGCGGCGGCACCGAAGGTGGTCTGGCAATGGTGGGGGAGAGTCACCGCGGTCCCCCGCCTTACGGCGCCGGCGCCGGCGCAGCGGTGCAGGGGTCCTCTCTTTCCTCATCATCCTCCGTAGGCGGATCAGGAGTGGCCGCCCGCTTGCGCGGCGTCCGCGTGTCGGAGGGGAAGGAGGAGGAGATTCCTCAGAACCACCCTGCTCGGCGTCGGTAGCCACACCTTCGGGATCGGATTCCTCGCCTTCGCCTTCAATCTCGCCGGCGGACTCAGTGACTTCCTCTTCATCCTCGCCGTCAGTTCCGGCAACTTCCTCCTCATTTTCTCCGTCCGTCGCGGCGGCTTCCTCTTCATCAGCGCCGTCCATTTCGACCTCAGCATCCTCCCCTCTCGCCTCCGTCTCGGCCGAACCCGCCTCAGGTTCGGCGTCCATCTCCTCTCCCTTGTTCTCGTCGGCTTCGGCCTCCTGTTCCGCACCCGGCTGGACCGGCTCCTCCTTCTCGACGGTGCCTTCCTTGGACTCCGCATCCATATCCTCGCCCCCACTCTCTAAACCCTCCTCCTTAACTTCCTCCGCGTCCTTCCCACTCCCCGCGGCTTCCTCCTCGGACTTGGCATCCTCCGAGTCGACCTCCGCCTCGACGGCCTCCTCTACGGGCTCAGCGTCCGCTGCTCTGCCCCTGCCTCTGCCCCTCCCCCTACCTCTTCCTCTATCCCTCCCCTTGTACCTGCGGGGCGGCATGGCAGCAGCGGCGGCGGCGGCGGGCTAGGGTTCCGGCGAGGCGTAGAGGATTGGGAATTTTGTCAGATCAAAGAATGGTGGATACGGCCATACGGGGGACGAGAGTGCAACTGGTTCGGGGCGAAGAGGGACGCAACGCAAGCGAGGTTATGACGTTGCGAAAAAAGTGGGGCCCAGTCTCTGACAGCATCAGGAGCGCCTAAACGGAAGGTTATTACGAGCATAATCCTCCCTGTCACGGAAACGGAAGCTAATTAAGATCGGGGAGGTTTAGACGGGGGCGGTTCGGCCGTCCGATCAGCATGGGACGGCCGAGATCGTACGAGGTGCAGTTATGAGCGGTTTGAGGGGTGAGCTGCGTCTGGTCTGGGCCGCCTTAATGCCCAGATCCGACGGCTGTGGAGAAGTAAACACGTTCCTATTTATGATCGATTCATGCTTTCGCTGTTTGTTTGGGCCTGGATTGGGCTGGATCCAGCCCATGAAATGGCCTTGTCTTTGCAGTAGAGTTGGGCCAGACCCTGCAATTTTTGTTCGATTGCACTATACAAATATTAGTCGTATTAGACAAAATTACACATACCAAGATGATATTAAATGAAGTAACATAAGTTGTTCTAACTATTTACCGAGGCAGGATTTTAGTAGTGTCATCCAAGTTCAACTCCTGGTGGCCATACATTCGGGAGAAGAGGAGAAACGTTTTGACGGGGTGACTAATATTTTACATTCTCACCTGAACACCAAAACAACTGTTATTTGTACATCGAAAAAAGATTTTTCAGGTGATTGAATTGAATTTTTTCTCTTATCAACCAATATGTTTTTAGCTACTTGTGTATTTTTCTTGTGATAAAAAATTTACTAAATTAAAGTTTTAATTTATACTTTAGCTTGAATCCATAGTTACCGATAAAAATTTATGATATAGGTAAATATAATGACACATATAGCGGCCTCTGTCTAATGGCAACGGGTAGGTCTTGTCTGAGATTTTAAACTAAATCTCAATTCATCTATATCGTTTTGTGTTTGCTTCTGTTCAGATCGTGCGTGCGTGCGTGGACGCATTGCACGTGGCTAAGCTCGAATCTCTCTATGATAACCTATCGTGACAGCCATGTCGATCGATGGATCATACGAGTTTCCAAGCCGTGCATCAAGTGCGACGGGGGATGAACCGAAGGAGGGCACGCCATGCCCTCAGCTCGCTTCTGTCACTGTCGGTGCTATCGCCTGTCAGGCAGTACAACGTACGTCCTTGACGGCGATAATCGCCGGAGATTCGCGTAACGTGGAGCCTCTCCACTTAGTGTGGACGACGACGGATAGTTCAGTAATTCTGCCGAAACACAGCGGCAGCGTACAGCTCTGCGTGTCTACATGTGAACGTCTACCTTCTCGGCTAATGGCTTTATTTGACCTATTGTTGCGACGACGCACGCAGTCAAATCGGATCGACCGATGGATGCCCAGCTAGGGCAGACAAAAGAGAACTTTTCACGCGGCCCTGCGTGGAAACGGTGGAGACAGGCCAGGCCGCGCTCTCATCGGGATGGGTCACGGGTCAAAAGACGCCGCCGCCGTTGCCGCCGCCTGCCGCCGTGCAGCAGCGCGCGCCACCACCAACGGGTTCACCGAGCCGTACGCACGTGTTTACGAGTGAGTGCGCGTCGCATTTGTGAAAGGTGCACTGTACGTCGCACGGCAGATTGGCAGGCACAGCACAGCCCAGCCTCGCAGCCCTCGCTCTCCGCTCTCGGCTCCGGCCTCCGGGATGTACATACCCCTGTAGGCCTGTACCTCGCTGCACGTCTGCGTGATGATGCGTCTGGTCCTCCTCTGCTACTGCTAGCCCCTGCGTTTCGCCCGACGAGAGAGAGAGAGAGAGAGAGAGCAGTGTAGACTAGCAGCTAGCCAGCGCGCGGCCCAGCATGCCGGGCGGTTAATTTATTGGTTTGGACTGACTAGCGACTAGCGACTAGCGACTAGCGAGCATGTAGTCCTGTTGGAGTCAAACGCCCACTGGCGTCTGGGTCTGGCCGCTACTACGTGTATCATGCGTGCAGATGCGTCGTGCCGCATGCTTAGAGAGTAGTGTGATATGATGGTTTGGTTTATGCATGGGCATCGTAAATGAATGGTATGGAAGGGAGGGGGTAGTTTTTAGCGCTCAATAAAACTTGTGTCACCTATTATTGCAACAAACATGACATACAAAAGGTGTATTTTGTGTCCACACTTCATCGATCCCTGCGCGTACTGGAGTAGTTTGTACTATTTGCTAATGTCAATAGCTCGGTTTAAGCATGATTTCATACATCATGTACTGTACTCACAAAGTTAATTAAACTAAACACCGATCAACCTAATCGTGCCCATCTCATCCAACGTGCCTTCACGCCCTACCCAATCCTGACCCCTATTCTACGTCGGTGTAAAATAGCATTCTACTTAGAATAACATATATATATATATATAATTAATTAATTGGTAGCACCATGCATTTTGCCATTTATTAGGAATAAATGCGTACAAGGATTGACTTGATGCTAAATCCATTTTGCCATATACCAGGACAACTAAAATAATTGATCAATAGGGTACTGGAGCTCAATATATAGTGGATTTTGCTAAGTAATTGTTCTGCCGATACAAGCATTGACTTGCTAAGTGCATTTTTGTCTATCAATTGCAAGAGTGGGAGCAGGCACCACTATAAGAAAATAAGACATTTTCGTCGGCTAATTTAATTTCCGTCAGTTTTAAAAAAGCCAACGGAAGTTATTTAACTTTCGTCGGTTTTTGAATGCGTGTACTGCAGTGCCAGTCGTTAAGCTGAAGACAATTATTCAACAAACCAATTAATTCCATTATTTTACAATGTAGAATAGGCATGCAGTGCCAGTCGTTAAGCTGCAGACAATTATCGACAAACCAATTAATCCCATAATTTTACGATGTACGTAGTAACAGATTAATATTTATTAATAATACATATATATACCAGGAATCTGAAGAGTAACTTGCCTGAACTAGTATTCTAGGAAAAGCAATCACACCGGAGTGCCCAATTTTTCCTTTCACTGGAGAGGGGAGGCAGGCATGATGCGAGTGATCGAGAGGGACAGCAGCCGCCTCCACCAATCATATGAAGCCACAGTTGCCATGCTTCCCCACACTGACACGCATGCGCACCACACCACACACCGAATTGAATTGTGAATATAAAAACAGTAGTGACAATGATAACTCATGGTAAAAAAAATCATCGGTAGAACTGGATAGAAATGGGACCATAATCCTGTACAAAAATGCCTCCCGAGAATGCCGAGATCATCTTTTAATTGCACCTCTGGTACATGACTACATGGTACATATATGAAATCGTGTTACATGTAGTCGCTCACGTCGAGGAGATCGGAGTAGAGGTGCATGCTGAGCAGCCCGGCGTCGTCGTCGTCGGCCGTGATCACGTCACTGCTCGCGTTCAAGCGCCCATACGTCGTCGTCGTCGTAGATGCTGAGTTTATCTGTCCGGCTGCTGCTGGACTCGACGACGGCGTGGACACGCTGACGCCGGAGTAGACGTTGTAGTTGTTGTTGTTGCTAGTCGAGACCGTGCAGCTCCACTGCTGCAGGTTCGACTCGTCGGAAGCCATCTGCATCAGCGCCGGCACGTAGTCGAGCTGGTTGTCGTAGATAGAGGGCTGCACGGCGCCGTGGCAGGCATCTGCCATGTGATCCTGCTGGGGTTGTTGCGCCAGCTGCTGCTGCTGCGCCGCTGCCGGGTTGGCGTGGATCAGGTGTGGTATTTGTTGACACGCGGCGGTGCCGGCCTGCAAGAACTGGTCGGCCTCTGCGGCCTGCGGCGTCACCTGCTGCGCCATGGTGGTGGCGGCCGCCTGCGTCATCTGCGCCTGCAGCAGCCACGGCAGCAGAAGCTGCGTGTGCTGCTGCGGGGATGAGGCCGCGACGCCGGAGAGGAGGGAGGCGAGGCGGAGCAGATCAGGGTAGCTGGCGAGCGGCTCGAGCGCGCGGAGCGTGTCTAGGTCGACCTGCGTGGGGTAGTATGCGGCGACGGCCGCGGGCTTGAGGAGGGAGGTGAGGTCGAGGAGGCCGAGACGCGGCCATCGCGGCGTGTGGGTGACGGGGTCGATGCCCATGCGGAGAAGGCGTTTGCGGATGTGCGTGTTCCAGTAGTTCTTGATCTCGTTGTCCGTCCTCCCTGGCAGCCGCGCCGCGATCGCTGACCACCTGTGCAAATCATGCACGGAAAACCAAGCGCGTCATTCATCAGCAGCAACCGTACATACACGCATTTCGCCTAGTAATTACTTGGTAGCTAGCCCGCCGGACACGGGACACGCAGTTCATCGATGGACGATCGATATGATCTTACTTGTTGCCGAGCAAGATGTGGAGCTGGATGATGGCCTCCTCCTCCTCGAACGAGAATCGGCCGCGCTTGATGTCCGGCCGAAGGTAGTTCGTCCACCGCAGCCGGCAGCTCTTCCCGCACCGCGCCAGGCCTGCATGCCGGCATAAGCAAATCAAACAGTTAGCTTGGTCGTTGCACCGGCCGGTTGATCGACGACGGCGGCGCGCGCTCAGTCACCGGCATTCTTGGGGAGCGTGCGCCAGTTGCCTTGGCCGTGCTCCTTGATGTAGGCGACGAGCTTCTCGTCCTCCTCCGGCGTCCACGGCCCCTTCTTCAGCCCGCTCTTCTCCCAGCACGGCGCGCGCCCCATCGAAGCAAGCAGAGACGACAGCGCCTTGTACTACGATGTCCAGAGGGGGCAAAACTGCAAAATCTCACTCAGCTAGCTCGCTGGGTATGCCGAGTGTGGTGTAGTGAGCGAGTGTGAAAGTGGAAACCGGGGGACGCAGGAGATCGTCGAGCGAAGGGTGGGAAGAAAGGGTTATAAAGGGGGAGAAGAGGGCGACGGCCGGTGGGAAGAAGCAGGATTCGGTGCCGGACTGCCGGCCTTCGTTTATCGCGCCCGCGACGTGGCCGCCAGCGACGGATCGAGCTGCGTCTCTCGGATGAGACGTTAATAAAAAAAAACTCTGCTTGAGAAGGAATGGCCCAAAAGGGAGCCGTACATAATATGATTGCTTGATCATCACTTTGAAGAACTTTACAAGGAATTGGCGAATCGCAGATGCAACGGAAACGGAAACGAAAACAACGGCGTGCTTGAATTTAATGTCTCCATAGTTTTTTTTTGTATCCAAAATTCTGACTTCTATCAAAACGCAAGGACTCGCAGCCGTTGCAGGGCGTACCGGCCGGCCTTGTCGACGACCGCGCGCCCCGGTAAAAAGATGGCCACTCGTGCACCTTTCACGGCTCACGCCCCCACCCCCGCTGCCGGCTGCCCGGCCGCGTCCCCCGCCCTCCGGCCCGTGGTCCAATTCCTCTCCTGCCTCACGCTAGAAGAAGAAGCTGCGCCCATCGCACGGAAAAAACGCCCTGCACGGCTGCACCTGCACCTGCTGCTGCTCTGCGCCTCTGCCGATGGCCGCAGCAGCACCGGCAGCGGCAGCGGCAGGCTGAGGCCCAGCCGAGATGCATGCATGCAGTCGCCCCCGTCCCGCCCCCGCTCCTGATCTCTTTTAACTCCCTGCAGCCTTGCCACCCGTACGTACACTGTGTCGCGAGCTGCCCGCCCTGCATGGCCGCATCCGCATGCCTCATCTACTGTGCCCAAAAAGGCTTCCTCCGATTGCAGACGTACCCACGCTTTTCCGCTCGCATCCACCGGCCGTATGATCGTCTCGCTTTCCGGCACGGTGGCATTTCTCCCCTCTCTGCCTGCTGCGTGTCCCTGTAGGTTTTGACCCGACTGATGTGATGGGTTATTTACCTTGATCTGGTACACATCGTCTTGTAGATTTGTACTGCCAGCCACTGTAATCGACAAGTGTATTTACAGGTGTACGTACGTACCCCACCTGATGCTGGTTTACAAGGTCTCGTCTCGGTGGCATGTCGCTCCAGGGCCAGCATGTGGGAGTTTCTTGGCCGATAATATTATTGGTTATTACTTATTACTACAAGAGCCCCAGTACATTGACCGGGTGAAATTCACACTGAATGTTATATAGTTTAACTGATCTGATTGACCATTCATCAGGTGATTAGGCATGATTATTGGGCTATTTTACAGTCTATGAGGAGGTACCAAGAGGTACCACATTTTTCAGTGTTAATTTTGGTACCTCCTGGTACCTCGTATGTCAGGAGGTACCAAAATTAACACTAAAAAATGTGGTACTTTCTGGTACCTCCTCATAGACTGTAAAATTTCTCATGATTATTAGGTTCAGTTAAGTACAATATAATAGCGGACACGATTTGCTCTATACTTGTAACCATAAGCGCACGGGGGAACGATATGAGGTGTCCAGTTAGCAGGAACAAACTCGATATGAACCTCCAATTCGATCAGCTATCTGCTGCTGCATTCTGATGAATATATTCGGGCGCCTTGCTTTTTCATCTATAAACAAATCTGCAGGTTTGGAGCTCGATGCATGAGGCTCCTGTATGTGGTTTGTGTGCGATTGTGACCTGGATCGCCTCCGCCTATAGTAGCTAGCAGCAGGGAGAAGCAGACGGCGGGAAAACATTGTAATCTGCTTGTCACCTCATGCATGGCCCATGCATCGACGAGAGCATGTATTTGCTCCTCGATCTGATTTGTTAATGCTTAATTTGCATGGCCTGGAAATGGCAATGAGCATGATATCCTAATGCGGCATTATTGACATCTGGGTGAGGAAGCTGGTGGTTTTGCTAGGACATATATATGAACAGTTTGGTTCGGTTCAGCCATTGGACTAAGATGGTTCAGCCATGGGATCATGGAAAATAGAATTGAACGTCTAAGATCAACAGATACAAGGAACTTCATAATGGAAATCATAATGATAGGAGCCTGGGTGATTTGGCTCATAAGAAACGGTTGCATTTTTAGAGCTCAGAGACCAACGGCACACGACTGGCTACAAACTTTCAAAAAAACAATGAGCTTGCAAACTCAAAGATACAGGACGACAATGAAGGAAGAAGTTCTCAGTTGGATGGCAACGTTATAAAAAGGAACACAGATTATAATCAATCTTTGGCTAAACGTGCCTAATCTTGGCTTGTCAAAATCAGCTACTCCTATGGACTAACAGTTGCTCTTGTAATCTACTGACAATAATCTTTCTAGTTGCCTATTTTAGCTCATCTCTTGGCTTCCAGCCGCTACTTCTCTTTTTTTTCTTAGCTCTTGTAATTACTCTTGCTCTTCCGTTTCTGGTTGGCCCTGCGCCAATCCTTAATATATAACCACAGTAGGAGCCTCTCCTACTGGTTGTTACTCAAAAAAAAAAAACAGTTTGGTTCGGTTTGTTGGATCCAAATGCAGTGCCAGCATGAGAAGCTTCCCAAATTTCGGGCCAAGATTTTCATGTGTGATGACTGCAGATGCGTGTGTGCCGAGAACGCCGCCACGATCGTTCTGAATTTCGTATTCAGAGGGTTTGACATATGTTTTTCAACTGTTCATACGCTGGTAGCTCAATAATTATATGTGCAAACCAGTTATTACAAAAGGGTATGTGCCGCTTGTTTACTGTGAAATTAGGCTCTAAATGACAGTTTCAGACTTCAGTTGTTAAATGACCAACAAAGTTACTCTGAAAACAGAGCTGTCACATACCGTGGAAAAGATAATGACAGTTTCAGTTTCAGTTTCAGTTTCAGCATTTAATTTCCTGCATATTTCCGTGGCCAAGAACGGAAGCTCTGTGCTGATCCTCGTTCACTTTCACAGGGTCTGAATCCCATATTACCATTCATTATCCCACTTGTACGTCCAAAGCATGTGATTTCCGTTCGTCGAGCAGGCAGGATTTGCCGGAATCGTTGACTCGGGCAAGCACAGTCGATTCCTGAAACAACAAGCGACAGGCACTCGCCACCGTTTCAGCTTTCAGGTCAGATAAAGATAAAATCTCTCACTGTCTCAAAATTAATTTCACCGCCCTTGCTTATACACAGCAGATCGTCTAGTTTTTTTTACATCTGTTTCATATAGTAAGTTATTTGATTTTTTTTACTCAAACTTGTTTAACTTTTAAAAAAATACAGCATGTAGCTCTTATGCTTCACAAAGTAAACATATAATACAACAAGAAGCCAACTGCAGGCCATCTGCTGAATTTCTAGCAGGCAGGCAGGCGTACGTGTCACTGGAGAACAAGATCTTCAGGCCGTAAGCAGCAGTAAAGTCCGTGCTGATCATGGAATTCGTTGTGCTAATCAGGCTCAGAAGCTGTCAATTCTTCATTAGGACATGCAGGTCATTATGCTGCAATGGAGCCAAAGATGCAAACTAAACCTTTGGAACCTCCAATTGGTGTCCTTTTCTTTGGGTTAGTTGAATTGGTGGCCAAACAAGAACAACGCATCTGCTGTCAGATGGGTCTTAGTTTTCTCTTCGTTATGCGACCATGCAACCTTCAGGTACTCGTTGTTCAGGAACACTTGAAATCTCTTCTGCCACCGTAGGTATTGATGGAAGCGATCGCTGGAGCTCTTTCAGTAGCAACAAGGTAAAGTTTGTCATCCAACAAAAGTGTAAAGTGCAGATATGGAAGCTGAACGGAGAATTGTTCTACGAGTTACCTAAAATAATAAGGGCTTGTGCTCCAAATCCGCAACTGTTACAGGAGTTTGGCCATTATTTTCAACAACACTCTCGTCATCTGAAAGCGGAGATCTCTTCACCTGTCAAGATGTAAAATTGAACCGGCAAATGCAACTCAGATCATTAAAAGAAACGAAGCTCAGGCCTTTTCTTTACAGTGAAATGTTAGGTAAACATTTACATTTTGTCCGCATAACAGATGATAAATCACAAAACCACAAATGGATTGAATAAAGCCCTCATTGTTATGTGTCGAAGCTGAGAACGAATAGGGTATGAGTGGGAGATTGGTGGCCTTGGCTTAGGCGGCTTGGCCAGCGACTTCCTTATGATCAGGATGTGCGCACCAGAGAGAAAGGAGGTGAGAAACAGAAAAATAGGATGAGAAATAGAGAAATGGGACGTGATAATAGACTAACTTCTGCTTGCTTATTTTTAATACTTGTGCTCTTTATATAGAGCTTACAACCGAAACCGAATCGACTTAATATCGATCTAATCTATTGATTTTAAGGACTACTAATGATATCCTAACTGTGAAATATAATCTCTTAACTTAAACTTAAACGCTAAAGACTCTTAATACTATAGGACTCTTTTATTTAACCGGAACTGGACACAATCTAACTAGGACTCCATCTGTGGTGCCTCTTCCAACAATGACACCTCTCCCGTCCTCCGAAATCAGCTCGTCCTCGAGCTAGAAAGCTAGATAATACTGACAGAAGTCACCAACATCAACCCATGATGCCTTTGCTGATGGCATACTAGGAAGTGAAGCTGCCCGTCGATGGAGAAGGTAATGAAAAGTGACCTCTAGAGTTCCTCACCAAAGGCACGTTTGCATCTGATTGAAGTCCCATAAGATAGGTCCAAGAGATTACAACTATTGTGTTTCCAAAATAATATCAACAACACATGAATCTAGGGCAAAGCAATCAATCACGAAGTATTCTCTCCCAATGTCAAGTGGAAGGTCGTGGCATAACCCTAGAATAGCAAAGCTGTCTCCATTAACTATGACCACTTGGAGCGCTTTGCTAACTAGCTTGATTGTAATGCCAAGGCGACTAGCAAGTTGGGTATGTAGAATATTATGTGTTGATCTAATATACTGTTTTAATGACTACTAAATATATCCTAACCGCGGAATATAATCTCTTAACTTCAATGCTAAAAACTTCTGATTCTCTAGGACTACACCAAATAGTGCATTGAGCGAGACACACGGTTGTGGAATCTTATTGTTATTATCCACTTAAGCCTCCCAATCAGTTGTGCCCTCATCATCCCAGTCAATATAGAAAAGCTTTGTGCATTTGTGCCCTCGAACAAGCTGCTCATAACAGTCATAACACAGGTCTTGTCATCGTCGCTTGTCTAGTTTCACAGGAGATAGATAGTGGTCTTGAGGGGGTAATGTGTTATTTACCAAATCAGCAATCACATTAACTGTAGAAGTCGTCTACTAGATTGAGTTGACTTGCAAAAAATTATTGTCTACTATTCAACTACCATTTCTGAACCTTAGGGCCATATTTTCATATTTCTTTGCCAAGCTCGCTCATAGCCTCCTGCAGATTAGTGGGCCGCTGCAATTCAACGTCCATGCCAATATTCTCATGTATGCCTCCAATAAACAACTAAACTCGTTCAAACAAGAAAATCCTCCACACGGCTAGAAAGAGCTATTTTTTCAATATATGCTTCCACGGTTCCAATCTGAACCAATTTCTTGAGCTCTCCCAAAGGGTTACTATGCACAGTCGGATCAAATAATATGTGACAGATTGATTTAAAACTCTCCCAATTTAGTGATCCGTGATTCTTCTCATAAAGAAAACACCACTCATAAGCAGTGTCGGGATACGATAAGTAGCCAACCATACACGATTAGGATCTGTGGTACGCTACGCTCGAAAAAACTGCTCACAATGTTTATCCAATTTAGAGGGTCCCCTTTGCCATTAAACCTGAGAAATGTGAGATTATAGAATAGGGAATCCTCCTACTGATACCTCCTCAAAAGATTGCTTGGCGTATGTGGGCTACTACTAAAAAGGTTGTCGTCCCGCTTGTCCAATTGGTGGCACCCTAAAACCACCCCTTGCTTTTGCCTGGGTTACTACCCCGGCGGTGGTACCATGAGACCATTGCCACCCATTCTCGGCAATTTGGGTGCTGCCGATGAAGTTCCCCCACCTCAATGAGTTGCTCCAGTGACATGACACGGGTGGTCTTCACGGTCATGGCACGACTCAAATCAGCGAGGCTGCTGAGAATCATCGACACATCTTGTTAGAGTGTTATGCGCCGAAGGCTAGAACATAGGAGCCAGACATGGGGTGAGTATTTTGCACAACATCTTGTGTTTGTCTCCTTGAATTATAGCCATTTTCTTTGAGATGGTGTGTTCAGAGAGCTACTCTGAATCATGGTCTTCTGCATTCAACCATGAATCTGAAGGAATTCCATGCACTTATCTCCTGCATGCACACCATGCACGTAATTTAAACAGAAAAAGAAAAGACTGAGTTGCTGGAATTATACTATCAAATCACTGCACCCCCTAAGTCTTGCTGCTCTTATTGAGATCAAAAATGACAATTTTAGAGCGGAGTTCATGGAATTTGATCCTGCCAAGTAACTTGATGAACATGTCCTCAAGCTGATGCATGTACAGTACCCACGAACGGAACTTCGAGTAGCTTCTTGCCTTATTCTCTGTGCACCACCGGGTGTAGTGCAATTTTACTACATTTTAGAAATTTGAATCACCCAAATCAGGGTTAGGATGAATTAATTATGATTTTCTAAATGTTCAATCAATTTTCAATCAATGAAATTAGGGTTAATTGTTTTGCTACCGTTATTTTCCAATTCATCAGAAATATCATTAAAATTGACATTACTATTTCAAATCCACTCTTTTATGCCATTTTAAGAGTTAATTTGAAATAGTAATGACATATAAACAAATACCAAAATTTTAATGGTATTTCTGGATAATTAGAAAAAATTAATTACTGCATAATTCTAATTATTTTGTAAAGAAAAAGACGGCTTCACGGCGTCAGCGGCCAGCCAGCCCACTGACGTCTGGGCCCCAGCGAACAAGACAGCAACGCCAGCGCCGGGAGCCGATGTGGCGCAACGTCAGCACCGCATGCTGGCGGGCTGGCGGCTCCGGCGAGCCCGCTGAACAGGGAGGGGGCGAGGCGGGGAGACTCACCGAGGGTGTTCGGTTACCGGAAGTTGGGCGGCGGCGGCGTTGGGGATCCGGCGACGCAGGAGGGCGGCGAACGTATCGTCGCAGAAGGGAATGACGCGGTGAACCAGGAGGGATCGACGTCGATTGCCATCGGCGAACGGGTCGATTCTAGGAGGTGCGGCGGAGATTGAGAATTTGAGAGGCACGACGGGAGCTTGCTCGGAGGGGGAAAAGTGGAGTGGAGGTACAGGGAGGAAGGAGGAGACCTCTGGAATGCAGAATGCTTAAATAAGCCTAAAGGTCCTTGGTGGTGGCCGGCGGAAGCAGGTAATGGCGGGGTGCCGGCGACGTGCGGGCGGACGGGGCGGGATCGACAGGACGTGGCTTTGACCGGGAGAATTGAGGGAAATGGGCAGCCGTGCGCGGGAATCGCGAATTGTCCATCGGATGCGAGTTTCCCAAACATTCACGAACTCGAGGCGCGTCATATATTTTTGCTCCTCCGCGGTCCGATTATTATCACCGTTTTCATTCCGAACCGTTCATAGCTCCCGCTGGTCACTAGCCACCTATGTTTATCGTTGCACTATTTCACGATTGTTTTTTATTTTTAGCGTTGAATATTATACTAGTAGTTATAGCCTTTCAATTCTCATTGTTGAAACTAAATCTATATGGTCAAATTTTTTCGACGACAATATCGTACTCGAATTATTGTGGACTTTACATTTTTTATATGTCTCATCTTAACAAGTATAATATATATTATATAATTACATTTTTATATTTGAGGGATATCCTCATATCTAGTAATGTCACTCTAGCGTCAAGATTATCAATCGAAATACACGTACGTGGTCAAGTGGATGCATTTCATATATTACAAATCACCATGCAGACATGCATGCATGCAGTGCCCCAACAGCAGCTCGATCTCCTAAGTAATCAGACCTTCATTAACAAACAAAGGATCTTTCGTACCCTCGCTCGTACGTACGTGTTCGTCACAAAACTAAACCGCGCGCGCGCAACGCAACGCATGCTTGCATGCACCGATCGATCGGTGGATCGGTTGGTTGGTCGTGAGAGCTTAGGAGGAGGAGGAGAAGGTGTCGAAGATGGTGGTGTGCAGCGGGTCGCTGAGGTGGGTGGCCCAGTTGTTGAGGGGCCCCTTGCCGGTGGCGGCGGCCTGCACGGCGAAGCCGAGGAAGGCGACCATGGCGAGGCGGGCGTGCTTGATCTCCGCCAGCTGCAGCCTCTCCTTCTTCTCCGGGTCCGACGCTAGCCCGAGCGGGTCAAAGTAGGAGCCGCCCGGGTAGATCCGCTTCTCCGGGTCCAGCTCCGCGTTGCGCTGGAACTCGATGTAGCCTATCACCAGCACCTCGATCCAGATCAGCGTCGAGATCGAGAACGGCAGCGGCTGCCCCAGGTACGACGACCCGTCCACCAGCTCCACCTGCAGATCACACGACGCGCGTCAGTGTCGTCGGCGGCGGCAGCGGGCCTGGTGTCTACAAGCTGAGAGAATCGAATCTAATGTATGATGTGATGGAGCGTACCTTGCCGGCGTCCTGCCAGGTCACGCCAGTGAGCCACTCGACGGAGAGGGCGCCGAGGGTGGCGAGCATGGCCCAGCGGCCGTGGATGAGCTCGCACTCGCGGAACCGCTGAAGGCCGAACACCTCGGTGTAGGGCTGGAAAGGGGTCGACTTCACCTCGCCGGTCTCGAACCTGGTGCCGATGATGTCTCCGGCGAGGTTCTTGGCCAGGTTCTGGTCCAGCGAGTCCAGCTCGAACTGCAAGTACTCCGCCGGCTTCCCGAGGCCGAACGGGTCGAACCCGTAGTCGCCGACGAGAGACCCGTCCAGGTAGTCCGGCGCCGTGGCGCCGGGAAACCAAAGCGGTCGGTCAGTCGTCGGTGCCTTCGCCACCTTCTTCTTCGCCGCCGCCTTCTTCCCGCCGCCGAACCCGAACCGCGCCACGATGCGCCCGTTCTGCGGCGCCGGGTCCGCCAGGCGGGTCCCCAGGAACGTGCTCGCCGCGGCGGCCACCGACGAGGCCATGGCTAGCTACTGCTACCCTCTCCTCCTTCTCCTCGAGTCCTCGACACGGTGGTACGGTGGCGAGTGGCCGAGTGTTGGGTGGTGGTGGGGGGCTCGCCATGGGTGCTTATAACAAATTCCCGGTGTTATCTCTGCGTGGCAGATCGGACGGCAGGGAGGTCACCTGTGATCTATCTGACGGCCCCGATCGGCTCTGCCTTATCCGGGCCTTATCTGTATGACCCTATGGATGGGGAGCTTGCCATGGGCGTTGGTGACACGTGGAGGGCTGGGATTGGCTGACGAGGCTTTGGAATGCTTGTGATGTGTGGTCTTCAGGTTGCATGGGGCCGGAAAAAATCGGGTAAAACCATCCTGGCTGTTTTGCAGCTCTGCCACAATTATAACTTGGAGTTGCAATTCAGTCCAGAAATTGCAATTGCATCGGAGAAGACAGAAATTTGGAGTTGCAGTGAGCTTCATGCAGCTCGATTTTGGGAGAGCAAGCTTTTCAATGCCATGTTAAAAGAACAAGTAAACTTGCACTGCTTCAGTGTGCTTAAAGTTTTTTTTTTTTGGCATTATGATACAGAGCAGAAAGGTCTTCATGATCATTTCCACCACAGATGTTTGGCACATACAGATCCAAATAAAGATCTCGTGACAGATTTCATTTTCACCGTATATAAGTGAACAAGAAGCTCATCCTCATCTGGATGAGCTGCAATTTTCAGCTTGTGAGTAATATTGATCCCCACATTGCTCTTCACATATTGTCAAACAAGTGAAGAAAACTGATAGATTTGAACACAGAAAAAGAGAATTACAAAAATATTACGCTCAATAGTAAGAGCAATCTGGATCCTTTTGTATGGCAGAATACTAGACCACGCCAAGAACAGCCAGCCTGACAAAGATATCCGTGTAGTGAAAGGTAACCTTGATATAGTCTCAACGCATTCCAGATCTAAACTGTTAAATCTGTTGTCCGGTGTAGCACTCACTGCATTGCGTTAATGCCTCATGGAATAGAGGGTTCCGTCAAATTTTGTCACAGCTGCATTCGACTTGGGGGTCTCTGATCTTTCCTCTCTCTTCTTCTTTTCCCTGCCAAAAAAAAAGTTGAGCTCAAATCGTTGCAATGAACAGTCTAACACAACTAAAATGGGTAAGACGGACAACGCAAACAGAAAACAATACAAACCAATTGATTTGCCAGTCCACATTAAAAGATGAGGAATTTACGTGGTAAATGGTAATGTTCATGTATGTAGCTATCGATATCACATTTAGTCGCAAAGTAAAATTACTTCTCACATGCTTTAGTAATATCACTGATTGGCCGTATGGAATGTGAAAAACAAATATGCTACTGAGATAACTGACAAGTGATTACCTTTCAACATATTCCTTGAGAAGTTCCTTAGCCTGGACCAATTTGGAGAGTATGTTCCGGTAAACATCGAGGTCCCTGTCGACACTTCTTTTACTGATGTTTAGAGCGGAACAGAGCTGTTAAGGAAGTCATCAGTAATATTAGTGAGGTAACATTGATGTGCACAATACATTTTGAATTGGTGACCAAGTGACAAAGTAATAAACAATGCCTAAATTGTTCATATACTTTGCTGGAATTATCATCAAACACTGCACAAATTACAAATTACTTGATTAGTATATACTACAATGCCCCACGGATGCTTTTAGAGTGTTACCCTGTACATGGGAATCTCCCTATCGTCAATTAGTCTGCTCACAGAAAAATCTGGATATGCCCCAAGAATGGTAACAAGTTAATAAAAAAATGTTAGTGTTATTTTCTATTATGCCTTATAAAACATCAGAAATCATAGAAACCACTACAAACTTGAGTGATCATGTGCCATAACAATTAGCATATTTACACCCTCAACGTTTGAAGAGCAATATTTAGGACAGCCAATTGCTGTGCAATAAGGTGGCACAAGAGTCAGTTTATTAGGGTAGCTAGATTTTAAAGATGGGGAGAATATCAGCATGTGGTAAGATATCAATATGAATATAGGATGGAGTCAAGTCAGAGGCTTAGTCAGTTACCAGAAAAGCAGTGAGGGTATGTAAATCAATAAATTCAGTGGCTATATGTTTTCTCAAAAAAGAATATTGCATGGATTTAAAGTTGTGGTTAGTGGTTACGAGATGTTAAATAGTAGACACAAACCAACCCCTTTATTGATTTAATATAAATCCTTGTTCTTGGCAAAGAGTAAAATATACTGAAAATAAGTCCTTCTAAGAAATAACTCAGGAAACAAAAAATACATGGGAATAGAAAAAAAACATATTTTTGGAATATAAGCAAAGACAAGCAGTAGTGCAAACAAAATTAATAATAGCAATAACAACCTTGTCTAGTACGGTTGGCTCTGTTGCATTTGCGAGCTCAAGCAAACGGAACAAGCCAACTGCAATGAACCGGCTGTAGCTGAAGTTTCCCTTACCCTGGGCCCTTTCTGAAATATCTTTCAGAGTGGCCTCTATTTCTCCATCTCTGGAAGAAAATTCAACTAGAGAGTTACCATTCTGGGAACGAGCCCACTCTTCCATCTTTTGTGCATCAGCTCTGAAAAAAAAGAACAGAAAATGTTAGGCTCACCCCACCTAGCCAACCCAACCATAAAATCTAGGCGTTATAGTGGGAGAGATGGGGGCTTTTATCCATAGTCCAACATTACCCCTACGGCGTGCGAGCCCGGCGTAGCCCGCAGCAGGTTCTAGAGGCCCGGCGTAGCCCGCAACAGGTCTCATCACACTAGATAGGCGCAGGGGAAATCACGCAGCGGAAATGCGTGGCCAGGGGGATTCGAACCCAGGACCTTGGCTCTGATACCATGTTAGGCTCACCCCACCTAGCCAACTCAACCATAAAACCTAGGCGTTATAGTGAGAGAGGTGGGGACTTTTATCCATAGTCCAACAGAAAACACTAACATGATTGTTTTAGAAAGAAACTTTCTGTTGATACTTGATACCAAAACACATGAGTTTTTATTGATGCCAAGAAAGCAGACTAGTTGGTGAACCACAAATACAAAGCATGCAAGAAATAAATACAGTGAAATAAGACATCTTTTAGAGAGTAAGGCAGTAAGCACATGGGTTGATAACGCCTCCATAAGAAAAAAATTCTGGTGGATCAACAAATTTAAAGAGTTGAGGGGTAATATTATATTTATATATATGCTATGAAACTGATAGCTGAGAATTACGTAAAAAAAATAACTTGGACAAATTAAGTGCATTAAGTTGTTTAAAGATACAGAGTGTAGATGTGAAAAATCTTATTGAATATCAAATAACAAGATGCTAACATGACTGTGGCCCAAAACCAATTATGTGAGTTACGATGCACACCTGTATTGCTCTGGGTCTTCATTTAACGCTGTTATATATGATTTGAAGATGTCATCCTTGTCCTCGTTGCTAGGGTACCCTTCCATGAGCTGGTCATAGACGGTCACAAAGCCAAGGGCAAACACAGGATCATACTGATATGTCCTTTGTATCTCATTAGATGTTGCTGCACCAAAAGTTCTTGTAGAACAGTAGTGTAAATGCTTGGGATAGGACGCTTGTATGACTTGAGGAAATTCAACTTTGTTTCGGCAACAGTGGGTGGAGTATCTGCACAGTATTCAGAACAAGTGAAAAGGATGTGGCAATAACTTGATCTGGTAAGATATGTACACTCGACAATATTTGGATATACAATGAACCGGTATCAAATGCTTGACAGATGACAGCTAATAGGCACATAATTCGATGAATTCAAGAAAACATCAGGAAAAGGCAGAATTCACAGGAAAACATGGAGAAATTGTGAGGCGAAATGAAAGAAAATATGAAAATGCATCAAATAGTTGCACAGAAGCAATTGGAACAGACATTAATTATCCACCCCAAGTTCACAGTAGTCAATTCTTCCTCAAGCTCAAAGCATAGTTCCTCATCTATGCACAAGCGCTGTGCATTAGTACTCACTCATAACACAAGAACATATTCGACCCGCTGCCTGTGCCTGAGCAAGGCTGCGATGGCATGTCGTCCCCGCCACTACCCGCCCACCCTCAGCATGCCCATTGGATCCGCCGCTCACAGCCCCAAGAAGAATCAGGATCCAAATTTTGCTACTAAAATCCCCCCCAAAAAAGAAGATTTTTTTTCGTTGCAATCTAAGCACTACGTGTTCAGCACCGACGCCACAAGCATGAAGCATCAAGACCAGTGAGGTGAGGAGAGCGCGAGCGAGCAAGCTCACCACCCGCCGCGGCGACGCAGCGCACCACCGAGCGCGAGCCCCTCCGAGCCCTCACGCCGAGCACGACGCCGCCGGAGACCGTCGCCGTCGCCGTCGCCGTCGACGGCCTACAGTCCGCGGCCCGGCGCAGCGCCGCGAACGGAAGCGACGACACGGATGCCATGGAGGTTAGATCCCGCGGGCCTCCTGCCCAGTCCTTTCGCCAGATACGGCGGCGGGGGTGCTCGGCTTCGTCGCCGCCGGCGAGGGGCAAAATGGTAAATGCACGCGCGGGCGAGAGGAAAGGCTGTTAGCTGGTCTGGGCTCGGAGGGTTGGGCTCTTTCTTATCCAGTAGGCCTACGAATATCTCAAAAAAGAAGGTTTCTCCACCACTACGGCGTCGCCACGTGGCACGTCAGCTTTCGACTGGGAAATTAAGAAATTTCTGGGAATTTTGAACGATGTTTAAGTTTTATTTTTGGTGAATTTTAATTTTCATGGGTGTGAGAGGTTGGATTTGCTTGCGGTTTTGCGATTAGGAACCGAGAAAGCGGTGTGTTTGATGGTTTAGTTTAGACTTTTAGCAGCTAATGCCGAGCGAATTGCTTGGTATGTTGTTACTTGTCAGTGGTGTGTACGCAACAGAAGTGCAAGTGCTGACTGGTAGAATGCTTCTGAAGTATTTGTCCGTTTGTTTGGTTGAATTTATCTGTTAGAACATGCTAGATTTCATTCTTACATGCCACCATTGTCAGTAGTTAGTCAAGATATGTAATCCGTGTTTGGATCGAGCTGAGCTGAGCCAAACTTTGTTAATCTGGTAGCCTAGACCTAGAGTATCAAAAGATAAGATCATAAGATATTTGTGAAGATGCAAAGTTGCTGATTTTGATTTCCCGGGAGATGTAGATATTGTTGAAACCTCGTCAACAAATCATACGCACTACCTGTCCTTGTGTTCATCAGATTCTTGTCAGGTTACAACGATAACAACAAGGCCAATGTGCTACTGATGTAGCAGCAGCCAGCAAGTCAGTCAAGCACAGAATCTAGAATCCATGTCCAGACCGGAGAGCTTGCAGATTGTGTTCGTTTCTTGTAAATTAAAGAGAGAATTTAAAGCAGGATTATTTGTACACGTTCTTCTGATCTTGTCGTTTCCTTTTCCTCTCCTTTTTTTTGTTTTGCAGACGCACTCCCCGTTGGATCCTGAATAACAAGTGAAGTGACAAAGATTGTTGCTTTTCTCCGACAGACTACTTTGAAATGAAAACCGGGTAAATTTCTTCCGTGATCTCAAAGCCGTGCAGGTTGCAAGCCTGGAGATTCGAACAAGCACTTTGAGAGTAGAATTTTGATGAGCAGTAGCGCAGGCACAGATGGCAAATCCAAACAGCAATATTGGTGAACTGTGCATATGATTTGCTCGTTTGCTACTTCCATCCCTTTGGAGACAAGTATAAATCTTATCTGGACAGTAGATTCAGACATCATGGGTTTGTAAAACAAAACAGTTTCAGTTCAGTATTTTCCTTGAGCGTCTTGATATCAACTCTTTTCTGCATTTACCACCACGGTTTCAGGCAGATAATGGCATGTCACCAATTCATAATGAGCCAAGTTTAAAGATTGAAATTAGCTGGCCGTTGTGAGCCAAGGAGCCAATTTCCAGCAGCAAGCTCACGCCTTTTTCTGTGAATGCCATTCAAGAATCAAGATGCCGAGCCTACGATCCGGAGAAAAGATGATCAAACCGGGCATGCAATTCTCTGCTCACACCAAGCTAAGAACATGGTGAGGCGAGAAGTTGGGATGGCCGCGCGCGAGCACCTAATCTAATCCCTCGTCGTGGCCATGGCCGCCGCCGCCGCCGCCATCCCCAAAGGCCAAATCCAATCCAATCCGACACGAGAAGCACCCACAAAACCCCTTCTTTTAGAATCTGCGTGTCCGCAGACGACCGAACCGGATCCCCTCCCGGGTTCGCCGGAGCTGTCACAGCCTCACCGGAGCAGCGCCCTCGCCGGCGAGATGTAACAGATACTAGCGATGTACCCAGAGGAAGAAGAAGAAGTTTGGGGCAAAACCCTTTTTCAGTTTTTCATTTCATAGTTTTTTCGCACTGTTCTCCATCTGGCACATATAGCCCAGTCGAACAGCTTTACGCCAGCTCATTACAGCTTTTACGCCTTCACTATTACAAAACAGAATTCCCTACAGCACTTCCAATTCAGTTTCAAACTACTTCCCGCGACATCCCCTGTTTCTCCTGCGTTACCGCCGTTGTCACTCCGCCAGGCGTGACATTGCCGCCCCCTTTAGACATTTCCTCCGTCCACACCCGAGCCGTCGGAAATCGTCCCTTCAACACCGAGTAATCTTCCCAGGTCGCGCAATCCGCCGGTAAAGAGCCCCATTGTACCAACACCTGAACATGTGCCGAATGGCCTTTCTTCACCAACCGACGCTCCAGAATCTTAGCAGGCTCTAAGTCTTGAGTATCCAATTCCACTGATGGAGGCAAGGTAGAAAAAACAGGAGAATTGTTAGGCACATGTTGTTTTAACTGAGAAACATGGAATACCGGGTGAATGAGACTGCCATCAGGTAATTGAAGTCTGTATGCCACTTGTCCCACTTTGGCCATCACTTCATAAGGCCCAAAATACTTAAACGCAAGCTTGGGATAAGGTCTATTCACCACAGATGACTGAGCATATGGTTGTAGTTTGAGATAAACCTTATCCCCCACTTCAAATGTGCGAAACGAACGATGTGAATCCGCATTTTGCTTCATACGATGTTGAGCCCGGGCTAATTGCTGCTGCAACATATCAGTGAACATATGCCTATCTCGCAATAAAGCAGACACATCCCAAGCTTCAGAACCAAATACCTCCCGCCCCGAGTGGATATCCGGCACAAAATGGTAGCGAGGATCAGTCCCGAACAAAGCTTTAAACGGAGAACACTTCAGCGAAGTATGAAAGCTGGAGTTATACCAAAATTGAGCTAAGGGTAACCACAAAACCCATTTCCGAGGAGAAGCAGCAGTAGCACAACACAAATACATCTCGACACATTGATTCACTCGCTCAGTCTGCCCATCCGACTAAGGATGATATGCGGTTGACAGATGTAACTGAATGCCCATCTTATCAAATAAACACTGCCAGAATTTGCTAATGAACACCTTATCTCGATCAGAAACGATGGATTTGGGCAACCCATAAATGGCCACAATTCGATCCAGGAACAATCGGGCAATACTCGGAGCAGTATATGGATGCTTAAGTGGTAAAAAATGAGCAAATTTTGAAAACCTGTCCACAATCACCAAGATCGAATTGTATCCTTCAGATGATGGCAAACCTTCTATAAAGTCCATAGAAATGTCTTGCCAAGCCCCTGCCAGAATCACCAAGGGCTGCAGCAGGCCTGGATACTTGCAATTTTCATGCTTGGCTTGCTGACAGACCAAACACTGTGTGACAAACTCTTGGACCGCAGGTTTCAAACCCAGCCAGGTAAACAACTTATGAATACGCTGATAAGTAGCCTACATCCCGGAATGCCCTCCAACAGCAGAAGAGTGAAAGGCCTCAATGAGCTTAGTCTGAAGAGCAGCATTGGCGCCCACCCAGATCTTGGAATGGCAACGAATCAACCCATCCTAAAGAGTATATCCCTTATCATTGCTCCCTGTCACAGCCAATTCTTGCAACAACAACTGAGATTGAGGATCCACCACATAAGAATTCACTATTTCCTGAATCCATAATGGCTTAACCACCGAAACAGCTTGCAATTGGAAAAAATGTCCCACTCTGGACAGAGCATCAGCTACCACATTCTCAGGTCCTTTTTTATATTGAAAATGATATTGCAGTCCTATTAATTTGGTCATAGCTTTTTTCTGCAACTCAGATTCCAATGGTTGCGAGTCCAATTGGCAAAGAGACTTATGATCGGTGAATATCGTAAATGGTCCCTGAATCAAATAGGACTTCCACTTGTCCACAACCATTATCACAGCCATGAATTCCTTCTCATAAATCGATAACTTCTGGTTCAAAACACCTAAGGATTTGCTATAAAAAGCAATGGGATGGCCGTCCTGAGATAACACAGCTCCAATACCTGTGTCACATGCATCTGTTTCAATGCAAAATGACTTGTCAAAATTGAGTAATGCCAACACAGGAGAGGTACACATAGTTTCTTTTAACCGTTCAAAAGCCTCTTGGGCTGCAGCTGTCCAAATGAAAGCTTTAGACTTCTGAAGTAAAACAGTGAGTGGCTTTGTGATAATGCCATAATGCCTGATAAACTTTCGATAATACCCTGTCAAACCTAGAAATCCTCTTAATTCCGTGAGAGAAGCAGGTACTGGCCAATTTTTCATAACCATAATCTTGGCTGGATCCGTGGCCACACCTTGAGCTGAAATGATATGTCCCAAATATTCCAGTGTATCCACTGCAAACAAACACTTGCTTCTTTTGGCAAAAGTTGATGCTCCAACAGAATACCCAACACCACAGTGAGATGTTTCACATGATCATCCAAGGTTTTACTGTAAACCAGAATGTCATCCATGAATACGAGCACAAACTTCCTCATCTGGCTGAAAAAATTGAATTCATGAGACATTGAAATGTAGCTGGAGCATTCGTTAGACCAAACGACATGACTCTAAATTGAAAATGGCCATGGTGTGTTTTAAAGGCTGTTTTAAACTCATCTTCTTCTCTCATCCGTATTTGGTGATAACCACTGCGAAGGTCCAGTTTAGAGAAGAAACAAGATCCTCCCAATTCATCCAACAATTCATCAATTATGGGTAAGGGAAACTTGTTCTTAATAGTTACAGAATTGAGCTTGCGGTAATCAATGCACATACGCCATGAATTGTCCTTCTTTTTCACCAACAGCACCGGTGAAGCAAAGGGGCTAAAACTTGGACCACCAAACCAGATGAGATCAACTCAGCCACTTGCTTTTCGATTTCATCTTTTTGAGCAGGAGAATATCGATATGGTCTGGAATTTACTGGAACTGACCCTGGAAGTACTGATATAACATGATCAAAGGTTCTATGCTGAGGTAACTGAGTAGCACTCTGAAATACCATAGCAAATTGATCCAATAATTCTTGTACCACCGTAGGAGTATGTGTGACCTTTGCCTCCTGGGACTCCTGAATCACAGCCACTGCCCATATCTCATTTCCCTGATGATACTTCAGTAGCTGCTGTACTGTGATCATCTGAAGAGTGGAGATATTTGAATGCTCGAGACCTTGCAATGTGACTTGTTGCCCTTTATACTGAAATGACAATGTTTTGTGATGCTAATCGCAACTCATAGGACTATGTTGAGACAACCAATCCATGCCAAGAATGGCATCATATCCTCCCAAAGGAATAATCTTCATTTCTTGACAAAACGTATGTCCATGCATCCACCATTCAAAGGCAGCAATCCTTCGGTCACACTGTAACGTGGTACCATTAGCCACCCTCACGTGGAGAGGAGTAATTTGTTCCAATGGAAACTGCACCTTATCCAACATAGCCACATTCAGGAAACTATGAGAACTGCTTGAGTCCACTAAAACGATCATATTCTGTTTCTGAACAATGGCATTCAACTTAATGGTATCTGTGTTGTCCAGACCGGCCATGGCGTTCAAAGACAAAAACAAATTGGCATTATCCTCCTCCACATTTCCTCCTGTGACCAAATCCAAGATCTCATCAGATAACCTCTCTAGCATAGACATTGTCTCAGCCACCTGTAGCTGAGCCACTTGGGCATGTGCACATTGATGTTGGGGAGAATATTTGTCACCACATTTGAAGCATAAGCCATTAGCGCGGCGATACTCCTTCAGCTGCTGCGCTTTCCACAACTCACCTGGAGCTAATTTCAGCTTCTCCCCTGTTTTAGGAATTGGAGGAGAACGATTAACCCATCTCCTTTTTCCCTCATTGTGATCCAATAGTCCTTCCTTTGCTATGGCCAGTTGATAAGCACGGCTCACCGTTTGAGGCAATTGGGACTGGACATGCATCCTGACCTCATCTTTGAGCCCGAGCACAAATTGTCCCACCAACCAAAGGTTGCCTGCCTGAGATTGATCATACAATCGAATTTGATACAGTAGTGTATCAAACCTACTCTTATATTCATCCACCGTACCGGTTTGACGCAACCTCAATAGCTCATCCATTTTAAGTTGATCCAACTGGGTGTCAAACTCTGATGCAATCGCGGTACTAAAATCAGTCCAATTGTGTCGCCCAACGGACTGACGCCAAGCCTTATACCAATGGGCTGCTTTCCCCACCAGATTCAGCGAAGCAGCCGACACCTCGAAGCCCTCAGTAAGCTGATACATATCAAAATATACTAGACATTGATCCAGCCACACACGAACATCTGTACCATCAAATTTAGGGAAATCCATTTTCAGTACCCAATTCCTTCGTGGAGGATTGTCGCCCCCATTAGCCTCCCTCTCCACCTGATCCATTCGTGGCATAGTGGCTGGAACCCCAACTGGAGAACCTGGTAACCCAATATTGGTATTAACGACTGGAGGTGTAACCGAACGACGCAATACCTGAGCCAATAACTCCTGGTCTTGCTGCACTTGGCTCAATGATGCCATCGTCAGGTCAACTTTCGTTTGAATTTGATCCATACGATCCTTTTGAACCTCCAACTTGAAGTCAATCTGAGCAAACTGCTCCTGCCGAGACAACTCAATGCCATCAATCTTAGCAGACAACGCAGCCACGACCTCCAAAAGTTTATCCGTCATTTCTTCCAGTTCTGCGAGAATTTGTCGCACGGGTAAGGATTGTCGTGGCGCCAGCACGTCCTGCCTCCAAATTGATCGAACCCCGACCGGATTTACAGCAATCGCACCCGAAGGCAATCGCTAACCCGCCTACGAGAAAAATTACCGATCAACCGAGAGAATACGCAAGCACGGCCAACCCGAATCTGATACCAGCTTGTCACAGCCTCGCCGGAGCAGCGCCCTCGCCGGCGAGATGTAACAGAGACTAACGATGTACCCAGAGGAAGAAGAAGAAGTTTGGGGCAAAACCCTTTTTCAGTTTTTCATTTCATAGTTTTTCGCACTGTTCTCCATCCGGCACATATAGCCCAGCCCGACAGCTTTACGCCAGCTCATTACAGCTTTTACGCCTTCACTATTACAAAACAGAATTCCCTACAGCACTTCCAATTCAATTTCAAACTGCTTCCTGCGCCATCCCATGTTTCTCCTGCGTTACCGCCGTCGTCACTCCGCCAGGCGTGACAGGAGCTTCCGCCTCCTCGCCGAGGAGATCGGAGTATCGGAGGCGCGAGGAGCATCGCACAAACGTCATAAATTTATTATAATGTGAGGGCCTTTACGCAAACATACCTCCACGTCAATCTGGGCCGCAGAGATGTTCATCCAACGGCAACTGGAGGGTCCAGCTGTCGTAAAATTTTCAAAGCGACCCAGTTGGTAGCGGTCACGGTATGAAGTCATTTTCTTTTAAATAATGGCATTCTATATGTAAGTGCATAATTCATCTAATATACTCCATTAATTACATACTATATGTCTGTTATGTCTTATAAGTTAAACCTCTAATTTTAACAAATTTATAAAAAAAACTAACAACTATTAAATTAGTTTTATTAAACCCAACATAAGATATGTGTTTTCATTAAATATCTCATAAAATATGGTTTGATATGATAATTATTAGCTATTATATATGTTAAAATGTTTTTATTTAAATATGGTCAAAACTACATACTTTGGTTTTTACAAAACAAAAACGAAACAACTTGAAATTTAGTAAAACTGAAATATTTTGGTTTTTTGAAATAATACATTTCCTCGCACTGTAAAAGGAATTTTCCACTGATAAACAAAATATTTTTCCCGATGAATGCTGCTGTTTTTCTCTTCTACTAATCTCTACTATATAAAGCGGCGACTTACTCGTCCGTCCGCAGTCCTCTCCGTACAGCGCACCTCTCACTTCCCATAAAAAACCAATCAAAATTTATACCCTAAAAAAACCGGTGCAACCGCCCTAAAAAAACCGGTGCAACCGGCCGCGACGTGCGCGCCCCGCCCGCTGTGCAACCGCCCGTCCCTTGCATGCATGTGATTCATTGCGTGAGAAAAAAAAGAAGAAAAGAGGAAAAGAAAAAAAGAAAAAAAGGAAAAAGAATAAAAAAGTAAATAAAAAACCAGAAAAAGAAAATTGTATTTATATTTCAGTCTTTTAATTTATGTATTTTGCGCGGAAATAAAAAACCTATTATAAAATAAGATTCTGTTGCAAAGCACAGACCTCTCTGACTATAATAGTCTATACGAACAAGTGTTACTAACATGTCCAACGCACATACATAAAATTAATATTTTTTTATCTTTACCACCTAGAAAATCTAGGTCAGATGAATAACAACTGAAGTTTGCACTGTTCTTATCGCAAAAAAAATAGATTACTAAAAACAGTTTCATTTAGAATTAAAAAATCATTTTCAACAAATACTATAAATGACTCTAAAAAATAAAAGATCCCAAAATTATTTTTTTTGCTCTCTATTTTAAGGAACATTACATACTTCAATTTAGGGGCTCTATTAAAAACAAATATATTTAAAATTATTTACATCCAAAAATAAAATTCAAACAAATCTCTACTAATTAAAGCAGCTACTCATTCGACCGCACGATAGCATGAAATTCGTTCGTCCCACGCCCGCACAAATACGCAACTGTCCTCTCCCCCCACACGCACCACGGCGCGTCCCCCGCCCACGGCGCGTCCTCCGCACGAGAAGAAGAATAAAAAGAATAAAAAGAAAAAAGAAAAAAATTATATTTTTGTATTTTGATCCTTTAATTTTTGTATTTTGCGCAGATGCACGAATTTTGTGTAAAAAATCTTTAGATTTTTGAAAAATCACACAGAAACATAAATTTTACACAAAGTTCTTTCAATTTCTAAAAAATCAAGTAAAACTATGAATTTTACATATGCTTCGTTAGATTCACTAAAAATTCTAGAAATATCCTTTTCTTAGATGAAAGGAACTTTGTAATATGAATTTCACATCCATTTTTATGTAATTTTATGTCATGTTTATAATTATAAATATATAATAGCACTTGTAATATTCTATTTATCATCATGATATTACTAAACAACGTTTGAATAAACTATGTTCTAAATAATTCTTTGTCATTAAAATAAAATTATGTTGAAAAGGACATGCATGAAATGCTCTTTCGCATCATGTTCCTCGCTGCACCTGTCTTCCGGTCCACTCTCATGGGCCGGGCCCACCAGAATCCATGGGAAGATCCGCTGACATCACCCCACACCAAACCATCGTTATATTTTATACAGAAAAAATATTTTTTGTGGGGCTATCTTTCACATCTATAAATATTTTAAGTGGTAGAGAATCCACCGAATTAATCATTAAAATATATAAATAAATAGTTAATACAAGTGATATTTTATTAAATACACTTCTTAATTATTATAACTACTATATGATAGACAGTTAATTAATTTCCTAATGAAAAATAAATAGTTAATGGCGTATGTATATCGACGAAGCTGGTTTTATTAACATAATATGTTATATTATTTGTATAAAAATTTAATTATTATAACTACTATATGATAGACAATTAATTATTTTCCTAATAAACAATCTTAACAAATATAATGCGGGGACTTACTGCGCGCGTCTCCCGGCGCGCGCCTCCCTCCCGTCCGCGCGCAGCACGCCAACAGTTCACGCGCACCCGCGTGCAACGCAACCGCCATGACCAAGGCGACCTCCCCCGCCTCGACCGCGCGCCCCCCTCCCCCGCCTCGACCGCGCGCCCCCCTCCCCTCTTCTCTCTCCCTCTGCTCAGACCCTACCCTACCCTAACGCCGCTCACCGTCGCTCGCCGCCGCTCGCCCGCTCCGCCGTCGGGTCGTCGCGCCGCCGCTCACTTGGGCCGGGTCCACCTTCGGGTAAGAGAGAAGAGGAAATCAGAACATCAAAATAAAAAAAACCAAAGGTTAGGGTTAGGCCCTAACCCTAACCCTAAACTAATAGTGAGGGGTCGGGCTCACCTTCGCTCTCGGGGCGTGGCGCCGCCGCTCGCCGGGACCCCTCCGCCGCCGCGCCGCCGCTCGCCGGAGGCCGGGAAGTGACTAGCGAACCCTCTCGGGACCTCGGGTTTTGGCCGCCCGGGCTAGCTCGACGGAGCCCCGCTCACCCGAGGGTGAGCGCGGTGCTCCGGCGAGCTAGCCGGTGGCGGCCGACCGCCGGTGGCCGCCGCCGCGCGCCGCTCCGCCGCGTCGCACGGCTCGCCGCTCGCGCTCGCCGCTATCGCTCTCGGGCCGGGGGAGTGGAAAATTGATTTATTGTTTTATTTATCCTCTGGAAAATAAGAAAAATGCCCAAAAATCAGATAAAATAAAGATTGATGCGGGTATAATTTTGTAAATTTCATCACATTCAGTAGTATTATTCTGAATTTTATGAGAATTTTTAGAGCTTTTCTATGATGTTTCCTGATTTTTATAAGACCAACGTCTTATTTAAATTAGAGAGTGAAATTTTTGAAGTCATTAAAAATTCAGAATAATTTTACTGATTTTTATGCTGATTAAACATGTGCTATTTTGTTTAAGAATTTCGCTGTGCAACCACTGTTTAATCATAATTTTGTTCATCCACCTTATTAAGTTTATATTTTTTCGATTAAATTTGAACCATATTAGAAAATAATTGTTTTTGTTTCTTAATGAACTGTTTTTATTTCTTACTGCTAATGATACCACTGTTGTACCTATCTAAATTTTTATGCTGTAGCATTTAGGCACATCTGGTTCATGAATCTGATATAGGATGTGCATGGTTTAAACCTGATTTATCTCTAGCTTATCTGCTTATGAGATGTTCATTTCCTATGAGTAATAATACCATCATTGCAAACCTAATTATCGTGACATTCTCCAATTATTACATGAGAAACACAAATGTATTGTTCTGAAGAATAATATATTACTTTGTTTCTTATCGTCGCAATATTACTAAACAAATGTGTTCGACAAATATATCATGTTCTAAATATATTGCCATTAAAATTATGCATCCGTTGCAACGCACGGGCCTCTCACTAGTAAATTGCATACACACACAAAAAAATCATTTTTTTCACTGCAAGTGGAGGAGAAGTAGGGTAGAGAACTGCAAGCCCATGAAGCCATCACGGTTACATGATTAGTTTCACTGTAGTAGCAGTGGTATAGTCAAGTCAACTAGTGAGAAGAGATAAAAGAGGTGAGATGAAAATGTACTGTAGCTAAAGCTGAGGTGAAAGAAAGATCACTTTAGAAGGGAGAGAGAAGAGACGAGAAGGGCAGGTGCAGGTCCAAACCCCACTGCATCGGTGCCTGAGTGGTAACTGATCACTTGGTGGCCTATGGCGATCTCCGGCGAGGAGAGGTACGCGCCCGCCGGGGACTCTGGCGGCGGGAAGCTCTGGAACCTCTGCCGCATGCCCTTCTGGCAGCCTGGTGGCGCCCCGGCGCCGGCGCCGGCGTCGTCTTCGTCTTCGTCGGTCGGGATCCACCACTCCGCCGACCGGTATGGCCACGAGGCTGCCGTGACCGACGGCGGCGCTCAGGGTGCGCCAGCCGGGTCGATCTCGTCGGTAGCCAAGTCTCTGCTGCCGGCGCGCCGCCGCCTCCGGCTCGATCCGACCAACAAGCTCTACTTCCCATGTGAGTGCGCTAGGAATTCAAGCTTTCCTTCGAGTCCTTCTTGTTTAATTATGGGCTGAGGTCGTGAGGGGTGTGGAAAGCTCCGGTTTTTGCCTGGTTTGGTGACTAATACCCTTCGGGTGTGTTCCGCTCCGCGGTCAATCTTGGCTTGCTATGCTTGATCTCCGCCGTTTAGAAGTGGGAATTTATGGGTGTCGGAGGAAATCGCGATCTTACGGAGTGATTTGGCGAATGAGTTGCTTAGTTTTGGTAAATGCACTTATTGGGGCTCCGCTTTGGTTGGCCAGCAGGAAAAGCTGCCATTTCTGGCTCCGTTGCCATCTGGGTTTCTTGATCTTGTGGCAGGTCTTAGAATATCCTCAATCTCGGTGTTGGATCTAGCCATCTAGGTCTTTGTGAAATCCCTCGACCTCGAGTAGGATTTTTGACTGGGATGCTGGATATGCCAACGCTGAGATCCTGAGTAGAAATTCTAAGATGCTTGAGCAGCGGAGCTAGAATTCTGATAGGCTAATTATAGCGTGTATGTATGCAGTGTTAGCCTATATGAGTGTAAGCAGCAACTATCAGTGTATCAGTTGGTATGCTGTTTCTTATCTGGTGCTTACGAGATTAAGCTCCTATGTTGGAGGAGGGGGAGCATGAGATTAGGATCAGCATTGTGCCCCATCTTGCTTTGGTTGATTGTTCAGGGTTCAATTCTTAAGTTTGTTGTGATCAAACTGAGAAACATACTTACTTTCTTAAAAAGAAACAAAGCATACTTACTACACCAATTTGCTACTACTTCCTGATAGCATTGCAAGTTACAATATCTGTAGTTCTGCATGGTACTGTGGTGTTGTCATTCTGTGATTTGCTACTACGTCTACATGGGGGTAAGGCTGTTATGGAAAACTACCACATCTTTTCAAATTTGTCATTTTAAGAAGGTGGTTATCAACGGCAATTGCTTTTCTATGGTTAATGTGCATAGGAGGTAGCAGGTCTGGGGCCTGGATGTTGTCGTTTTGTCGCTGTGTATGCTCTGTGGTGAGGTGCAGGGAGTTGAGGAACCTTGCGTTATTGCTTCACATGGTCAGTGAGATAATATTCCCCTTTAGACAGAAAGTTTCCTATCAATATGATCAGAAGCTAAGTAATGTAGCAACTCCACAAATGAAGGCACTTAATCAAATCCTAAATACCAAATATTCTTATCTAAAACCATAAAGGTTCCTGATAGAAATGGTTATGCGCTGTTGGCAATTGCATCCAGCTGTTGCTCATGGTAATTGTCATGGAGGGTAATCAGTTGAGGAACTTCAGTTTTGCTTATTAATTTATTAATATTAGTTCCTTTGCAAACAGAAGCTAATAAAAATTTGTTACTTCACTTGTAGACCAACCAGGACAGCAGGTGAGGAGTGCAATCAGGATAAAGAACACAAGCAAGTCTCATGTAGCATTTAAGGTTTGTATGATTGTATCTATAAAGTTTCCCACCGCTCCACTTGTACAGCTGTTTTGTTGAAACTGCAGCTTGATTTCAGCAGTGTTTAATAATTAATACTAGCTATGTTGATAATGAAACATCTGACTGTTAACTGATATGTGATCCTCAGTTTCAAACGACTGCACCCAAGAGCTGCTTCATGCGCCCTCCTGGAGCCATACTTGCCCCTGGGGAGACCATCATAGCAACTGGTAATACACCTGATCACCTTGGATCTTTACATTAACTATAGTAATGCTCTCCTATTTGCTTTCTATTTGGTACTTATCTCTGTTTCCATCTGGCTGACAGTTTTCAAGTTTGTCGAGCACCCGGAGAATAATGAGAATGTTCTACAGAAGTGCAAGGTTAAATTCAAGATTTTAAGCTTGAAGGTCAAAGGACCCATGGAATATGCTCCAGAACTGGTCAGTGACTGTTTTGTTTTACTTTTACTTTGATCCATTCTTTAATTTCTAGTAAGCCATGCCAAAAAAACATTTTCTGGTTTCCGTCATTGATCCAAAACTATAATATATAAGGGTTCATTTACGGTACCCCATTACCTACTAGGGAGGTAATAGTTAAAACTAATCTAGACCGTTGATTAAGTGTATTTAAAATAAATAATTAAAAAGGAAAATTGGCTAACCAACTTGATTATGGAAAGCAATCTGTATGCATGTCGTCCACATGGAAAGTTTATTGATTATTTCCTTTTTGTACTATATGCAATAATTAATATGCTAGCATGCAAAGAAATGAATTAATTGTTGCATGTGTATGGCCCCACACATATTAAAGGAATGTTGTATAATCTATTACCTCTAGGAAGTAATAGGTCACTAATAACAAATTTGAGCCATTAGATCATACAGATTGGATGGTCCACAAAATTTGGGGGCACCATAAAATTATCCATATATAACCCTTTTAAGAGAGTGAGGTTAGACTTATTACAGTTGAAATTCTAAATGACTGGTGCACACGTTGTCTATTTTTAGTGATGATGTATCCCATTGATCGATTCATGTGTAGCAAAACTAGAGAAACGGAGGAAAGGAACTTTAAAGTGAGGACTGGGGAATGTAGTCACCAGGGATGGTGTGCGCGTAGGTGAGGAGGTCAGTTGGTGGATTTCAACAGTGTCCAGATAAGGAGAGTTACCTATAGGTGGAAAGCCTTTGCTAGCTGCTAAATTGGGAAGTCATGTGTTGTCAGACCAATGCGATAAATGTGCTGCTAGTGCTAACTCTTCATATAAGTTTTTCCTATGCCCTAGGCACAGACAGAGGTATAACAGATTGGTGGCATTGTAAACCTTGGGTAGAATTAGCTGGTCTAGGAATTTCATATCAACCTTATGGCCAAGATTGGTCCAGGAAGTCAGATTGTGACATATTAGAAGGAATTTCATGGTAGAGAAAGTCATCCATTCCATTATTTCTATATATGCTCAATTTCCAACCATTCTGGCTAGAAAAAGCTTTCATCTCTCTAATGGGGAAACAATGAAGTGCAAGCAGTTGTGTAGGCAAAATTCCTTTACATTTCTACATTTTTTCTAGATTTTCCCATACTTTTTATTTTGGGGGGATTTTTTTTTGCATTGTCTATGTTTTTTCTATTTTTCCGTATTTATTTGAAAAACCAAACTGTTTTCAACGCAAACCTGTCGATTACCACGGCTAACCGACTGGTTACCGATGCAAACTGCTCAGTAACTAGCATTGGTAACCACTCCAAACCGAGTGGTTACCGAGCCAAACCGATCTGTACGGTAACCGTTTGGTTCAAAATTTCGAATTTATAATATGGAATTTGAATTTTGGCCAGTTTACCACAGTCACCGCACATCTGGCCAAGGACGGTAACAGATCCTCCAACAGGATTGTTAACCCTGGTCACTAGCCATGTCATCCGTACCCCATTGCCACCGAGGACACGACCATGCTGTCCTTGCACTCCCTCCCACTGAGGACATTGGCCATGCTGTGTCGTGGCAACCTTCTCCTTTTTTCCCAATTGGTTTTCGCTGTGGAGTTCTCGATCTGGTTTACTGCTTCCCCAATCCAATCTAATCCTCCATGGATTGACCTTTCCCCTTCGATTCTTCTCCATTGTCGTCGCCAGTAGAACATAGGAGACTTGCTAGCCTTCCCTATAGGCTCTCGGCCGGTGTTGAGCCGCTCCGCCTCACACGACCCTGTTGTGGCTCCGATGATAGGAGGAATAAGAGAGATGAGATCATGAGACGATGGCATGTGGATCCATTAGATTGTTTTTTAAAAAAAACTGGTTTTATTGGTAATGAGACAATGATAAGTGGGCCCCAGTATGCCTGTCTTCCACATCAACGTCCATGTTGGTGTGCCACATCATATTTTGGACCGTTAGTGGTACATTTAACAAGTTTAGGGGTCTAAATATGCATTTTCAACTTTAGGGACCAAGATGACATCTCATGACAAGTTTAAGGATCGCTTAAGTTTAAGGACCACTCGTGTACTTACTCTTTTCTAAAAGCAACGAATTTAGGGCATGTGTTTGGTGTTTGGTTAGGTTACAAGTGGGACATGACCATCCCTAGAGGGTAATATTCCCCCAGATGCAGGAACCAGGATGAACCGGTCCCCAAAAATCAGCTGGATCAACTCGTCCCACCTAGGACATGGGTCATTTCCAAGACTGACAAGTGGGTCCTACCTCCCGCTATCCACGTACCTCCAACCAAACAAAAAAACAAGGGATGGTCGGATGGTCCCATTCCCTCAACCAAACATAAGACACGACCATCCATCCCAAAACACAAGGACAAGACCATCTCATCCCATGTTATCTCCAAACCAAACACATGTTAGGGTGCCCATCTTAGTCCAACTATGCAAGGTTGTATGCACTACTCCGAGTTTAGTATATTTATCCTGATATGTGTCTCGTGTCTTTGTTTGAGTCTTGGATGGACACAATTTTGATGTTGGCAGTCCTTGATCCAAGGTTTGATTTGAATGAGATGCATATGCAATATGGTTGCCTGTCAAGGGCGTTGATGCCCAGGGTAGCCGGACCCCGACTACGAAGATCGTAGTCTCGGTCCGTAGCTGCAGCAGGGTTATACCCCCACACTGCTGCCCTTCGACGGCGGGGATTAGATCCCTGGCCGGCGGCTTGGAGAAGAGGGGTTGTGGGAGATAGATTGCCAAAATACTTCTCATTCCATAATCTGTCTTACAAGGGATATATAGCCTCTCGGCCAACCACCCTTCCTAGACTTAAGGACTAAGTTACTAACTAACTAGGGATAAGAACTACCCTTAACAGATTTATTTGAAATTGAAACTAACAACCAGATTTATTCAAACTAGAAACTAACAATCCTTATCTAATTTCAAACTCAGCCGCGGCCCCCTTCCTGGGCCTTGTGCGCCTCCCTTTCTGCTGCCCGGCGCACATCTCGCGCACGGCGCCGTCGTGTATACACGCGGCCCCACATGACATCTCTCCCCTCCTCGAGAGGCAGCTCGTCCTCGAGCTGGAAGAGTGGGAACTGTCTGCGGATAGAGTCGACATCCTCCCAAGTGGCCGAAGCTGGTGTCGCGCCCTTCCAGTGAATAAGAACCTGCCGGACACCACGCGCCAGGCGCGCCTTGACAGCACGGTCCGGTTCCTGGATGACTGCGCCATGGCGGACTGCCGGAAGGGCCGGTGGCACCTGCGGGGGGTCGCCGTGGAATTTCTTCAGGAGGCCGACGTGGAAGACGTCATGTAGTCGTGCTTGCTGTGGTAAGGTGAGCCGGACAACAGCGTTGTTGATGCATTCAATGATGCGGTAGGGTCCATAGAACTTGGGCTTGAGCTTGCTGGACGGAGCCTGAGGAAGGGACGCAGGTAGGCGTTGCCGGAGGCGGAGAAGAACCCAGTCACCCACTTGAAAGTTGGCCGGCCGGTGCACCCGATCGTAGTGGCGCTTCTGCACTGCTTGGGCCTGCTCCAGTCTTATACGGATGTCCTCCAAGAACTCTGTGCGCTCTTCTATGGTCTTGGCCACTGCTGCCACGCGCGTTTCGCCTGGATCGTATGATCGAATGGACGGTGGTTCACGTCCGTAGACGACGCGGAATGGCGTCTCGCGCAGTGATGACTGGAATGCTGTGTTGAAGACGTATTCTGCCCAAGGGAGCCAGCGGAGCCAGTCGCGTGGTCGATCACCTGTCAAGCATCTCAAATACATAATAATCACTCTGTTAGCCGATTCGGACTGCCCATCTGATTGGGGATGGAAGGCAGACGACATCTGGAGCTTTGTGCCACTCAAGTGCATTAACTCGCGCCAGAAGTTGGAGGTGAACACTGTGTCGCGGTCGGATACTATAGACTGCGGAATACCATGCAATCTGACAATGTCAGCAAAGAATGCCTGCGCCACACTTTCCGCCGAGTACGGGTGTGCAAGAGGAATGAAGTGACAATACTTGCTGAATCGGTCGACCACTGTCAGGATTACCGACTTGCCCCTGACGCGTGGTAGTGCTTCGACGAAATCCATGGCGATGTCTGTCCACACCCCTTGTGGCACGGGCAAGGGAAGTAGCAGGCCTGCTGGGTGTAGATGTTCAGACTTATTGCGCCGGCACACGGCACATGCTCGAACTAGGTCCTGTACTGCGCGCCTCATGTTGGGGGAGTGGAAGTCGCGGCGGAGGCGGTGCAGCGTTCGTTGGACCCCTTCATGTCCCTCTTCATGGACGGCCACCAAGACCTCCTGCAGCAATGGTGATGTTGGGGGGATGTACAGCCGGCCACTGTATTGGACCAGTCCATCTGCGAGTGCCCATGGTCGCGGTCTGGTACCTGCCCTGACTTCTTCTTGCAGTGCGCGCAGGGCCGGGTCGGTGGTATGTGCCTGACGAAGCCGATCTATGAAATCAAAACGCGGGGCAGATAGCGCCAATATCATGCTGTCCTCTGGTGTGTCCCGTCTAGAGAGAGCATCTGCCACGGCATTGGAGTGCCCCGGCTTGAATTCTACGGCGAAGTCGAACCCCAAGAGCTTGCCGACCCAGTGATGCTGCGGAATGGTGGACAGGCGCTGGTCGAGCAGGTACTTGAGACTGTAGTGATCGGTCTTGACGATGAAGTGGCGCCCCCATAAATATGGCCGCCAATGACGGACGGCGTGGACTAGGCCGATCAGCTCGCGCTCATAGGCGGCGAGCGCGCGGTGTCGCGGCGCTACCGGCCTGCTGAAGTAAGCAATCGGGTGGCTGTCCTGGACCAGCACAGCCCCGAAGCCATGAGATGATGCGTCGCATTCGACCATGAATAGCTTGGTGAAGTCCGGCAAGGCGAGTACTGGGGTCGATGTCACCGCGTCCTTGAGAGCGGCAAACGCGGCTGTTGCCTCTGGTGACCACGAGAACCCTTCTTTTCGCAGGAGAGCAGTGAGCGGGGCAGCGATGGTCCCGTAGTTGTGTACGAACTTCCTGTAGTAGCCTGCCAAGCCGAGGAAGCCTCGCATCGCTCGAGCCGACCGCGGACGCGGCCAATCTTTGACGGCTTGAACCTTGGTTGGGTCCATGGCGACGCCCGCGGCCGAGACGACGTGCCCCAGGTACGCGACCGATGATGCTGCGAATGCGCACTTAGCGCGTTTGAGGAAGAGGCTGTGTTGTTGCATCACGTCGAAGACGGCGCGTACGTGGCGCAAATGGTCCGCCCATGTGTTGCTGTAGATCAGAATATCATCAAAAAACACAAGTACGAAGCGGCGAAGGAACGGGCGGAGGACGTCGTTCATCAATGCCTGGAATGTGGCAGGGGCATTGCACAGCCCAAAAGCCATAACCAAGAACTCGTAGAGGCCGTCATGTGTCCGGAACGCCGTCTTGTGGATGTCGCCGAGACGCATACGGACCTGGTGGTAGCCCGAGCGCAGGTCCAGTTTAGTGAAGAAGCATGCGCCATGGAGCTCGTCCAGGAGTTCTTCGACGACGGGAATGGGGAAGGCATCCTTCACCGTGAGCGCGTTGAGCGCCCTGTAATCGACGCAGAAACGCCATGATACGTCCGCCTTCTTGACTAGGAGGACTCGGGACGAGAATGCGGAGTCGCTGCGTCGGACGATGCCTTGGTTGATCATGGTGGCACACTGTCGTTCCAACTCGTCTTTATGAGCGGCCGGGTACCTGTACGGCCTGACCGCCACTGGCAGGGCGCCCGGTTTGAGGACGATGTTGTGGTCGCGGGCGCGCTGTGGTGGCAAGCCGGTAGGTTCAGCAAAGAGGCCCCCAAACGCCGATAGCAGCTCATTGAGGAGGTCCTGCGGAGAGACGGTGGCTGCCATGAGCGGGGTCCGTCGTGCGGTTACGTCATCCCAGCTGACCGGCCGACCTTGGCGGTTGAACGCCATGGTTCGCTTGGTGAAGTCCCAGACGATTGGTCCCAAGGTCACCATCCATTGAGTGCCTAGGTCACCATCCATTGAGTGCCTAGGACCAAGTCGTAGCCGGCGAGAGGCATGATGTAGAGGTCGACGCAGAACTCCTCGCCGCCTATGGAGATTCGGGTCTGTCGGAGTACGCCGGCGCAAGAGATCCGCTCGCCGTTGGCCACTGTGGCCGTGAGGCGCGCGCCACCTTGTGCTTGAAGGCCCGTGCGGTTCGCTGCTGCTTCCCCAATGAAGTTATGGGTAGACCCCGTGTCCAGGAGGGCCGTGAGGGATGCTGCGCCCACGGTCACGTTCACCTGCATTGTATCACAAATGGGCATACCGGCGATGGCTCTGAGCGAGAACACGGGTGCGTCCTGATCTGCTTCACCTTCTGTGGGGGCGAACTCGAAGCCGTCGATATAGAAGAGCCGGCGGCAGACCCGGTTGTGACCCCTGGAGTATGGTTCGTTGCAGTTATAGCAGAGGCCAAGACGTCGCCTTTCTGCCTGTTCATCCGTCGAGAGCCGTTTCGCCTGATTGGCCCCGTTCCTGACCTGGGGGGCTGATAGCGCCGGTTGGGGCGTTTGTGGCATCGGCAGAGGCGGAACCGGCAGTGCGGAGGAGGCCGGGCCGGCGGTCACCGCGGGGCGCGGGGGCGGGTTGGGAAGCAGTGCCCGTGATGCGGTCCTGGCCGGTGCCTGTTGCGGCCTGTCCATCTCCATTAGCTCCACCTGACGGGCGAGGCTCATGGCAGCGGCCAACGTCTCGGGATTATGGATCCGGACGGCGTGGCTCAGTGGTGGAGAAGGCCGCCGGTGAAGAGCTGGACTCGTTGCGCCTCGGTGAGACGTCCCGCACGTGGTAGGAGGCCCTGGAACCTGTTGGCATATTCCTCCACGGATCCTGTTCGCCTACATTCGGTGAGTTCAAACAGTGGAGCTGACCGAAGAGGAGGCCCAAACCTTAGCATGATGCGATCCTTGAAATGCGCCCATGTGGGCGTGCCTTCATCCTCTTGGAGCTGGATGTACCACAATTGTGCGACTTCCTCCAGATGATAGGATGCCATCCACACCCTTTCTTCCGTCATCGTGCGCTGCTGTGTGAAGTAAGATTCACATTTGTTGATGAACAGCAAGGGGTCTGTTTTGCCATCAAAGCGGGGGAAGTCCAGTTTCTGGAATCGTGGTGGTCGATCGGTGTGTTGCTTGCCATCTGTGGTGCCGCCGGAACTGGAGGATGAGGAGGATGGATCCTTGTTTTTCTTGAGCTCTGCCACATCTGCTTGCAGCGTCGTGATCGTGCCGGTGAGGACTTCGAGTAGTCTAGCCAAGTCGGCGTTGGATGGTTCGGCCATTGGTGAGGGGCTGTTTGGTGGAGAAGGCTGATGTGGCTGTGATGCGGTGGAGGTGGGGTTGCTGTTGGCGGAAGAGGAGGATCGTTGTGACCTTGATACCAGGTTGTCAAGGGCGTTGATGCCCAGGGTAGCCGGACCCCGACTACGAAGATCGTAGTCTCGGTCCGTAGCTGCAGCAGGGTTATACCCCCACGCTGCTGCCCTTCGACGGCGGGGATTAGATCCCTGGCCGGCGGCTTGGAGAAGAGGGGTTGTGGGAGATAGATTGCCAAAATACTTCTCATTCCATAATCTGTCTTACAAGGGATATATATAGCCTCTCGGCCAACCACCCTTCCTAGACTTAAGGACTAAGTTACTAACTAACTAGGGATAAGAACTACCCTTAACAGATTTATTTGAAATTGAAACTAACAACCAGATTTATTCAAACTAGAAACTAACAATCCTTATCTAATTTCAAACTCAGCCGCGGCCCCCTTCCTGGGCCTTGTTGTAGGACCGAAAGTAGCGACCAGAGGGGGGGTGAATGGGCGCCTTAAAAATTCTTTCGAATCTATGGCCTGTTCCCAATACCCAACGCACCTCAAAAAATACTATGCAGCAGAAAGTAGACAGTAGGCCTAAGTCTAAAGGTTTCTAACCTAGAAGCAACTGATGATAAACAGTGTAACCCTAGAGTGGTGCAACTAGGCAGATAAACAAGTTGTAACAGGCCTATACTTCTCAATGAAATGATCTAAGTATGTATAGAGTGAAAAGAGAAGTTACTGTCCAAAGTTGTCTCCTGTTCGGTACTTGGCGAAGCCCCCTTCGCACGTCGAAGTCTGCTTCGGAGGATGGTGTCGGAGTCTGTCCGAAATGCCGAAGGTGTCACTGTCTAGCCTAGTTCGAAGAAGTAAGAACCGAAGAGTACTTCGGAGCGAAGAAAAGAAACAGTGCCGGAGCTTGGTTCGAAGTATGCACTTCGAAGACAAGTCTTCGCACACAGCTTCGACTCACGAGCTTCGGAGCGAAGTAAAAACAGTGCCGAAGCTTGGTTCGAAGTATGCACTTCGAAGACAAGTCTTCGCACACAGCTTCGACTCACGAGCTTCGAAGCACAACCTTCGAACTGAAAACTTCGAACACAGCACACGAACAAACAACCTTCGAACAAAGAAGCGAAGTCTGTCACGTGACAGAAAAACAAGTCCGAAGCCTATGCTCTACCTTCGAAAAGAGCAAACTCCGAAAAGAGAGGCGAAAGATGACGCGTTACACAGAAGACAGTGCGAAGCCAAACGGAGCTACAAGCTTCGAGCCCAACTTCGAAACTTGTCGAAGTGTGGACTTCGAACAGATAGGACCAGATCCCCTTCGCACTAAGGTTCGAAGTTTGCAATGCTGTCAATCAGAAAACTGCTTCGAAACTTAGCAACACAGAGCACAGAACAAAGTTCGAAGACTGCGGCGAAGCCTTCAAGAATGGTTAGATCGAAGCCTACCTCACGGAGCTGAGGGACTTCGAACAAAGGAAAATGACTTCACAGAAACAGTCAAAAAGGCATTTACTCCATGCTGCTTCGATCAAAAAGGCAGTACAGTAGAAGGTAAAAAGCAGACAGCAAGTACTGTAGCTACAGAAAAGTAGTACTACTTGCAGCAGCAAGAACTAGTACTCAGTTTGTGAAGAACGGAAGCAACAGAAGAAGCTTCTCCTCAAGAACTAAATACAGCAGCCCGAATCCAGCGCAATAACTCCCCAAACCGAACAAAATGCAACCAATAAATTCACCAGGGACCAAAGCATTAAAGCATCCAAGAGATTTGAGCCAAAATAATGCAAAAACAGTGAGGGGCAAGTCCTGGCGGCGCACACAGGGGAGAGAGGACGGGAGACAAAGTGACCCAATAGGTGGATTTGATTTCAGCTCAAAAGGGTAGTCCAAACCCTAGGGATTGGGGTGCTATTTATAGGCAGCCCAACACTAGGAATATTCTACCAGCCCCTTAGGGTTTTTACAGACTCAAAAATACAGAAAAAGACTCTACTGCCCTTAGGTATTTTTACAGACTCAACTGACTGACTGTGGGCCTAGAGTAACAGATGACATATCCTGAAGCTATTCTTCTGGACAGTCGGATACAGAATCAACGGTTGTCAGTTTTACGCCGAAACTGACAAAGCCTCCACCAGCTTTGCACCAGGTACCCGGATTGGGCCGGCCCGACTCCGCAGCTCTCTCAGCCCGGCAATCGCTCACCGCCCGTGTACCTGAGTCAATCCTGGTCAACAGCCCAGTGGGTCTTCTACTGCTCCTGGCCCATGCACCCGGATTGGGCCAGCCCGACTTCGCAGCCTCCTCTGCCCGACAGTCGCTCGCTGCCCGTGTACCTGAGTCACACGTGGCCCATGAAACAGCAGATCTCTTCTCTTCTTCAGTCCTCTTTGACTATCGTTGACAATGACTCATCACTTCTAGAGCCATGAGGCCCACGCTATTCAGCATGGCTCCTCAATCTCCCCCTTGATGAGTGCATTGTCAACATTCTTCTTTTCACAGCTCTTCAGCACCTGCGAACAAATGTGGAAACACGAAAACAAAACACAAGAGAACAAAGAAGAAGAAAAATAAGGTAAAAGTTTAACCTTAATGACCAAAAGCCAAACAAAAGCAAGAAACGGTCATTATGGTTAACCAAAACACAAAAGCTCAAAATGAGTGCGATTGCAGAACAACAAGGATATCAACAGAGTAAGAACTCCCCCTTAAACTCTGATCCCAATTTTCTCTCCCCCTTGTTGACAAGTGAACTCATCAAGCACTCAAAGAGACACAGACTCCCCCTGAAATGCAACTCCCCCTCAAAATATGCAGTGAATGCAACTGGGGTGCAGGTGGAGTGTAGAAAGCATGCTTCTCAGATATGATTGACTGCAAATACAGTATCTAACAGGTATAGCAAAAGAGATACTGTCTAAGATACATGGCATGATCAGTGCAAGAGATGATATCTAAAGAAAGTCATTTAGCACGCATTTGTCAATTTTTGCAAATAAAAGCATCACCACATTGTCTAGTAAACAAGCAAGGTAAAGCATGAGATGCAGAAGCTAACTGATATCTACCAAGATAAGCATTATTCAAAACAGAGTGCTTCAGCAAACTTGTTATCCCTTTAAAGTTCAGGCTTTTTCATTTTCCTTTGTCATTTTTGCCAAGGGTTATTTGCATGTCAAACCTTATGCTAACCGACCAAGTCAAGCCTAGGCCAGAACTGGACCATCAGAAGCTTAAGACATTGGTCTTGGCATACACTACACTGTCCTAGTTCATACCAAAGTGCTATGGTAAGCAGTCCAGAACAATATAATGCGACAAAGCAAACCCACTTGGATCTTTTCGACTTAAGCATAAAAAGGAATGGAATTTTCATTCATTTTTTATTTTTATCATTTTTATAGCACATTATCCATGTTAAAGCATAAAGATGTCCAAGTTGCATATCTGCATCTATGTGATGAACTAGCTACAAGGCACGTAACAGATAGCAAAAACACTCAGCGTACACATGCTAGTTACCAGAGGCAATGGTGATCATTTTTCAAGTTGAAAGCGTAAAAGCCATGCATATGACAGATATCAGACATATCAAGCGAACTGAATCAAAGCATGATCATTGACAAGTAATCAAAAGCATACACCAGCTAGACTAAGTAAAGCAGGTCAATCATATAACAGAAGCAAGCTAAAAGGTGTGATATGTGAATATGCAAGATATGAACACACACAAAAAGACTCAAGAAAAGAGTAAAGAGAAAAGAAACTGACGCAAAAATATCCTAGAAAGGATACACAACACCCAAATCCCCTCTTAAACGCTCAAATGTAGACTGATCTAGGGGTTTGGTAAAAATGTCAGCCAACTGATGATGGGTATCAACATGAACAAGGTCAATGACACCTTTCTCATATTGATCCCGCAAGAAGTGAAAGCGCACATCAATATGTTTGGTTTTGAATGAAGACATGGGTTTTTCCCTACACTAATAGCACTAGTGCTGTCGCAAAACAATGGAACCCTGGTAGGAAACAACAACCCAAAATCTCGTAGAGTGGAAATCATCCAAACCAACTGTGAGCAGCAGCTAGCAGCAGCTACGTACTCGGCCTCTGTGGTCGAAAGAGCAACTCCAGATTGCTTTCGAGAAGACCAAGATACAAGGGAAGAACCAAGAAACTGGCAAGTACCGGAAGTCGACTTGCGATCCAACCGGCATCCACCAAAGTCGGCGTCCGAAAAGCCAGATAAATCAAGTGATGATGATGCTGAATAATAAAGACCAAGATCAGGCGCATAGGTGAGATACCTGAAAATGCGCTTGACAGCCTGCCGGTGAGACGCGCGTGGTGAAGACTGAAAACGCGCGCAAAGTCCCACGGCGAACTGTATGTCCGGTCTTGTTGCCGTTAAGTACAACAGCGAACCGATCATCCCTCGAAACTCTCTTTCATTGACCTTGACACCGTTCTCGTCCTTGTCCAGACCTCCGGAGGTACCCATCGGGGTCATCTGCGGCTTCAATTCACCACCAAAGTCAAATTTCTTAAGCATGTCACGAGTATATTTACCTTGGTGGATGAAGGTGCCGTCCTTGGTCTGCTTGATCTGGAGCCCTAAAAAGTACTTAAGCTCACCCATGAGGCTCATCTCAAACTCACTGTGCATCTGCTCAGAAAACTTGGACACAAGAGAATCAGTAGTACCACCAAAGATAATATCGTCCACATAAATCTGAGCGACTAAGAAATCTGAAGCATCTCTTAGCAGGAAAAGAGTTTTATCCACAGAACCCATCACAAAGCCCTTCCCCAACAAAAACTGCTTTAACCGGTCATACCAAGCCCTGGGGGCTTGCTTCAACCCGTATAAAGCTTTGTGCAATTTAAAAGCATGTCGAGGAAACTTAGGGTTCTCAAAACCGGGGGGTTGCCTAACATAAACTTCCTCCTCTATGAACCCGTTCAGAAAAGCACTCTTAACGTCCATTTGAAAAAGCTTAAAACCCTTCGAAACGGCAAAAGCTAGAAGAATACGAATGGACTCAAGACGGGCAACAGGAGCGAAGGTTTCTTCAAAGTCAATACCTTCCTTTTGGCAATAACCCTGGGCAACTAGTCGAGTCTTGTTGCGCACCACAACCCCATCTTCACCTTGTTTGTTCTTGAACACCCACTTGGTGCCTATGGGGTTGCATTCTGATGGCGGCTCAACTAATGTCCAAACCCGATTGCGGACAAAATTCTCAAGCTCTTCTTGCATAGCATTAATCCAGTTTGAATCAGAGAGAGCATGAGAAATGTCTCTGGGCTCAAAAGATGCAACAAATGCAGATTCAGCAAACACAGCAAGAGAGGCAGAAGAACGCAAAGTCCTCTCAGTCAAATCACCAATGATGAGCTCTGAGGGGTGGTCACGCTGAACTGCTCGGGTTCCCTGGTGATCTGAAGTCACCTCACCGGAGTCAGCAGCTGGCACCTCTGGACTCGACTGAAGGGGCTCGATCGAAGTGGAAGAAGTGATCAGAGGTCCGCCTTCATCATCAGTCGAAGTCACAGAAGATGTGGGCTCTGCGGGGGATGCAGAAGGCCCGCCCTCAACAGCAGCTGGAGTATCCTCATCTTCCTCGAAGATGGACTCTCCGAGCTCATCATCACCAGAAAGCTCAAAAGAAGGAGTCAAAGAAGGCAAGGACTCATCAAAGGAAACCTCACACGTCTCGACAAGCAGCTGGGATTCGAGGTTCCAAACACGGAAGCCTCGAGAATGCAATGCATAACCAAGAAAATACCATCCCAGCAACGAGACTCAAACTTGTCCAAATGCCCTCCCTTCTTGAGCACAAAGCACTTGCAGCCAAATGCTCGCAAGTGGGTCACCTTGGGCTGTCTGCCAAACCGCAACTCATATGAAGTCTTACCAATGTAAGCTCGAAGAAAAATACGGTTGGCAAGATAGCAAGCCGTGTTCATGGCTTCAGCCCAAAAACGCCTAGGAGTCCTGTGCTCATCGAGCATCGTCCTGGCCATCTCAACTAGCGTGCGGTTCTTTCGTTCCACAACGCCGTTCTGTGGGGGAGTGTAAGGAGAGGAAAACTGATGGTCCAGACCCTGATCACCACAGAAGCTGACGAACTGAGAGTTCTTGAACTCAGAGCCGTTGTCAGAGCGAATTGCTCGCATCCGACCATTGTTCTCATTCTTCAGCTTCAAAATCAGGTCATGGACAAATTGAAAAGTTTCATCCTTAGACTCCAAAAAGAAAACCCACGAGAAACGAGAAAAGTCGTCAACAATCACAAGTGCATACCACTTCCCACCGACTGAGCGTACCCGAGCTGGACCTACAGTGTCCAAATGTAAAGCTCTCCTGGATACGAAGTCATCACCTGAGTCACAGGTGAGTGAGAAGCGGCAACCATTTTCCCATGACGACAGGGATGACACACTAGATCCTTCTCCATCTTAAGCTTGGGCAATCCTCGGATGAGGTCCATAGAGCTTAACCTGACTAGCAGATCAAAACTCAAATGACCTAACCTCCTATGCCACTTCCAGAGCTCAGAGGAGGATCCAGCAATCAAACAGCGAGAAGGGCCAAAAGAACTAGAGAAGTCAATTCGAAAAACTTTACCGAAGGATAAAATCTGACAAACTAAAGACCCTCTAGTATCAATCACAGAAGAATTGCCCTTCTTAAAACGCACTTCCAAACCATCCTCAAGAAGTTGCGAAACAGATATTAAATTAAAGTTCAGATTTTTAACCAAAGCAACATTCTTTAAAGAGAAATGGTTGAGATGCTGATTGAGCCTATGCCACTTACTTTCCCTTGACCGCTGTTCCCGAACGTGATATATTCTTTGGAGCTCGGGGGAGTGAGACTGGAGAACCATCTGCGATGTCCCGTCATGTGGCGAGAGCATCCTGAATCCATGATCCAAACATCCTCCAGTCCCCGGTCCTGCACAATCAATGTCTGTAAGTGGGAGCAAATGGTCCGACACCCGGTTTAGCAAAAGAGCTAAACCAGTGTCGAGCCATCTGCTCAAAAGATGGAAAGCGAAAACCATCAAAAGAGTTTGGACCAAAACGCGGCTCAAAGCGCGGTCCACGGTTCTTCCTAACCCTGCGGCCACGAGGTCCAGAACCATAGTCAACACGGTCTGGAACTCTGCCGGAACGAACACCACCAACTGGAGCACGGGCAAGAAAGCCGTCTCCTCTACCACCACCTACACGACGCGGCCTGGCCTCCAGCCTCTCCCCGCGCCGAGGAACACGCAGTCTACCACCCTGCTGGTAGAACTGCACCTGATCACTACGAGCCCTCTCTGCTCTCTCAACCCGCTTCCTCCTGAAGCAAAACTCCGCAAGATGCCCGTCTCTCTGACAATACTCACAATGATAGGTAGGCTTCTTGGGATGTGGTTGAGGCTTGGGGTTCTTGGGCTTGGTAGCGTTTGGTGTGGTCTTCTTGGGCTGAGAGGGTCCAGGAAGAGAGTCTAGAGAAGAGTGGAGGTGTTTGGGCTTAGGAACCCAGATAGGCTTCTTGGGTGGAGCTTTGGGTGGTTCATGGATTACTCCATCCTTGGGCTGACAAGCCTGAGAGGTCTCAGTGGAGTGAGTCTTGGGATACCTCTGCTCTGGAGTCATTTTACTCCACTCCACTGCCCGGCTGAGGGCACTCTCAAAGTCAGCCTTGGTGTAGGTGTAACCTACTCCAAACCCATCCTTCCTCTTGAACTGCTGGATCATCATGCCAAGCTGTGGCTCTCTGGCACTGATCCAACTCAGGATAGAACGGAGGTAAAAGTTCTCATTCTGAGAATCTGCTAGCTCCTCTCTCAAGGAAGCTAGAACCTCCACCTGAGACAAGCAGGTCTCACACTCATTCTCTACTTGGACAGACTTCCCGGCTTTTAGCTTAATTAGCTCCATTCTAAGAGACAGGCAGTTCTCACAGACAGTGGGTGGAACTGACAGTGTCTCAAGCTCTAGCCTAGTCTGGGCAAGCTCAGCTCTCAACCTCTCTAAATCACCCAAATGCTCATTGCCCTTGGATTTCAGCTCAGCTAAGGCAGCTAGATGAGATGGGCAATCAACACAGGGTGCGACGACAGTGGCTTGAGCATCTTTCAGCTCCTGCTGAGCGCTTTCAAGCTCAGTGGCCAAAGCGTCCCTCTCATCAACCCTTTCTGTGTACCTGGACTTCAGAGTTGACAGGTCACACAGAACCACCTCACACTTCGGGCACACACTGCTATCACCCAAGCAAGGGGAAGAGGATAGACTTTCTATTCTACCGTTGGCCACGGCAAGCTCACTCTCTAACTCGTCTATCCTTTTCTTAGCCCCCCTAAGCAGTTTCTCCCGATACTTCAACTCCTGACGATTGCTCTCAAGTAAATCTACAATTTCACGCTCATAAGACGATACCTTGCTATCGTCGTCGTCGGAGTCGTCGGAGGAGCTCTTTTCTTCTCTATCCCCAAGAGCCATGGAGCAGAAGCTCTTGCGGGATTTTCGGCGCTGGTGTGAGCGGCTCTTCGGCTTGTCTCCGAAGGCCATGAAGCAGAGGCCCGCCGGATCATCCTTGTCCTTCCCCTTCTTGATGGCGATCTCCTCATCGCTTGAGCTCGATGAAGAGGAAGAAGACGTGGATCTCTTGGAGTAGCTCTTCTCCATCTCGGCGAAGAAGGCCTTGTCGCGCTTCTTGTTCTCACGCCGGTAATCCTTCAGGGCCTTCTTGAAGAACCGAGTCTTCGGCTTGCCCTTGATGAAGGAGGAGCTCTCGTGCTTGCCGGAGTCGTGGAAGCTGCTGCCGGTGCCCTTCTTGAATCCACTGCGCTTGGGGCAGTCGGCGATGAAGTGTCCTGGATCACCACATTCAAAGCATCCGGATTTTGTGCCGTGTCTTTTGAACATTCTTTTATCATAGACACGACGCACCCGGTTGTTAAAAAGACACAAATCATCATCTCCCAACAACTCAAGCTGGTCCTCAGTGATAGACATCAAAGAGAACCCAGCACAGCTCACAGCAGAGGGATCAACAGAAGGTGTAGCAAGGGCCAGGGATTTTGATCCAGAGCCAGTGAGATTTGATCTCAACTGGATATCTACCTCAGTGGCCTTTAGCTTGCTAAATAACTCAGAGATGGTCAAGGTATCGTATGAAGTACTCTCAACGATAGATGATACCTTGATCTCCCAGATCTTTGGGTCCAAGGTATGAAGAACCTTGAGCGCCTGCTCATGATCTGAGACTAACTGAGCACCCTCAGCCTTGTTGTCCCGAAGCTTGTTAATGATCGACTGAAAGCGACCAAACAAGGCTTCAACAGATTCACCCGGCTTCTGTGTGAAATTCTCATATTCACGCCGGTAGGTCTGATAGAGCCGAGCCTTGACCTGTGCTGTTCCCTCATGGTGTGCCTTGAGGGTAGCCCAGATCTCTCTCGCAGTGGAGAGATGACTCACTCGCTCAAATTCAGTGGGACCTAAGCCAGAAAATAAAATGTTCACAGCCTTACTGTTGCTCAGATGCTGAGCAATGATACCAGCAGTACCTTGCTCAGTAACTGGCAGAATGACAAACGTGGTGTGAACGCAAATGTCCCATATGTCCGAACCCTGGCTCATGAGATAGGCTCGCATGCGAGTCTTCCAATAATTATAGCCATAGGCTTCCAAGGACGGGACCTTGCCAGGAGACGTCATAGTCACTACTGGGGTTTAGAACCGGTTAAGGTATGGAAAAACCCTAACCAAGCTCTGATACCACTTGTAGGACCGAAAGTAGCGACCAGAGGGGGGGTGAATGGGCCGCCTTAAAAATTCTTTCGAATCTATGGCCTGTTCCCAATACCCAACGCACCTCAAAAAATACTATGCAGCAGAAAGTAGACAGTAGGCCTAAGTCTAAAGGTTTCTAACCTAGAAGCAACTGATGATAAACAGTGTAACCCTAGAGTGGTGCAACTAGGCAGATAAACAAGTTGTAACAGGCCTATACTTCTCAATGAAATGATCTAAGTATGTATAGAGTGAAAAGAGAAGTTACTGTCCAAAGTTGTCTCCTGTTCGGTACTTGGCGAAGCCCCCTTCGCACGTCGAAGTCTGCTTCGGAGGATGGTGTCGGAGTCTGTCCGAAATGCCGAAGGTGTCACTGTCTAGCCTAGTTCGAAGAAGTAAGAACCGAAGAGTACTTCGGAGCGAAGAAAAGAAACAGTGCCGGAGCTTGGTTCGAAGTATGCACTTCGAAGACAAGTCTTCGCACACAGCTTCGACTCACGAGCTTCGGAGCGAAGTAAAAACAGTGCCGAAGCTTGGTTCGAAGTATGCACTTCGAAGACAAGTCTTCGCACACAGCTTCGACTCACGAGCTTCGAAGCACAACCTTCGAACTGAAAACTTCGAACACAGCACACGAACAAACAACCTTCGAACAAAGAAGCGAAGTCTGTCACGTGACAGAAAAACAAGTCCGAAGCCTATGCTCTACCTTCGAAAAGAGCAAACTCCGAAAAGAGAGGCGAAAGATGACGCGTTACACAGAAGACAGTGCGAAGCCAAACGGAGCTACAAGCTTCGAGCCCAACTTCGAAACTTGTCGAAGTGTGGACTTCGAACAGATAGGACCAGATCCCCTTCGCACTAAGGTTCGAAGTTTGCAATGCTGTCAATCAGAAAACTGCTTCGAAACTTAGCAACACAGAGCACAGAACAAAGTTCGAAGACTGCGGCGAAGCCTTCAAGAATGGTTAGATCGAAGCCTACCTCACGGAGCTGAGGGACTTCGAACAAAGGAAAATGACTTCACAGAAACAGTCAAAAAGGCATTTACTCCATGCTGCTTCGATCAAAAAGGCAGTACAGTAGAAGGTAAAAAGCAGACAGCAAGTACTGTAGCTACAGAAAAGTAGTACTACTTGCAGCAGCAAGAACTAGTACTCAGTTTGTGAAGAACGGAAGCAACAGAAGAAGCTTCTCCTCAAGAACTAAATACAGCAGCCCGAATCCAGCGCAATAACTCCCCAAACCGAACAAAATGCAACCAATAAATTCACCAGGGACCAAAGCATTAAAGCATCCAAGAGATTTGAGCCAAAATAATGCAAAAACAGTGAGGGGCAAGTCCTGGCGGCGCACACAGGGGAGAGAGGACGGGAGACAAAGTGACCCAATAGGTGGATTTGATTTCAGCTCAAAAGGGTAGTCCAAACCCTAGGGATTGGGGTGCTATTTATAGGCAGCCCAACACTAGGAATATTCTACCAGCCCCTTAGGGTTTTTACAGACTCAAAAATACAGAAAAAGACTCTACTGCCCTTAGGTATTTTTACAGACTCAACTGACTGACTGTGGGCCTAGAGTAACAGATGACATATCCTGAAGCTATTCTTCTGGACAGTCGGATACAGAATCAACGGTTGTCAGTTTTACGCCGAAACTGACAAAGCCTCCACCAGCTTTGCACCAGGTACCCGGATTGGGCCGGCCCGACTCCGCAGCTCTCTCAGCCCGGCAATCGCTCACCGCCCGTGTACCTGAGTCAATCCTGGTCAACAGCCCAGTGGGTCTTCTACTGCTCCTGGCCCATGCACCCGGATTGGGCCAGCCCGACTTCGCAGCCTCCTCTGCCCGACAGTCGCTCGCTGCCCGTGTACCTGAGTCACACGTGGCCCATGAAACAGCAGATCTCTTCTCTTCTTCAGTCCTCTTTGACTATCGTTGACAATGACTCATCACTTCTAGAGCCATGAGGCCCACGCTATTCAGCATGGCTCCTCACTTGTGCGCCTCCCTTTCTGCTGCCCGGCGCACATCTCGCGCACGGCGCCGTCGTGTATACACGCGGCCCCACATGACATTGCCGGAGCCCGCTGAACTTTATTTTTCACTGCCCCATTTGTTCTTAGCATGCTAGTACAGTTTACTTTCTTGTTATCAGTCATCTATTCGTGGATTCTAGCTTAATTCTGTATAGAAGCATGACTTTTTTTGTTTATTGTAGTTTGATGAGCAGAAAGATCAAGCCGTGGTTGAGAAGATTCTGAGGGTTGTTTTCTTGGATGTGGATAATCCAGGCCCTGTAAGCAAACAGAAACACTGTCTGTATATTCAAAGCCTTTTTGGTGGAATAGAAAGCTCAACCATATCCAACTTCTGATCATGTTTTCTTGATAGCAACTGGAAAAGCTGAACAATCAGTTAGCTGAGGCAGAGGCTGCACTTGAGGCACGGAAGAAACCCGCAGAGGAGAATGGCCCAAAAATTGTTGGCGAAGGCCTTGTCATCGACGAATGGGTATGTCTAAGTCATGTGGAGTTCTCTGTCTCTTTCTTTGATTCAGTTCTTTTTCTTACTGAATCCATCCTTCATACGTCGATCGCAGAAAGAACGGAGGGAAAGATACCTCGCACAACAACATGTTGAGGTGGTTGACTCGGTGTAAATGGTACCTCTTCTGGTACCGAAGCTATGATACATGGCTTCAGCAATGTGTCGTGGGATTCTTTTAAAATGCTAGGTTTTGTGGTTGTAGCTTAGTGTGTGGTAGTCTAGTGTTCTTGCAGCCAAAGAGCAATCTAACTCCGGCATTTCAGTACTTGCTGTGTAACTGTAATAACACATTTGTGATGATTTGTGTTAGTGCTAAAATCTGCTTGTTAAAACAATAAAGTTCACAACCAAGAGTATTTTCTGAAACATCACTCATCAGAGCAGTTCAGGGTGAGCACGCCATGGATGTGGAGAAGGCAGAGTGATTTAGTGTGTTCATTTTTCTAATTCCTTTGATCCTTTCCAAGGAACATGCAATTCAGTCAATAAATAAGAATAATTTGCTGTGCTATCCTCATAGTCCTGTTACAGTTCTGGCACTTGCAAGTTGTTTTTTGTGTGCCTGCCTGTGTCAACAGTTGCAAGTTGGAATATGGTTCTGACTCTTGCAAGTTCAAACATATCAATTTGTTTTGCCAAATTTTACTTCCATGAATTATACCACAAAGTTTATTTACCTAAGCAATCTGATTTTTGAACCAACTTTCTTGGCTTAGAAGCTGAAATCTAACCAAACAGTTCTTTTGGTCACTCAGCTTTTCTAAAATCTACAGATTCTTGTAGTACAAATTTAAAAACTGGTATACCATAGATTTCACATATTCTTAGTTTAACTTTGAATAAATATTACCTACCATGCTATTAAAACATATCGGTTCATATAAAATTTGAAAAAGTAAAATTTTAGTAAAATATATAATTTTAGTGTAATTTAAAGACATATAATTTTAATATAAACATTACAAAATTTCATGATTAGAATGATTTACATGTAAAATTACACATTAATAATATAACTAAATATCACGAACTACTAAAATATAAATCCGTAATTATTCCAACCAAATAGCTTCTCGGCTTTTCTACAGCTCATCTCAGTTTTTCAGAATCTACAGCTCAACTAAACACACCCTAACACATGTTTGTTTTAGTCCCAACGATCATGTTTGTTTCGGTCTCCGACGATCGCAACTACTTGTAAAATCTGAACCTAAAACGAACCGTGAAGCATAACTGATCTAGTAAACAACGATCTATATCCCGCGTCCTTATCAACTCACAGATGGCTCCAACTACTGCTCTGCTAATTTTTTTTAATCGCTTCATCGTGTCAAACGCAATCGCGGCTAGCTAGTGCCCTAATGCGTTATATAATTTTATAAAACCACTTGAACTTTACCGGTTTCCTGAAGGCGATCTCCACTTGCGGTTGAAATTCAGGTCATGACCAGAAAGCTACAAATGATGGTGCTCCAAGATGAGATTCGGGCGATCTATATACCCATAAAATACTTGCATTGGATCTGATAATCTACTCGATTGTCTGCACCCTTTGTCGCTGTAATCACTGATCTTTATTGGCGATCCAACAACTAGTCCTAGTTAATTAGCCAACAGTCCGCTTGATATTCTGAATGGTCACTGTGCCTGTCTTGCTAATTTGTCAGGTAAGCTGAAGAATCTGAAGAAAGTAGCACATGCAGGTTACCGCGAAGAATATTGTTCGAGCGGCTTCTTCCACGCGTGCACGTTGCAACGGATAAACGCACCAGATCAGCAAATGCTTAGAACTTATCCGGACCATGAGCAGGCAGGGCACGTACAATCTCTCTGTCTCTGCATTTCATCGGTCTCTGCATGTGGTTTTCAGTCATCAAAGTGATCGAGCCCGAAGCACCAACCTCCTCATTAAATTGCCCTAAGAGGTTTTTTCTGCTGAAAGTTGCAGCTGAAACAGTGATGTGAGAGACAGGCACAAGCATGATCAGTTGAATGGTGCAGAGAAGACAAGCAATGGAGCTGGAGTCCACATCCAAACCAGATGGCCTCATGGAAGCCATGCCAATACCATGGACTCTCTCCTCCATGAGCTCCTGGTTTGAAGGAACCTATGGTCTATCAGCCACTTGTTTTCCCAGCTGCCTCCAAAACCATTGGCCACTGACATAGCCCTCCTGTGCCAAGTTGCCATGCATGGCAACAACTGTATATATACACACATAGGGTTCACTACTCACCTCTCCATCTAGACATCACAAGTTCACAGCAGCTAGCCATTGCTGAGCTCTCAAGCTGCAAGTGTTTATAGCTTCGGATTCAGGTAACAATAGTAATCTTCAGAGAACAAGAAAAGATGAGGTTTGCAGTGGTAAACAAGGCGTACATGGCGGTGACACTGGGGGCAGCCATTGAGCTCAAGGAGCAAGTGGCGAAGCCGTGCTCGTCGGCGGCGAAGCGGGGCCTCTCGGTGCTCACCGCCGCCCGGCCGTCGGCGGCGGCCGTCGAGGTCCGCGGCGCCGCCGAGGAGTCGCTTAGGATGGTCATGTACCTCAGCTGCTGGGGGCCAAGCTAGGTGTAATTAACCCTGCAAAGACGTTACATGATATGGTCTGATCAAAAGCATCATCGATCGAGCAGCACGGGCGGGCTCCAGTTGTTCATCAAGTTCTTGGCCATGTACGTGCTCATCATATATCGACAGCTCAAGCGAAGCTGCATCATATCGATCGATCGATCGAACGTGGTAGAAATCTACGTACATTAGCGGAAAACGAGTGTACATATACTGCTTAAATAGTTAAATTCCAAGTGCATTTGTACTTCCTTTGACTTGAACATATATAAAGATTAGGTTGCCTCGCTTCTTGGACTCTGAAGCTTGTTTTGGCGTCTAAATTAGTCAAGATCCTAACTCCAGAATTGACTTATACTTGGTGAAAGTTATAAAGTTGTGAAAAGAGGCTGCCTAGAGGTTGAAGATGCACTCCCATCAAGTTGGAGAACAATATGGTACTTGGTTATCGTAATCTGAATTGGATGACGTTGGTACTTGGTACATGTTTGTTTGTCGATTCATCAGATGTCTAAGCATCTTCAATGGTAAACTATTTCACTAGCTAGATTCACTTTCTTTTCTACGGGGATAGAAAATGTGGGGGAAAAGAAAATAACTAGCAACGAGCTAATAGATAGGATATTTAACTTATTCCAAGAAACTGAGTGTATTACGTGTGGGACCAAGTACTAGTGGTGAAATAAATTATTATTTTTATTCTTCTCTCAGCTCCACATCAGCTAGCTATTTGAGACAACCATTGTGGATGCTCTAAGAGCAAAGCTCTGGATGAAAATTCAGAACGGACCTTTAGGTTGGTTTAAACGAAAAAAACTTTGAACTTTGTAGACAACAGATCTTTGTCCCGATTCATACGAGGAAAAAGTCTAAATTACACTCTCAAAGTATCGTTGAAGTCTGAATAACCCCTAAAAAATTTATCATCTGAAAAACACCCGCGGTATTGAAAATTAGCTCAACCTACAACTTTAAAATGTGATTTTGCTGATGTGGCGAAACAATGGGTGATTTTGCTGATGTGGCGCTGATGATGACGTGTCAGATCAATGATAAAGTCTGAATTACACCATCCAACTTTGCCTAAAGTCTGAATAACACCTGAACAAATAAAAAATATTTATAAATAATTTATAATTTTTTAATAATTATGTTTTATTTTCTGAAAACACAAAATAACGATGAAACTTTAAAAATCATAACTAATTCATTTTAACCCTAAATTTGACCATTCAAATTGCATATTTTTTAGAAAATACAATCAACACAATAAAAATAATTTCATACTATGTTCATAACCTCATAGGTGGTTCATAACAGCCACCTCAGGATACGATTTTCAAGTGTGTTCTCTTTTAAACCGTCTATACAGTAAAAAGAAGTGTCTGCAAAAGTTATATTTTAATAGTGTAGTTATGATAAAATTAATGATATATATATATATATATAACAGTACATTACGAGTACACATACTATATCTCTAGCTAGTAGCATGTAAGGAATAGAAATATGTGATTCACCTCTTCGGCGCCTGTAGATTCTTCAAGAGAATTTGGGATGATGTTGCCGATTAGTCTAGAATAAGTTCCCTTCACACCCGCGAGCACCAAACTAGTCTGTTGGAGAAAAATAATTCCATCAATAATTGTAATTAGATGAACTGTTTTGAAGGGTACTTCGAAGCAAGAGACATAAGCCTTCCGACATAGGCCTCGAAGACCGTCGCGAAGGTATGCCGAAGCTCCTAGAACGTCGAAGGATTCCAAAGGGTCCCTAGCTCCAAAAGGACTTCATCCCGAAATCACGTCACAATCTATGACAAGACATTCATTTTACCGTTGTGTTAACATTCGATCTTACTATTCTGTCCATACAGAGTCTTATAAGCAGAGTCCACGATGAATGTTGTAACTAGATGATATAGTAGTATTTTTATTATATCTTTACCTATAAATATGAGTCCTTTCTACTGTAATCGGACCCAAAACTCAGTCTAAATATACACTTCGAAGTGGACGTAAGGTTATTAGCTTTTTCGGAGGTCTGAACCAGTGGGAATTTAAACTTTGTCTCTGATCTAGCCCTTTGAGGCTATTTGAACCTGTAGATGTAATCTTTTACACCAACACAGCCGCACCACATCCGTCTCTTGTCTCTAGGTCTGGACAGCCATCAAAGGCCACCTCCTCCCTCGATATTGTAGTAACTTGGAAATTTGGAAGGAAATAAACAGTCATGCCTTCAGGAATGTAGAAAAGCGGTCTCTATCCTTCAAGAAATTAAGGATGAAGCCAGAGCTTAGTCTGAGAAGGCGCCTCATGTTTAGACTCCCTTCCCTTGACCTCATTTTTTTTCATGTTTCCTACTCCATCCCTTTACATTTCTCTTGCAGTTTCTAAAAAAAAAATCGTCCAAAATACATGAAACTAACTAAAATTTTCTACTCTAGTGTTTGATAAAGATTTTCATAATCTTTCGCCTTTCAAACCCAAGAACAATTCGAAAATTCTGCCGAACGTAACGTCAACGGATATACGATATTAGTCGCCAATTAAGGTGGCGTTTGGTTCGAGGGATGAGGTGGGATAATACAGAACGGTCCCGTTTTTTACAGTGTTTGGTTTGGAGTCAGGTGGAACGGAGTCGTCCCACTAAGGAATATTCCTCCAATATTCGGGACGAACTCGTCCCCCAAAAATAAAAGGACGAACTCATCCCACCTCATGCTCGGAGGCTCCGAGACCGAGTTAGAGGTTCCATGGCGGACCGGAGGTTCCAACATGAAGGTTTTAGGGATGGGACGAAGATTTTAAAATGGACGTTTCGGTGCGGGACGGAGGTTCCCGGGTAGAATCTCGTTTCTCTCAACCCACCAACCAAACATTAAACTAGAACATCCTCATCCCTCGTAACCAAACACGAGATGGGACGATTCCATCCAAAAAACTGGGAAAAAACCATCCCATTCCACTTTATCTCCAAACCAAATGGCACCTAATATTTTCTCAGCCAGTGGACGATTTTTTTTCCAAAATTTCTATACCCAACGTGGTGGATGAAAAAAAATTTGAAATACAATTCCAAGACCAATAATTGAGTGTTCTGACAACCACGTACGACAAATCACCTCGTCCTCATCGTGCGTAACCGTGACCCATAATTGCCGTGGAATACGGTAAAATTAGAGGGCCGGATAAGCGCACAAGATGACAAGAGTGGATGTTAACATGACAAATTAGGAAAGCGATGACTCACCACTAGCCACTAGGCACTAGGCCCTCTCAGGATAAGCTCCGGCGTCTGTACAGTCACAGTCTCACACAAGCTCTCTCCATCTGTTCTGATCGCATCTGTCTACACTTTGCACAACAGTTGTGTACTATAAATTATGCAATAAATTAAATTAATTTAAATTATTATTTACTTAGGTTATGCATTTGTAAGAGTGGTAATAATTATTTAACGGTTGAATTAAAATGCAAGAAAAAATCAAAAAGATCCTGTGTTTCAAACCGATTTAGATTTAAAAAAGTTTTGAAAAAACGAAATAATTTAAAAGAATCGGATGGAATAGCAAGTTCTGTTTATTTCAAATTTTAACAGTTATAGCCATTTCTAGAAACTAAAACTGAAACAACGATTCAGATTTTAAATCTAAATTATTAAAATTAGCAGCTACATAATTTAAAAATAAAATATACTCTCTCTAACGATTATCTTTGGCTATCATAATCTAAAACAAATACGTCTTAATTAACATTTGTCCGTGACGATAATATTTCGGCTAAACTAAGACTATCTGACGTCAGCTTGATTGGTTTTTATTAATCACAGGCCATGCTGATGAAATTTCGTCGTCATCTTGCGAGAGACGAGCAAGCGGAGAAGTGATATGATAGAAGAGAGAGAATTAGTGATAAAGCAAAACCGCCTATCGCGAAACCAGCAGCCGCCGTGGCCGAAACCACCGTCGCGTCCGCTACAAATACCGCCCCCTACCCTTCTTCTCCCACCTCCGAAACCCAGCCGTAGCAACCGCGCAGGCAGGCACTAGACAGAGGCGAGGCGAAGCGCAGCGCAATCTAGGGAAGAGAAAGGGCAGGTGGGGGATATAGAATGGCGCAGCTGAGCAGGGTGTGGGTGGCGGCCACGGTGGCCGCCGTGCGGGCGCAGCGGGAGAGGGCGGGGGCGCGGGGGCGGATCGCCTGGCTCGCGCCCCAGGCGGCCGCGCTCGGCGCCGCGCGGGCGGCCGCCGACGACGGCCGGAGGCAGGCCGGCGCCGACGAGTCGCTCCGCAAGGCCATGTACCTCAGCTGCTGGGGTCCCAGCTAGCTGCCGTGCCGCCCGCGCGGCAACCGGGCCGGGTCGAACGGTCTGGGCTGGGCTGGGCTGGGCCTAGTGGAGGAAGGTAGCTCACTAGCTAGCATGAACGTAACGCACATCCTTCCACAATCGAAGCTTCGATGCTTCTTGTACATATTTCATGGAATTATTTGAAAGGCAAACCATTTCACCCCGTGGGAGAGTAAGGCTACATCAGTATGGATCAGTGACAACGAATCATTAGCTTGTGGGGGAGCTTCTGTTGAAAGGACGATGATTTGTGTTGATGCTTCCATGATCAAGAAATCGCTTAATATTTCATAAATAGAGAAAAGTTCTAATTTTTACATAATATTTCGTTTTGAAATATTTCGTTTCCATTTTACCGACACCAACCAAAATTATAGCAAGTTGCAGTCGTAGGACTAGCTGGATGTGCCGAGGTCGCGAGCGGCGCCTTCGTCTCGCCGTCATTTTCATGCTTTGTTCGGACTCCGGAGACGCTGTACCTCGCCGGAGCGCGACACGACGGCATGAGGCCGGAGCTCGGCGTCGACGGACGACGGAACGGCCCGATCCAAAGAAAAGTTAATCGCAAACGTCCAAAACGAGCCCGTGGTCCGTGGACCGTTGTGCCGGTGCCGTTGTGCTGGTTGGCCCCGGTTCACGTGGCTTCACGTGGCGCCGGGCCATCGCGGTCGCCGGCGCGCGCGCAAGTGAGGCGGGTGGTGCATGCTAGGCAGAGGCACGGGCCCGCCGCCCGCCGGTCGGATCTCTGTCTCCGGGCAGTTGTGGGGGGACGGGGTTACGTAGTAGTGGTCATCGTTGGCCGGCGCCCGGCTGGTGCAGTGTCGCTCCTCCATTCTTGGCAGAGGTCGACGACGACGACGAACACGGCGATATATTCGCTCTACTTCTGCTAATCCTCTGTTTCAGGCTCTCAGCGGAGTCGGTTTTCACCCGGAGATGTATTGTTGTTCTTCCATGTAATTTTGTTGTACAAAATTAGGGATATCTCTACAAACAATCTACTATTTCTGGTCTAAAAATATTTTTCAAAAAAAGTCAATGTTTATATTTTTTCATTAATAAATATTTATTTTAGTATTATGTATGTCATATCTACCCTACTATATAATTGACGAGTTTAAATATCAACTATTAAATCACAACACTTTATTTATACCAAATAAATTATAGTCGTCTGATCTTTTTTTTTCTCTTGTATGACCCAGCCCATTATGGTCTCCCCTCCTCTGTGGCGCTAAGCCTGCCTGTTTTATATGATAATTATTAATATATGAAAGTTGTTGTGTTTTATATAAAAATCATTAATATACGAAAGTTGATATGTTTTATATGGAAATCATTAATTTATGAAATCTATGGAAACTTGATTAGTTTTATATAGAAATAATAAATAAATAACATATTCATGACACAATATTATTTTTGAAAGTCTCGGAATACCCTTTCATACTCGTCGTCAATTCCTTCTCCAACACCTCCTATAAAATCCGGAGTCCATGATCAAATCATGCCATCAATTTCAACCCTAGCCTCACGAACCTAAGGTCATGCCATGCGTTTTTGCTCCGCCACCGCATGCCCTCGTCGTCGGCAGCCACGTCCATCCTCGTTGTCGACTCTATTGGGTCCGCCTTTATCCTAAATTGATTCATGCTCACCACCCGTCACCTCTATTTCACAGTTATTTTTGTATTTTTAACGTTGCTACATCATATACGTCATGACATATAGCTCATTTTCATATATTCCGAGCAATCGAGCTGATCCGGATACAGTTTTGCGACTGAAACTCATAGTTGGGCCAAAAATACTGTTCCTCATGGGCCACACAAGAACACTGCAAGCAAGAAGCAACGTTGACCACTGAAGCATACCAAATAAACGGCACAAACGGAGTACGCGTACAAAGTGCCCATCACTTCATCTCATCGTGTAAGAAGTAAAAAGAGGGACAAATATTACATCTGAAATTAATGCTCGTCCCTCCCCAACAAATCAATGTAACACGTACGTTTGGCACACCATCGACGCAAAGAATGTTGCGAGTGTGTCACACGTTGTCGGGAAGGTCCAAGTGCTGGACGCCGAGCACCTGCAGAGCGGCGTTCTGGACGAAGAGGACGAGGCCGCAGCGGGAGGCGCGGAACGCGTCCCAAAGCGGGAATTGCACTGTCCCGGACACGGACTTCCGCGCCGAGGCGCCGTCACGCACGGCGGCCACCTTCTCCAGCCGCCGCACCACGTGGTCGTTCAGCAGCGACTTGCCCTTGTTCTCGCCGCGCCCGCAGTCCGTCACCAGCCCGCTCTCGTACAGCGCCACCAGCACGCTCCCGCCGCCCTCCATCCGGCTGCGCAGCGTCCCCGTGAACGACGCCTGCAGCGTGCTCGGGTTCGGCCTCTGTAACGTCACCTGCAGCATGCCCAGATTCATGCAAATGGCAAATCAGATCACGGATCACGGGATCAGATACAGATGCTTCATGCTTGCCTGATCGGATAATTAGTAGCGCAAGGTGTGGTCACGGCGGCTGGAGTTGCAGCCGGAAGATCTGTGACGATCTTGGTGCGTACCTTCATAGCGGGGGCGGGGTAGCGGGGCGCGTCGCGCACGGCCTGTTCGAGGGCGTCCTGCTCGGTGCCGACGCAGTGCGCGCGGCCCTGCACGACGGCCTGCGGCGTGAAGAGCGTGTCGAGGCGGAGCGCCTCCACGTACGCCTTCTGCCGCACGGTCCACGCGCTGGACGCGAATGGGTCCTTCCACCCACGATAGTCCCAGTAGTCGACGTGGAAACCCAGCACCACCACCGCGCGCTCGCCGCCGCCTGCCTCCTGCTGATCCTGCGCCAGCCGCGCCACCACGGCGTCCGCCTCCGGCGACGCCACGCACCCTTGCGAGCAGAAGAGCTCCAACAGCACCGGCCCCGGCGCCGCTGCAGCAGCCAGCTCCTCCGTCGCCGGCTCCGGCGCCGACGCCGTCGCGCTCACCCTGCCGAAGCACGCCAGCAGCCCCGGCGCCATGACGATCGAGATCTCTACCTCGCTAGCTTGCTAGCTAGCTAAGAACGTAGCCGTGAAGGCCTGAACGGAATGGACGTACGTACTTTGGAGATCTAGCTAGTTAGCAAGAGGCTGTATAGCGTGTGGCGGGCAAGGTAAGTAGCTGGAGTGGTGGTGGTGGCCGGTCGTTGGGTGGGTGAAATGGCTTGGCCGGAGGAACGTGGCGGTGAAGACGGCGACGGGATACCAGCCTGGGACAGCACGCAAAGTCTCTCCTCCTGGCACATCGATCTACGTCTCGGCGGCCGGTGATCTGTCTGCTAGAGGCTGCTAGCTAGCTTCTCTCCCGTGGCAGGCCATGCGTGTGTACGCCTTATTAAGAACAGCTAACTACACCCTCTTTATAAGTTTGTTTTTCTTCTCCTTTTCGTATTGACTTTGTATTATTATTGTTGTTATTCCAGTTCGTGAGTTCGTCTCGATTTTGTTTTATATGGTGAATCAAACGTAAAAAAGTTAGAGATTACAATCTTAATCAAATCAGAAACGAACTGCCGGCCGGGGCCAAGCGCTCATGGTCGCGAGAGGTGGCGACGGCGGCCGTGCAACTGATGGAAGATGGACGTCCCATCTGAATATCTGAACTCGTCGGTGCATACCTGACACCATAAAATTTACACTTGTTTTTTAATTGTTTTCTGGTTATTGAAAAGGATTGATAGATTTGATTTAGGCCAAATTGGATTATTGGAAACAAAGAGATTATGGCCCCTCATTAATTACACCGGCCCAGCTAGATCAGAACTTCGATCTAGCAGCGTGTAAATTTACGCGACAAATTAAAACAGGCTAGCTACCAGATGTTTTACTTCATCACGAATATATATAATTGTGTTTTCCGGACGGTAATTTCGCCACGTGTCCGATCCCCAAGGTAGCAGGTAGCAACACGACGGCCAACATTAATGAGCGTCATGTTACCCACTCTAAGAGTAATTAATTAAAAAGCATCCATGAGATGTCTGTGAGAATCTAAGCAAACTATTTTATTTAGCTGTCTAGCTGTAGTCTTTCAGTCGACCAATCAAGAGTGCGTTTTGTTGAACTATAGATTCTGAGAAAAGTTATTGTGAGCTATGCGTCGTAGAAAAATTGATAAACTATTCGGTTGAAATAGTTGCATATTTATAAATTATTCTAATCATGAATTTTTGTAATGTTTATATTAAAATTATATATTTTTAAATTATACTAAAATGATATATTTTACTAAAATTTCACTTTTTTAAATTTTACATCAACTAATATGTTTTAACATCATAGTAGATAATATTGATTCAAAGTTAAACTAAGAAATTGTGAAATGAGAATCTACAGATTTTTAAAAAATGTGTGACCAAAAAAACTGCTTGATTCAGATTCCAACTTCCGAGCTAGGAAGCTGGTTCAAAAATCTAAACCAAACCGTAAATGATTCTTGCGTAACTTGCTACGAATCTGTTCTGATCCAAATTATTTACTCATATGTGCCCACGGCATCTCCTCTCTTCCAATCGAATTCGTCCAAAATCAAATTTCCCGGGAGTTTTGAATAACCGGAAAACAAATAAAAAACACGTGCTAATTGTAATCTGCCGTGTGAGGCTGGGCTGACATTGTGGGCCGTTGCGAACAAGGGAAACAACCAGAGCCCATGTAGAACGAACAACCCACACGTACGTCAGAGGCAGGCAATCACGTTTCGGGCCGAGTGTCACGTTACGGCCCATATGAAATGGCCCGCACGTAATTATTAATCCAGTTTCGGCCCACATAGCCCAGCCCGCACGCGCGTGCTACTCCCGTTCCGGCCCATTCCACCGCTGGCTTTCAGGGGCCACAAGTCGGCCCATTGTATTTGGTTCAGCCTTTACAATTAAATTATTAGTTGCAAAGCTTGAAGCTAAACTAAAAAGACATAAGGTTTAACCAGTTTTTTCAAGACCATAGTTTTTTCTAGTATAAATCGAAAGTTAAGTACCCAACTTAACCTACAAACCTAGAAAATTGAAGCCCATCAAGAAAGTGTGTAATGAACATACTACTTCTTTATATTAATTATATAGAGACTATGTTACGGTACACCCATTACCTCTTAAGATGTAATACTCAAGATTAATGCGTATCATTAGAATTAAAAATAAACTAAAATTAAAATACTTAGTACCGATATATAATTGGAAAATATATGCAAAAAATTGGAAAGTTGGCACATAAAATTGGAAAGTTTGCGCATAAAAATCAAGAATTACGTATTACCTTGTAGGAAGTAGTAAGTCATTATGTTTAATTCTAACCATTAAATCAAAATAAATGAACGATTCACAATATTTTTAGCGAACCATAAAATTTGCCTCTGGGCACCGTTATTAAGTCTTTTGTACTCCTCTAATTCAGATATCAATTTGCAAAATTTATTGTCTATCTTTATACTTTTCGCTAGATCCATCCTGCTTTTATCCTAATCACGCGGGTCAAATTTCCAAGTGAAAGCAGTTCAGTTCCACCCCCAAGTTGCAAAAACCAAATCCCAAACTCGATCGGCAATTCAATTGCTCCGATTACTTTACACGTCGGAGGAAACACGAGGGTTTATCCACAAATTAATCCGGATCATATCCAACAACCCACCGCGCGCGCGCCTTTCTTTTTGGTCTGGATTGGAGTCACGCATTCGCCGCGGCCCGCAATTAATTCGCGCTAATCCGGATGCCCCTTTTCTCATTAACAACCCCGTGACGTACTAGCTGCACTCTGCTACTGCACGTACTCCCTGCCCGTGCAGTGCAAGATAAACCCTAGATACTAATTAACTCAAGCGTGTGTTTAATCTGATAAAAAATCATTACAGCCTAGATACCGATGTGCAGTGCAGATGTAATGAGTGAGTTGTAAATGTACACACCGACGTTGGCTCTCTGTATATGGCCTTATTGTTTTAGGGTCCCTTTGGTTGGGCTTCCGGAAGCAGCTTTTGCTTCCTGGAAGCCAAAAGCCAAACCAAAGGGTATATTTCTACCCAGCGGCTTTTAGTAAAAGCAGCTTTTGATGCAGTGTAAATGTGAAAACTCCTCCAGACCTGCTTTCTGCGGCTTTTGGCTTTTGGCTTCGCAACCATACAAAATTTCATAAATTGACATTTCAAATTTCATACAACCATACAAAATTCTATAAATTGACATTTCAAATTTCATACAACCATACAAAATTCTATAAATTGACATTTCAAATTTCATACAACCATACAAAATTTCAGAAATTGACATTTCAAATTTCATACAACCATACAAAATTTCATAAATTGACATTTCAAATTTCATACCATACAAAATTTCATAAATTGACATTTCAAATTTCATACCATACAAAATTTCATAAATTAACATTTCAAATTTGATACAACCATATAAAATTTCATAAATTGACATTTCAAATTTCATACAACCATACAAAATTTTATAAATTGACATTTAAAATTTCATACACCCATACAAAATTTCATAAATTGAATTTTTTACACAGCTCACAGCTCAAAGCAGCTTGTTCACAGCTGTTTCAGCCAAACGACTTTGAGCTTTCTCACAGCTGACTTCCCACAGCAGCTTTTCCACAGCTCACAGCCCACAGCAGCTTTTTCCCACAGCCACAGCTCAACCAAACACACCCTTAGCTTGTGATATCTACGGATTCTCGGTAGCTAGCTGATTTAAGTATGTAGTGTTAGTTTTCAAGATCTTCGGAGGGATCCCTTAAGATTTGGACTCTTAACAGAATCACTTTGGACTCCTATGTCCTGATCGGGGACGTCTAATTGAATATGGTTGAGGGGGCGCTACCGCACATCATCATATTTAAGGGAAGAGGGTTAATTAGTGTTCTAGGTTCTAATCTTAGTCGCTCTAACTCTCAATCCCGAAATTCCTAAGCACCCAATCTGCCTAAAACGCAATAGCGATGAGAAGCTTGTCTCGCCTCGAGCCGCCTCATCATCGGACCACGACGTGAAGACCTCACCATGGTGTCATCGTCAAGCACCAACGCTGAATGTACACATACCTGTAATCCCTCTCTATTTTTCCTCTTAGACCATCCAAGTTTATGCCTAACTACACCCTGTTAGCCTTAAACCCTAGGTGATCAACCTAAGGCAATCCTATCAGGTAGCCGTTGAAAATTAGAAAAGGTTGGTACTTTACAGTTTCTTGATTCTAATTTATTTTCAAGCTAATGAATCTCGTAATCTAAATTCATAATCTAAGCTATTTATTTTTACAAGTGTGTGTGTATATATATATATATATATATATATATATATATATATATATATATCGTCCGAAACCGAAACTTTTCAAGGTTGGTGGCTTGTACTTTTGGGACGTAATCCGAATCGTGTCGGCTTCTCTGTCCTGATGATCTCTTCCGTTACCTTTCGGGGATGCGAACACGTGAGAGATTTTAGGGCCCGGATCGCGTCGAATCACGCGTGGATAAGACGAGTTGTAAGTTGGTAGTAGTACTGCCTTTTGGAGGAAAAGAGTGTTTTTTTTTTTTGCTTTATTCAATGTCCGTCTTGTGTGTGCCTGCCTTGCTTTTAGTTATTTCTCACACACCCCTCTCGCGAATGGAGCCTAGCCATCCTATATATGTTATAAAGTCGTAAGGATTAAAATAACAAATAATATCAATTCATGTATGCTACGAGAGAAAATCTATCAAAAAATGGTTAAATGAATACCTAACGGTCTGTTTTGATTCAAGGGCTAATGCAAAGTGACTAAAATCAGTGACTAAATTTTAGTCACCCTCTGTATAGATCCAGTGACTAAAGTAGGAGCTAAAGACTTTATTGGTGTGGAAAATGACTTAAACATGCTTCATTTATTGTTCCTTGTTTTTTATACATGCATGCTGAGTGAGTGTATAGGGTGGGAAAGGATGCATTTTAGCCCTTCTTAGAGCATCCCCAACAGCTCATCCAAATTTAAATATCTATATTCCAATTTGGATGTTAATCTAGAAAGATTTTCCCTCCATATTTAAACACACTCCAACAGATCATCCGTATTACACCATCCATATCGCATTCTTCTATATTTTAACAATATCTTCTAACCACCCTACATTTATATAATATTTCAACCACACAAAATCAGGTTGCTTCTTACATTGAAATGCTTCAAATTGATGTCTGTTAGAGATAGCGTGAGGAGAGAGGCACGCCAAAGTTGGTGTTTCTCTCTCCCATTTGGATGCCCATCTATTTCTTCCCGTTGGAATAGATTGCCTGTTGGAGGATGAATTTGAGTGAGGAAACTCCACTTCAAGGATAGAGGGTGGGATGCATGTCTTGTTGGGATGCTCTTAGCTCTTCCTTGAAGGCTAATGGGGCTAAAAAAATTTAGCATATTTTAGCTCTCGTTATTTAGTTCTTTAGCTTTTAATGTCACTAAATTTTAGTAAATTTATATCAGTTCATTGGATCTAAACAGGTCCTAAATTGCGACGTTTGTTGTTGGCATGTACTCTAGTGATCACTGATCACAACCGCAACTTTTTGGAATTACTGCACACCTTTGCAACCACAAAGGTAGCCAGTTATTAACGGATCGGAGTGGATAATGGATAATGCGTCAAGAACTCCTTGCCGTCTCGTGGCATTTCTTACTGCAATGCCAGCGAGAGCAAACAGGGGTGGCTCGCATCGATGTGGTTTTGTGTGGCTGCGCTGAGCCAGTGACGAACTGACGATGTGCTTACTAACCAGCTGTTTTCGAAACTTGCATTTATATATATTCATATTTGATCCAAATTAACAATCCCCATGTAGAGTTCCGGCACAGAGAAATTAAGCCGGAACTTTGAAAGGAAAAAAAGGAAACGTAAGGAGAAGTTCATACTGTTCGTCATCGTCCTAGGTGAGAGTGAGAATTGAGAGGGACAAATGGAGTATACTACAGGAAAATGGAAAAGAAATTATAACGTTTTTTTTTTTTAATTTAGCAGCAGCTTATTATGAACGTACGACGTCAGCGACGACACACTGAGGTCAGTTGGCGAGCTTGGAGGGCATCTCGACGTCGGCGCCGACGTGCACGTCCTCGTCGCGGATGAACCTCCGCCAGTACCAGTGCGCCTTCCACACGAGCACCATCTCCTCGATGGGCACGTTCTTGGTCTCCGGGAGGAAGAAGGCGATGAATAGTGTCATTACCACCACCCATGCGCCAAAGAAGAAGAAGAGGATGAACTTGAAGTGGCAGAGCATGGGGAGGAACGCCTGCGCGATGATGAAGGTGAAGAGCATGTTCACCGACACGGTGATGCTCTGCCCGGCTGATCTGATCTCCAGTGGGAAGATCTCGCTGGGGACGAGCCACCCGAGGGGGCCCCACGACCAGGCGAAGCCGGCGACGTAGGCGCAGATGAAGAGGACGACGAACGCCGCGTACCCCTTGGGGATGTTGGCCACACCGGAGAACCCGAACTTGGCGCCGATGAGGCTACCGACGACGATCTGGCACGCCAGCATCTGGGTTCCGCCCTGGAGGAAGAGCTTGCGTCGGCCGAGGCGGTCGACGGTGACGATGGACACGAAGGTGGCGAAGACGTTGACGAGGCCGGTGATCACGGCCGACATGAGGGACGCGTCGTCGGCGAAGCCTAGCGTCTTGAACAGCACTGGAGCGTAGAACATGATGACGTTGATGCCGGTGAGCTGCTGGAAGAACGGGATGGCGATGGCCATTGTGAGCTGCGGCCTGTACCGACGCTGGAGGATGTTCCTCCACGGGTGGGTCACGAGCTTGGACTCCTCGCTGGCGGCAACCAAGTCGCGGTACTCCTCCTCGACGTCGTCCGTGCCGCGCACTCGCCGGAGCATGCGCTTGGCGGAGTCGGTGTGGCCGCGGTCGACGAGCGAGTTAGGGGTGTCCGGCAGGAAGAGCGCGCCTACGGCGATGATCGCCGCCGGCACCGCCGCCAACGCCAGGCTGAGACGCCACCCCCACCCGCCCTTGATCTTGGCTGTGCCGTAGTTGATCAGGTTCGCGCACAGGATGCCAATGGTGATCATCAGCTGGAACCCTATGTTGAGCATCCCCCGTAGCCTCGCCGGCGCCATCTCCGACAGGTACAGCGGCACCGACTGTTCCACACATCGACAAAAAATTATAAGTAAAAACTATCACTTCACACATTTAAAGAAAGTAAATTTTGGTGAAACAAGGTACAAAATTTTCATCAAGTTTAGGAAAAGTTGCAGCTTTGATGGCTCCAGCTAGACAAAAGCATTCATGTATGAGAGCAATATTTTTCGGTGCGAAGTCAAAGCAAAGAACTGCACTGCATTGACCCAAGCATCAGCAGCAGACAGCATGACAGCAGTATACCTGGTTGGCGAAGCCGACGCCGATACCGAGGAGGACGCGGCCGAGGATGAGCATGAGCACGTTCTTGGCGGTGCCGTTGAGCGCGGCGCCGACGAGGAAGGTGACGCCGCCGCCGAACATGGACCACTTGCGGCCGGCGACGCGGGTGACGGTGGAGGCGAAGAAGGAGGCGACGAGCGCGGCGAGGTAGAGCGACGAGGTGAACATGGTGAGCAATGGACTGTCGAACTTGCAGTACTGGTTGCTCTGGTTCTTCTCCGCCTCTTGCTCCTTCCGGTATACCGCCGGGAAGAACTTCATCAGGAACGGGTTCATCGACGTCACGCCCCCTGCATACCAGAGAAAAAAAGCACCTTTTTAGTTCCATTTCCCAAATTTCTCCTCGTAAAATCACTGTGCATGCAAAGAATCCGTCGATGAGTATGAAAGAATCGAATAAAGATTGCAAAAATGACGGAGACACCGAAAGATTCTTATCGGTTTCGCAAGAATCTTGCAAGTGGAATAAAGAACAGGGAAAATATCGTGGTTTTGTTTCTACGCGTGCGAGAAGCTTAAAATTTCTCCCTTGAATCTCCCGACGGCCGACACGGCGGTAGGTGCACGATGGCCAAGAGAACGACTCGAGTCTTGCAAACACAACCATGTTTTCTCCCTCTCCTCTCTACTCTTTTCAGCCATAGAATGGAAAGATCACGACGAAGCACAGCTACAGGAGAAGCGCTGATCGATGAATTGAACTCACCGGAGATGCCAATGTCATATCCGAAGATGAGGCCGCCAGTGGCGGCGACGATGCAAGCGAAGAGCACGAACATGGTGAGCTTGCCGGGGTAGTCCTTCCCCCCTCCATGGTTCATCACCACGCCGCCGGCCATTGCCACCACCACCACCTCACCGTGGACGTATACTAGCTAGCTAGCAAAACACCGCCACTCCAAAAGCTAGGCTAATAGTGCCTCACGAGCTCAAAGAAGAGAACACTCTGACGAAGAGGAGATCAAAGCAAAGCAGAGTGTGTCTGAGAATGCAGAAAGCCAGAAATGAATTGGAGGATGGAGAGATCGGAGGCAGCAGCGAGAAATATATAGGCGGACGAGATGCTACGGGGCCCGATGTAAAAAACTACGATCCCAAGGGGTAGACCGCAAGTTTTCCAGTCAACGTTACAGTCGATCCGTTTGTGGTATTCGCGAAGAATGGTCCGTTTTATTAAAATACATACACTTGCCCATCAATTTCGAAGTAAAATTTTAAAAACAATTGTAACCATAAGATACTGTTAGTATTATTAAATCCAAAAGTCACATGTATTCACGGATAGAACAGAAGTAATATTATTTTTTTAGGAAAATCGTTTGCCCGTATTAATTGTGGCTGTTGGTTAGAGTACGTAGCCTGCTTCCTGGAAAGAGCGGGAGTTCATGTGAACGCTGCTTTCCGTTGGAGAGATCGACGTCCGTCCGTCCGTCCGTTTAGTGTGTCAGCATTATCCGGAAGTGGCAAAAAGTAATTAATTATAACCGGTCTTAATTAATCAACACTTAATTAACTATAGTTGTGTTGGTTACAGCGTACCTACAGCTAATTAATTAAAAACGGGAAAGCTATAGAATATTAGGGCAATCCCAACTATAGTATATACGGATGATGTTTCGGATATAAAAGAGAGAAAGACACTGTTCATAATTCATAAATACCACCTTTTCATCAATGAATAGTTCGTCAAAAAATATCTCATCCAATAACTTATATTCTCTCCTCTATCTACAACCATATTATTTATTTTTTTGGAGGTTTTCGTGAAGAACTGATTTCTTACGTTAGTCCTTGTTTTATAATTTTTACTCATTTTTTCCATTAACTTACTTGTCATATCGTCTTTTTATTTATTTATATGACAACAGGGTTGGCAATATCTTTATCTGTTAACTCGGCGGCGAAGAAGCATGCAAGCACGTCGGCGGCCGACCGCCGGTGCAAGAATTCTTGCGTCGGTGTGCGTGTGTACTCCTCCGGCGTGCCTGGTGCTGATCTGGCCGTAAATGGAACAGTTTTGGGGTAGCTTGCATTGCATTGATCAGACTTGATAAGGAGACTAGTTAAGAGGTTTGTTCAATTCGTTGCAGAATACAATGCAGCCCTTCTTCAGGAGGTATGTATGCGTCCGAACGAACGGTTCAAATATTCAATGTAGTACGTTGCAGATTTGACCTTTGGCAAATCCGTCTGCGATTTGCCGCAGACGGCCTATTACGTGATTGATAAGGAGACTAATTATATAGCTGACGAGTTAATGACCGACAAGCAGATTCAACGGCAACGCTCGGCTATACGTTCGCGTCACCCAACACTTGCATATATATGTACGCAACGCAAAGCCTCGCATGACGTATATATCGCTGTATAGTATAGAGACACAGCACGCTGCTCGCGTTGCTACACGAGTCGAGAGGAAGCAGGAATCCCGCCGCGACACATCGGCCAACGCTGCGCCGCGCCCGCGCGCGCGCGGCCGCGGGAGGAAAAACGCCCGCGTCGTCGCTCTCTCCGCCGCGGCCGCTTGCGGGAGTAAGGCCAGATGTAGACGACGCCAGTGCCACTGTGCCAGTGGCTGGCTAGCTGCGTTGGAGCTTAGCTAGCGCATGGTCAATGCTGAGACGCCGAGTTGTCGTTGTTGCAATCTTTGCCCATCCGGCCCCAATACCGGATACTAATGTCTAATGGTGCTAGAACTAGTAGCTCCTAGCTAGCTCGGTCCATCGGCTACATACTTACATGCATGCCGTGTTGTTCTGCCTCTTGCCGGTGGCAGCTGGATGGAGCATGCTGCATGCAGAATGCATGAGTTTGCCGCTGCAATTTCACGGTGGTGGTTAGCGGTTACTGTCGCCTTTCAAGTGCACGGCAACGGGACGGACGGGACCCCAGTTGCCATAGGAGGCATAGCCGTAAATGTTGCCTTTCTCTGCCTTTACTCAAGTACGTGTAGCTAGTGCTTGCTACCTGCTAGTGGCCAGTACGAAGTAGGACTAGTATAAAATGCGCCGCGCATCAGCTCAATGCTACCATGACATAAACATAATGTGCAAAGCAGCAGGTCAAACCTATAATTAACTGATGGATGCTAACAGGCTTAGGATCGTTTAACACTTAGAAGGGATAGCATACCTCAGTGTGTGCTCCGGGACGAGGAGATGAGTAAGATGCCATGGCCGGTGCTATGGCGTCGAAGTCCGGCGAACAGCGGCGGAGGTTAGGGGAATCCTCCCGTTGCTTCGACACAATTACTTAGATCGGTGGGACTTAGGATTTTTGGGAGAAACAGAGGAGAAAAGGTCGAACCTGATCATGAACCTAGGCATCTCCTTATATAGTGCCGCGCAACAGGGGGCCTCTAACAGAATTTAGGGGGCACTCCCGATCACTGTACATGTGAATTGGGCGCATGCACCTGGCCGTTGTGCATACGGGTCAGCCAGGTCAGCCAGGCTTGCCTTCAGGACCCTTTTGGTATTAACCATAACAATCATGAAACAAAGCATCAAATAGATCGACAACCCAACCCATCTTAGAAAATTGAAGCAAATGTAGGCCGACTTTTTTAATTCGATTAAACTGGGATGGGATGGTCACTGCGCCGGCATGCCAAGCGACCGACGCAGGAGAGATCGACAGAACGGGAGCACGCATCCGTCAGTCCGCAAGCGCGACGACGGCGACTCGCACGTACCGTCGACGACGTGGGTCCAGCCATCCAGGCCGCGCGCGTTGGGTGGTCAAACCGCGCGTGCGCGCTCCGCTTCGCCTCGCCTCGCCTCGCTAGGCGCCGCGACCGCGAGCCAGAGCGCGCGCGCGCGCTGCGCGCAGCAGCGTCGTCGCCGACGTGTAGACGCGCGCGCCGCGCCGTTCGCTGTCGCTGACCGGTCTCGCTATACAGAAGGAAAGAAGGAAATGCGTGGTCTGCCGTCGTTGCCGAACGACTTGCCGGGCCCGCGATCCGGCTCGCGCGTGGACGCCTGTTCTTCGGAGTCGGGACTTAGGTTGGAGACAAGTCCAAGTGTCCAACTCCAAGTTCAAGTTGCAGCATACCAAGTTCAACCTTCAAAGTTGGGCAGAAAGCTGCATCTTGGCTGCAGGAGGAGCAGAAGCAGCTGTCAGGTTAACTGAACCCGTCCTGCTGCAGGCCACACAGTCAGATTTAACCGCAATTTCCCTGAAAATTCCCTCCAAGTCAATTATATTCTTCAGTTGAGTGCAGAAACAAGACCAGATCTACCTGACAGCAATGTAGTTTCAATTCGTTCTACCTTCTGTAGTAGAAACACACCCAAGTCAAGAGGAATTCGGAATTCATTGGTAGCTCAGTCAGGCACGCTACTCTCAGCTGTTAAACTGTCATTTTTTTCTACTGTCGTGTTCGTGCAGACAAGATCAAAGAGGATTTGAGATCTTCACCGATAGCAGAGCACAAGAGTACAGAGATGCCGGAGGGAGTCAAGAGTACAGTCAACTCATTTCACAGCAGTTAGCAGAGAATTTTATACCATCGTTTGTACCAGACGACTCGGATCAACGACTGCAGGAGCTCTCGCTCGCTCGAGCTGGACCAAGAAAGAGAGCATATTAGTCATCGCCGGCGTGCATATCTTTGTCACTCGCGTCGCTCCAAATAAAAACCTAACAAAAAATCACGGCGCTTGCGATCGAGAGCGCTCCTGTACTGTGGCTAGCTAGACGGAGAAGACGATAATGATATGACGCTGGTAGTATACACTAACAAGTCAAGCAGATTCCATTCTGATCGCATCATATCAACGACAGTGACCCTCTGTCCAATGAAGCAGCAGCATGCAGCAAGGTGATGACCAAAAGCAACTGGCAAGAAGAATATAATACCTACCTGGTTGATTGTTCATTCGTTGATCGAATTTGACATGTGCAAAACAGGTCACTACTGGAGTAGGACATGCATCAGTAGGTAACTAAGCACTTTCCTAATTTCGTTTTCTTGAGGGTTCGGAAGCTAGGTGCTGCATATGCATGATAAAATTTTCTGAAATTTCTGTGGCTGATTCCTCATACAGCTGCCCCAGCCAGCAATTTTTTTGGCAGTGGCACCCTAGTCACAGTCACGTTTATGTAGAATCCGGCCAAGGGCTACTCGTGAATAACGGTGCACCTCTCGTCGATCTCTCCATGATTACGAGAATGACGTGCATTTTGTGAATGTAAAGAGAGGGTTCTGGACGATCGAGGAAGAAGAAAAGCTAGGCCACTGCACCAACACACGCTGCTCGCTCTCGCTAGCTAGTAAGCTAAGTGCATGGCTGCATGCTATAGTGGCTGTCGAGTTATATCGCCACTTCTTAAAGAGAAATGAATGGGGTAGCTAGATACCGTGTGATTAGGCGAGCGACCTGCAAATCTTGCCCATACATGGCACTAATTACTTGTGTGCAGTGAGAGACAAAGACTTTTTTTTTAAGAAAATGGAACGCCTCCGAATTATTACAAAAATCGATCGTATCATATATAGAGAAATAAATCATATATAGAGAAATAATTTAAAAACGACTGAGTCTAGTTTTAAATTAATCTATTATTATGCTTTCAGCCTAGATTTGCAATATCTAAGGCGATGAACTCGTTCACCTCATCAACTTCTTTGTTGTATTATCGTGCTACAACCGTACCTAGAAACGAAGCCAATATGTTTCCTTGAAAGTAGTCTGCACTCCGTATAGTCCAACAAAAATAATCATTACGACATCTTCGTATAGTCCAACAAAAAACAACAACCCCCGTCAAAATGATCATCTTATGCTTAATATTAAGTTATGAAGCTAATTTCCTAGCATTTGGGAAATTGGTCTAGGCGGAGTTAAACTGTTGCAAGATACACCATACTCCGTATTTGTTTTGTATGGTGGCAATCAAATAAAAAGTGTTTAATTGTTTCATTAAGATTATAAAAGCAATATTTTTGACTCTCCTTCGAGTATAATGTCAGCCAGCATGGCGGCATGTATTTTTAGCTTCAAATTAAACTGTAGCCAAAAAGGACGCATTAGAAGAACATGATTAGAGTACACAAAAATTAAGATGGAAACTAGGAGGGTAAGGGCGCATTTGGTTTAGAGAATCGTCGCGGTGCATTCTACCGGTAGTATTGTGGGATCAATCCAACAGCTGATTTTAAATATTTTAAAGGATATTTTTAATTAATTGCAATCTAGGTATATTCATCGTCATTAGCGGTTTTTTTATCCTCATTAACACCCCATTGCCGGCAGCCACTTCTTGTATGCTTAAGGGTGTGTTTTGTTGAGCTGTAGATTCTAAAAAAAACTGTGAGCTATGAAATAAAGCTCTTGGGAGTGAGATGAGAGTTGTAAAAAAGGTGAGAAGCTATTTGGGTGAAATAGTTGCGGATTTATATTTTACTAGTTCGCTGTAACTACATGTTGGCTAGATACATTGATCGCTCATGCACATACCTTTGATTTTGCCCTATATAAATTAAATATTAATGGTTAGGATGTATTCTACCACAATTAGAAATTTTTGTTTGGTCGGTGATCCTAATTTCGTAGGTCCCGTTTGTCATTGGAATTAAAATACAATTAGGTGAGAGATTTAATTAGATACCGTTTATGATAAAAATCATTTAAAGCTTGCTGACAAAAAAATTAACACCTCCCCCAACCAATCAGAACAATCCATGAGAGTTAAGGGGCGGATAGCTCAATCATGCTTATTTTCCTGGATCAAATCATCGAAGAACGTATTTAAGAAATATTATCATAATAGTTGCATCATCTCTCACTCGCCCCGTAAACCAAACAACATAAAATGACCAATAATCCCGTCATCTAGATCTAAAAGTATACTAAGGGTGCGTTTGACATGATTTCAGTTCCTGCTCTAGTTTCTTTGTCTTATGGTACGAGTCAAACAAAATACTTTTTCTGAAGAGTATGTCATATTAAAAGCACTCTAGAAAATGAAGTTTCAAATGTTCTACTTTAATTTCAATATAAAATTCGCACTCAACCATTTAGATGGAAATTGAGAAATTACCCTCCTGACCCACATGTCATTGACCTATGTGAACCCCACATATCATTGAGATGTGGTGGATAAATTCTTAATTTCCATATAAGATGAGAATATTATCAAATTCGCCGACGACGAAGAAAGAAGCAAGTGAGAGCGGAAGAAAAGCCCATTTATTGTTGAAGTGCCCGGAGTGGCCAACACCATTCAAAAGCCCAAACGACGATGGAGTCCCGGCCCATCATGCACATGCATAGGTATTTTATATTATTTTTTGTATGTTTTTAAATTAAAAAAATCAGTGTATATGGATTTTATATTTATTTTGCAAAAATTTAAAAAATTAATGGAGTGCGTCTGCCGGGAGTCGAACCCGGGTCTATTGCTTGGAAGGCAATTATCCTAACCGTTGGACTACAAACGCTCATGTTATGCTAACCAAATTATATTTTTGTTGCCAACTAACACCTAGACAATAAAAGGGAAGAGAAGAAAGCTTCAGCTGCAGTAGGTTCGTGGAAAGGAGGTAGACAGCCTAACTGACCAAAACGTCGATATGATCTCGCGTTCTTGCAGGCATGATCTCTGTTTTCTGAGCGCTAAACAAGACATACTTGTGTTGCTGCAGAAAAGGCGCCTAAGGTGCGCTGCTTGGGAGACATCTCGCTTATCATCAGAGGATCTGCCATTTTAGCTTGCACCAAGGATGTTTTTATGTTGCTACTACATACTAAAACCTCTGAGTTCTTGGAGAAATATCCCGTACAATCGTACAATCATGCAATTGTGCGATCTGATGCATTCAATCAAGATTCAACAGTATATGAAAAAAGTAAAAAAATATTAAATTCCATATATAACCGTTGGATTTTGATTGAATATACCAGACGACACAAATTGCACGGGACAATTCCCCTGAGTTCTTCTTGGCTATGGCTGCATAAAAAAGGCAGCTTGTTTTGTGATGTCTGCTTGGAATGGGTAGCTCGACAGACAACTGATGACCAACGATCAAACAAGAAATTTCAGTGCTGGCTAATTTTATAGTCTATCATTCTAGTATGTAGTAGCAACATGTCTTCTCATGCACGTCATGCTGAACGGTCTTGTCCGGAGCTTGAAGCAAGTGAATGCTACAACGTACAGGGCTTTAGTTTCATCTGTCCGGTTCAGAGGTGGACAGGATCCAAGAAATGCAGCGATCATACTAATGATAAGGTTAAGTACTTAAGTTTCTGTTTCCTCCGGTCCGTTGGTCTCAGAGAGCGAAGTATGAACAGCACAAAAACACCATAAAAGGCTAAAACGGATTGGCGACTGCATCCATTCTGAATGCTAGGGCCACCAGATTCTTAAGAGAAAACAAAAAAAAAAATCACTTCAATGCGCCACTTCCCTGACTTTTACCGTCAGAATACCAGATCCGATCCAAGCACGAGCCTGCACTGTACAGCATAAGGGACAATTGAAGTGACCGTGCCTGCATTTACATCAGCATTTGCTGCACCTTCCAAGAACAGGCAGAGAATCTGCGTCTGCTCCGCCTTCCTTTGACCAGTGCACGCACGTCTACTCTTCAGAACACCTGCAAGGACAAGGAAGGAGCCAAGGAGGAAGACGGCTTCAGATGCAGCAGCACACAAGATAGCAACGAGGTTACAGTTACATTTACAATGCAATGTTCAGTGGAGTCAGAGAAGGAGGCGAGACGTATGCAGATAGCAGATTGATGCAGGAGCTTTGGTTGCAATAAGCCAATAAGTATATCCACATGTTGGGTGAAAGAAAAGCGGCCAACTTATTGCGATCATAACTCATCGGCTGCAGCAGGCAGAGATCTCATAGTCTCATCCCCACTGCACATAGTGGTACTGCAAAGATCATAACGCCGAGGCGACCCTACATTGCAATTGTGCAAGCTCAGACCAATCGATATGATTCCGCTACACTGACAGTCTGACACACGTAGGACGACCCATGCGGCCATGCTGCTCTCCTCGAATCACACTGCAGGAATAGTGGTGTGATGCAGATGCCAAGTTACTTTCTGCAATGGATTTATACTTTATTTGACACAGATGAGGATATGAGGTATACCACAGAGGTTGATGAGTTCTCTGATGAGCGGAAGTCATCGAGTAGTAGTAGAACACAGTGGAGTGATTCGTCCATTCGATCACTTCACAGTTACACTTACAGTGAAGCGAACATGTGTGTTAGCTAGCCAAGCGAATTACGAGTAGTGGTGCTTGTCGTCAAGCTTTTTGCAGGCTCCAGATGCCATGGAAGATGTTCCTGAGCTTGCTCCACCAAGCTTCTTCACAATCTTCATAGCGTCGGTGACGTTGGTCTCTGCAAGCTTCTCGAGATTCCTAACATTTCAATCAAGATTTGGTGAAATTGGTCCTTTTTGTTTCGTAAGATGAGAAATTTACCGAGTATTGTCATTTGGTGAGGATTTGTTAGTTACCTGACATGCTCGATGACATGATCTCTCCTGCGGAGGTGCTGTCGCTTAGATGCATCAGTGTGGTCAGCAAGAACCGCTTCGCTTGCGAGAGCTTCTCGTCGTCGGGGCTCAGCAGCTGCAGTA
>JAAALK010000282.1:17018690-17144614 GCA_019279435.1 Zizania palustris
GCATCGCACGTGCCTCAGCTCGATCCAATCTCTCTATCACATATGGTGATAGTCATGCATGTACACATACTCTCTAATTCTTAGGCAATTTGACTGTTTTGATAGAACCGATTAATCTACGCACGGGGAATAGCTTCTCCATGTGTGTGGACAGGACGACGGATGTTTAGTAATTCTGCCGAAACGCAGCCGCAGCGTGCAGCCCTACGTGTCCACATGCGCTCGCACGGCGCGACCTTGGCAACTGATGCCACGCACGGCCGTCAAATCAGACCGGCCGATCGCGATCGATGCCCGTCGTTGCCCAGCTGGGAGCCTGGGACTAGGAGAGATCGACAAAAGAGAACTTTTCGCCCGAGCGGGGCGGCGTGACCGTGCCCGGCCGGCCGTGCGTACGGGCCCTGGCGGACGTTGCATTGGTCGGCCCGGCCGCGGAAACGGGGGACGCGACGCCGGACGCCGGTCATCATCATATCCCCGACGGGTCACGGGTCACAAGATCGACGACGCCGCGCAGCAGCAGCGCGCGCCACCACCCACGGGTTCAGTTCACTGAGCCAGCCGTACGTGTTTACGAGTGCGCAGCTTGGCAGATTGGCACGGCACAGCACAGCCTCGCTCTCCGCTGTCGGGATGTACCCCTGTACGGCTGTACCTCGCTGCACGTCTGCGCCTGGTCCTCCTCTGCTAGCTCCTGCGTTTCGCCGACGAGAGAGAGAGAGAGAGAGAGAGAGAGAAGAGTTTCTTCGAGCGAGGAGACTAGCTAGTCTAGCCAGTAGCCAGGGCCCAGCATGCCGGCCGGTTAGTTTATTGGCTAGTGAGCGTGAGAGACTGAGAGTTGCTGTTCGAGTCAAACCCACCGGCGTCTGGCCAGTGGCCACTGCGTGTATCATGCGTGCAGATGCGTCGTGCCGCTGCCGCATGCACGTCATGCTTTCAGTACTACGATGGTTTGGTTTGGAAATGTTTTTCTTCGTTCACTACGGAACAGAGGGTCTGCCGAGTGTATAGGGCACTCAGCGAAGCCTCTTTTGCACTCGGTAAAGGTTTCGCCGAGTGCCATACTCAGCGAACCCCACTTGGTACACGCCTTATCGGCGACGAGAGTGTTCGCCGAGTGCTTTTTATCGGGCACTCGGCAAAGTCTTTGCCGAGTGCAATATAAACTTCGCCGAGTGCCACGTGTAGCACTCGACAAACATGGCCGGTTGACGGTCGGGGGGACTTGACGGACCTTCGCCGAGTGCCCCACGTGGCACTCGGCGAAGGGGGCTTTGTCGGGTGCCCGTTAATTAGTGGCACTTGGCAAACCCAAAAATTTACCCCTACCGTCCTAACGGCGACAGCAAAAAATTGGGCGGTGTATTTTTCGGCTTGTTTGCCGAGTGCCACCTACGAGGCACTCGGCAAAGTGTTGAAATGCCCGATGAAATGCACTCGGTAAAGATCGTGACACTCGGCAAACTTTTGTTTTCCGGTAGTGGTTTCATGATTTTATTGTTACAATTAGCACTCGGTTTAATTTTTAGCATGACAACAAGTAGCATGTTAACATATCCATTTTCACTAATCATCATGTTTAGCCCTCAATTTAAATTGTCAACTATTGCAACAAACATGTTGTACCACGTACAGTGGAAAAAAAATAAGTGACGACGTCGCCGAATCGACAGCGACGGCCGCCGCCCGTAACGTGTCGAGGTGCAGTTTGGTACAACTCTTCCAGTAACGCGCGCCGTTCACACGTTAATTTTGGCTATATTACTATGAATTATTGTTAGACTAGATAAGATGATACTAGAGTACAACAGTATCTCGATCACTTAATTTGATGTCTTACTTGTGTCAAATGCCTGTGTAAGATTCATGTGGAGTAGTAGTATTATAAAGTAGACCACATATATATATACTAGTTAGATGCCTGTACTTTGCAACAGAAATAAATTCTACACAAAATTCGTATATCCGTGTAAAAATGTAAAATAAAGAAATTTAAAACTAAAATACAAAAGTATATAAAAATTTAAATGTAAAATAAAGAAATTTAAAACTAAAATGCAAAATTATATATTTCTTTCTTTTATTTTTTTCCCTTCTTTTCGTGATTTTTTTTGTTTTCCTTCTTACGTGTGCTGTTTCCTTTTTGCGTGTGCACGGCTTCTGCGGACAAGGCAGCTTCGACGGATGGCGGGAGCGGTTCTTGCGTGTGCATGCAGCGCGGCTTGGGCGGACGGCGGGAGCGGGAGCGCAGTTGCGCACGGGTGTTATGTGTGGTTTCGGTTCAAGCGGTTTTTACAGGGCACATATTTTGGCCGGTTTTTTATGGGATGTGTGCGTGGGTGAGTGGTGACGGGAGCGGACGGACGACCACTGTCCGCTTTAATATTTTAATATATATATATATAGTTAATCGATCTTCAATGTCTATATAAATTTCGATACAAATTTACGTATAATATAGACATTATGCTACGTGGATATAATGCATATGCGTTAGCCATTGATGAAGAACTGGATATAAATGGTACCATAATCATGTACAAAAATGCTTCTCGTGATCATCTCTTTAATTGCCGTACATGGTGCGCAGTGTGTTCGATACACAGAGGGAATCGTACGTGTTACATGTAGTCGCTCACGTCGAGGAGCTCGGAGTAGAGGTGCATGCTGAGCAGCCCGGCGTCGTCGTCGGCCGTGATCACGTCACTGCTCGCGTTCAAGCGCCCATACGTCGTCGTCGTCGCCGCCGCCGTAGATGCTGAGTTCATCTGTGCGGCTGCTGCCGGACTCGACGACGACGGCGTGGATACGCCGGAGTTCACGTTGTAGTTGTTGTTGCTAGTCGAGACCGTGCTGCTCCACGGCTGCAGGTTGGACGCGTCGGACGCCATCTGCATCAGGGCCGGCACGTAGTCGAGCTGGCTGTCGTAGACAGAAGGCTGCACGGCGCCATGGCAGGCGGCTGCCATGTGATCTTGCTGTGGTTGTTGCGCCAGCTGCTGTTGCTGCGCTTCCGGGTTGGCGTGGACCAGGTATGACATTTGTTGACACGCGGCGGTGTCGGCCTGCAAGAACTGGTCGGCCGCCGAGGCCAGCGGCGTCACCTGCTGCGCCATGGTGGCGGTGGCCGCCTGCGCCTGCAGCAGCCACGGCAGCAGAAGCTGCGTCTGCTCGGCATAGGGCCCCGCCGCCTGCAGCTGCGGGGACGAGGTGGCGCCGGAGAGGACGGTGCAGGCGAGGTGGAGCACATCAGGGTAGCTGGCGAGCGGCTCCATCGCGCGGAGCGTGTCTAGGTCGACCTGCGTGTCTAGGAGGGAGGTGAGGTCGAGGAGGTCGAGACGTGGCCATCTTGGCGTGTGGGTGACGGGGTCGATGCCTATGCGGAGAAGGCGCTTGCGGATGTGGGTGTTCCAGTAGTTCTTGATCTCGTTGTCCGTCCTCCCCGGAAGCCGCGCCGCGATCGCTGACCACCTGTGCAAATCATGCACGGAAAACCAAGCGCATCAATCATCAGCAACAACCGTACATACACACTTCGCCTAGTTATTACAGGGGGCACGCAGTTCAACAATCGACGATCGATGATCTTACTTGTTGCCGAGCATGCTGTGGAGCTGGATGATGGCCTCCTCCTCCTCGAACGAGAAGCGGCCGCGCTTGATGTCCGGCCGGAGATAGTTCGTCCAACGCAGCCGGCAGCTCTTCCCGCACCGCACCAGGCCTGCATGCCGAAACAGGAAAAAAACAGTTAGCTTGGTCGTTGCACCGGCCGGTTGATCGACGACGGCGGCGCGCGCGCGCTCACTCACCGGCATTCTTGGGGAGCGTGCGCCAGTTGCCCTGGCCGTGCTCCTTAATGTAGGCGACGAGCTTCTCGTCCTCCTCCGGCGTCCACGGCCCCTTCTTCAGCCCGCTCTTCTCGCAGCACGGCGCGCGCCCCATCGAAGCAAGCAAAGACGACAGCGCCTTGTACTACGATGTCGGCAGGGGCCAAAAGGCACGGTTTGTCTCTCTCTCTCTCTCACGCTTCTCACTTCTCAGCTCGCTCGCTGGGTATGCAATGTGGTGTGTGCGAGTGTGAAAGTGGAAACCGGGGGACGCAGGAGATCGTCCAACGAGGAGTGGAAAGGAGGGGTTATAAAGGGGGAGACGGCCGACGGCGGTGTGAAGTCAGCACTCAGCAGGATTCGGTGCCGCGGTGGCCGGTGGCCAAGAGTGAAACGTTAACAAAACTCTGCAGTAGAAGAACAAACAAAAGCCTAAACGAAAACAACAGCGTGCTGGGATTTAACGTCGTCTCCACACCACACACAAGATGAATTGCAGCGCTGTCTGAGATCCTATCCGGTTAAGTCTAGCATTGCCAGTAAAAAGATGACCACGGGTAGTGAGAGGAAGAAGATTTACTCGTGGACTCGTGCACCTCCTCCGGTCACCATCACCATCGCCTGCCTGTGCCTGGCGTAGTGGCGTTGACGCCCCGGCCCGTCCGTACCCGGTGCCACGCACCTTGCACGGCTTACGTCCCCACCCGCGCGCGCGGCGCGCCCTGCCCGGGGTGCCCCCGCCCTCCCAACTCCCAAGCCCCAAACGCTAGAAGCTGCGCCCATCGCACGGAAAAACGCCCTGCACCGCCTGCTCTGCCGGTGGCAGCGGCAGCAGCAGCAGCAGCGGCTGCGGCGGGCAGGCCCAGCCGAGATGATGGCATGCATGCAGTCTCCCCCGTCCGCCCCCGCTCCTGATCTCTTTTTAACTCCCTGCAGCCTTGCCACCCCGTACGCTGTGTCGCGAGCTGCCCTGCATGGCTGCATGCTGCCTCATCTACTGTCCCCAAAAAGGCTTCCTCCGATGGCAGACGTACCACGCTTTTCCGGTCGCATCCACCGTGTGACCCGCCTACCTTTCCACCACGAGGGCATATTGTATATGACCGATGGGTTATTTACCTTGATCTGCTCCTGCTCGTGTTCAATAGTAGGTTCTTCACCCGGCCTGGTGTGTGTACGTACGTACGTGCTACACATCGTCAGTTGACTTTGTTGACAAGATCCCACAATAATTGGTCCACACAGCGGGCACATCCATCCACTTGTGCAGCAACAGCACGCATGCTACGATACATGTGTCACGTCTCAACATTTTGCATTGGCCGTCCAGTATTTAGCAGTTTTATTGATCGAAATATATTTTGTTTTGTAAATTTTGCTTATTTTAAACTACCGGTAACTTATTTAATTAGCGTTTGAAAAACAAAGAGTACAACTTAAGAGCATCTTCATTGTACTTATTATCATACTTGAGAAAAAAATTAAATCTAATCGTTAATTTGAGAGTGGTATGATTGAAAAAAATAGAACATGCCATTACCGTTGTTGCCATGCCGCAATTGTATACCCACAGACCACAACCTACCACTCCCCTTGCACAGATGCACTTATCTAGCTACCCCTCGTCTCCCGCGCAAATCCCCCTCACCTCTGTTGTCCGTGCCACCGCCGCCCCGCCACCTGCACCTACAATGCCGGTGACGTACCACGATCCGGAAAAATCACATGCAAAAATACGAAAATACCCTTTCAATTTAAGAGTTACCATTTATGTCTACTAAGTACCAAGAGGTATTGCATTAATCTCAACTCTTATAATGAATGAACTCATATTTAGTACATCTCCTCTCTCAAGAATAATAAATTTTTTTAATTTTAATATCAAAACTAACACTAAAAATTCTAGTAAGCACGGTAAAAGCACATGCAAAAATACGAAAATACCCTTTCAATTTAAGAGCTACCATTTATGTCTACTAAGTACCAAGATGTACTGCATTAATCTCAACTCTTATAATGAATGAACTCATATTTAGTACATCCCCTCTCTCAAGAATAATAAATTTTTTAATTTTAATATCAAAATTAACACTGAAAATTCTAGTAAGCACACTGGTACATCCGGTGCTTCACTTTTAACAGTGTCCGTCTCCACGTATATATCTGTACTGTTCCGTTCACTTTCACAATGTCTGAATCCTATATTCCCATTCATTGCCCCACCTGTACCGGTGTACGTCCAACGCATGTGATTTCCGTTCGTCGAGCAGGCAGGGTTTGCCGGAATCGTTGACAAGCAAGGGCAAGCACAGACACAGTCGATTCCTGCAGCGACAAGCAACAGACGTACACTCGCCACCGTTTCAGCTCAGGTAAAGATAAAATCTCTCACTGTCTCAGAATTAATTTCGCCGTCCTTGCTTACACATAGCAGGATCTGTTTCTGATCAACGCGTAATTACGACTTTTTTTTCTTGGAGAGAGAGAGGTTCGCCTGATTTTTTTCCTTCTTTTGCAGATCAGTAGCTCTTCGTATGCTTCAGAAAGTCAACGTAGATTACACCAAGAAGCCAGCTGCAGGCCATCTACTGATCGAACTTGTAGCAGGCAGGCGTACGTGTCACTGGAGAGCGAGCTCTTCATCAGGTCGTAAGCAGCAGTAAAGTGCGTGCTGATCATACTCCGAGAGTATGAATCCCAAGACTATTATGTCCACAGTTTGTTCAACTTGTTTTTTCCAGGAGGAAGGAAACTGCAGGCAAGAGCTCACCTTGAGAGTTTTCAATTCGTCCATGGTCGAAGCCACTGTTAGATACTTGCACAAGCTATGAAAGATCAGCAAGAACTAACAGCGCGTCACAATCACTCATGCACCGACCAGTTCATGATCATTTAAGACAGATAGTCACTATCAACCTAACACGTGTACTTATGGAATTTCACATTTCAGATTTTGCTACACAAATTTGGGTCATCGTTCTCGTTGGATATGGCATCATTGGCCCAGTTAGGATTTCATCACTCCTACTCTTCCATTCACCACAAGGCACGAGAACCAAGCCCACCTTAGTGTTAAACCATGAGATGGCATTGAACAGTGAACAAAGCTGACAAAGATGTAACCTATTCAGATTCCCTGAAGAACACACTGGGTTGGGCTGACAAACCCGCGTTGAATGGAAACCATGCATACAAGAGCAAAACAATTTGGTACCCATGTTTTTCAGAGATGGAGTGGTGATAATACACTGTTGCAATGACATTGACAGACAACTCTTCGCTGCCCTGGCTTCTCTTAATATTGGTAATGGACAAACGGCGAAATTTTGGCTCTCTCCTTGGCTTGACGGGCAACGTTCAATGGATCTAGCACCAATCATTTTCTCGGAGTAACATCAGCTCTCCAAAACAACAAATGGGTCCAGAAACTTGGATTCCTCTAAGCTCCTCAGTTCTATGGATCAGTCAGAACATGCTTTCTAAAGGCAATCTGGATACCTTGGGCTCCACCAAAATGCAAGCTATTTGATTGGCTCGCCATTCAAAATAGACTCTGGACTTTAGACCACCAGGCGCATTGCGGTTAGCCTCACAAGCCAGCGTGTGTCCTTTGTAACCAAAAGTTAGAAACAGCTTGCCACCTTTTTGGAAGCTATAGATTCTCCAAGAGGATTTGACATGACGTTGTGAAATGGTCTGGCCTCAACTCAGCGATCAGCGCCTTAAATCAAATAACATCAAATAGTTCTATCACCCAATAGTAAATTAACACCGTTTCCAGGTTAGAGCAACCAAAGAAATCCATGTCCTTACTGGTCATCCTAGTGACTTGGAAAATCTAGAATGAGCGAAACGCTAGGATCTTCCGAGGTGTTCAATCTGGTCTTACAAAGATTTTTCTAAAAATTAAAAAGAAGCTCGAGCTTGGACTGAAGCGAGTGCGTCCTATTTAGCCCATTTTCTCTAACCTTATGTTTTCTTCTTTCTTTATTAATCTACTTCACTATGTAATTTATATGCACTCTCGATCTTTAATCTAATATTCCAGCAGTTATCCGAGCCTACAGTCTTTTTCAAAAAAAAATACACTGTTGCATTAGCTTTGTTTGAATGGTACAACTTGTGCATGCAAGGACCAAAACAAAATACTTTAGCCAACTTGCTTGAGCTTTCTGTCGAGCTGAGTTTCGGATGCTTCAAACTTAACAGTCACTGATGCAGATAAAACTATAAAGGAACAGTTCAGCTTGGGCATCTAACTGAGTGATTAATCGTCACTGAATGGTATCTAATGCAATCATGGGCTTTACTTCATGTAGATTATAATAATTAGAAACACCAGATTCACGGAATCGCGGCGTTTGACCGGGAAAAGATTGCTGCAATATGTAATGAGAGGCTAGCCATTGCAAAGTACATTAGTCTTTAGTCTAAGCAGCTAAATTAACGAGAGAAAAAGGAAGCAAACCAATTTTCTAATCATGAGTGGGACTGCGTACGGCTGAGATTAGTGGACACCATTGTCGATTCACTCTGCTGAGATATATATTTGGTCAAATCAAACGGGACCTTTAATTTTCTCCTATTTGATTTATTTTTTAGGATCATTTCTCGTGGGGTAATGCAAAAGGAATAGGTTTGAACACCATGCATGCGCTTCGTCTTTCTCGTCATCGGCAAAACCTTCTTCAACACATTCACGTTTCTACTCCTATCTTACGCTTTGAACATTTATCGGCTTAATCTAATCGACTCTTAAAACCTAACATTATAATATTAATCTAACCATCCAAATTTACTATATTATAAAATATCAAATTCAGCCTTAAGTTACAAATTTATGGGACGGGGAAAACGGAGAAAGTATTAGACTAATACTCATTCCGTTGTATAAATTTTAGTCATTTTGGATAACTTTCTTTGTTGTATCAATTGATTACAAACACCAGTCTCTAGTAATGTCGTCCGTTAATATTTGTGCACTCTTGCTTAAACGCCAAAATGACTATTATTAGTACACTAGAGCGAGTAGCGTTTACATTGATTTGAGCTAACGGCCTTCGTGACTTAATAATATTATATCACATAAAATAAAAAAATAATGTAACAACATACTAAATAATAGAATATATGAAAACTAGGTTGCACGTGAGAATTAGTTTCTACCAACATCAAAACATGGTTAAGGGCCTATTTGTTTCAGCTTCTAGCAGTTGTAACTACTTATAGAATCTGATATAGAAACAAACGGTTCAGATTCTAGACTCAGATTGTGAAAATCAATAGTTACAGAATCTAGAAATGAACTAGAATCCAGAAGCTGGAAAACACCAACTACTCAGACTATCTAGCTATTGAGAATCTCTAGCTGCTAGAAGCTGAAACAAACGGGCCCTAAATATGAGTAATATTAAACAATAATTGTGAAATCTCTTTCTCTGACCCCTCCTTTGAGTTTCCTTGTAGATGACGTGTACACCTGCAACGACTAATAGTTAGCAACTAAAAATTAGTTTTAGTTTATTTAAACAATATAACTAATTGTTAAACTAACTATTAGGTCATTGGCTGATTAATGGTTAGCTCATTAGTCTATAAAAATAAACTAATTTAAGATAACAAGTGATTTTGGATTATTTTGTCCCCTTGGACTATTGTAGTAGGAGGCAAATTTGATTTTAATCATCTATTAGTCTAAAATATATAAATAAATATAGACTAATTTTTAGCCAACTAATTGTTAGTTAGCTAACAATTAGCTCTACCATTAGTTAGCTAACTATTAGAGCATATCCAAGAGAGTTGATATTTTTTGTTTTAGTCATATGTACTATTTTTTGCTTTCTAAAGTCTTATATAAGAAGAACTCACCATAAAATCCGGTATCTAAATCTTATTATTTTTCAGTATACTAATAATATCATATTTTTTATATTTTTTTTGTATCATATATATATATATAAACTCTACCTATCAAATATCTTTATTTAGAAAATACCTCATTTTTTAGTTTTTAAGTATATGTTAGAAGTATTTTTTTAGTTATAATTTGAATGTAAATATTGTTTAGCACGTGTACAACCTCATTTAATAAGTGATCTCTTGAGAGGTCTCTAGTTGTTAACTGAAAAAATATAAGAACATATCTCTGCATTATTTTCCATACGCATTACTCCCTCTTTCCCATTATCTCCATCATCTAAGCATTTTTCAGATTTCCCACAATCTACATCATCTAATAGTTGAGTCATTAAAGCAGCACATCGTATTATGTGTGAATTGATTTAGAGTCTACATGCATAGCTTTGACTTCCACTTTTGTTTCTTATTTTACTAGTACTCCACATTGTCACATGCACATGTAGGTTGAGGGGGTGTTTGGGAGCCCAGTTTTTCTAAAGTATTGGAGCAATACTGTGGTATTTGAGAATACCATAGTATATTTTACAGAAGGGTGTTTGGGAATAGAGGTAAAATCTCTGTATTCTAAACCAAAGTATTGTCAATACTGAAGTTGTTTCAAAGTTTTGTAAACTTGGGTCCCGACCTCAGTTTTTCTCCACAAACAAAGCGCGCGCACAGCTGGCAGCGCTCGGGCTCTTTTCTCGCGGCGGTCCAGCTTCCCCGCGCCTTCCGCACAGGAGCGCCGCCTGCTCAATCCCGCCGCCCGCCTGGGAGCCCGGCTGCCCATCGCCCGCCTGGGAACTCCAGCCGCACACCTCGTCGCCCGCCTGGAACGCCGCCCCCACACCGCCCGCGCAGGAGGCCAACGACCAGGAGCAGGAGCGCCGCCTGCTCAATCCCGCCGCCCGCCTGGGAGCCCGGCTGCCCATCGCCCGCCTGGGAGGCCAACGACCAGGACACCGGCGCCCAGGAGACCGACGACCAGGAGCAACAGGTGCAGGAATTGGAGTTTCTGGCATAGTTTTTGGATGAGAAAACAGTAGAGAAACAAACATGACTGGGAGAAACAAACGTGGCTGAGAGTTAGGATTTGTTTTGGTCTTCTTTTTTAGATTTTGGTTTGGTTGGAAACTGTGTTCCCAAACACCTCTATGTATTGGATACTGTGGTATTTAAAAACTGTGGTATTTAAAACTGAGCTTATGTCATGGCTTTGAAATACTGTGGTATTTGAAATACTGTGGTTTTGAAAAACTGTGCTTCCAAACGCCCCCTGAGAGTACGGAAAAACAAAGCAAGAAACACAACATACAAAAAGAATTTAAGCTTCATATCTCTCGTCTTGGTCATCGTGTCAAGTTGTTAGATGATGAAGATAATGAGAAGGAAAAAGTATCTTAACTGCATATATTCTTAACTGCATTTATGATTTTCTTTGAAATCCGTTCCGCAGTCTCGTCACGCGTCCCTATTTAATGGGATCCCACGCGCGCTCGGGTTAGTTGGTTTTGTTTGCGCCCGCCTCCGGCTTACCCGGCCTCCTATCCCTCTCGCGCGTGGGCGGCACTCTGTGCCGCCGCCGCCGCCTTCTTCTCCTCGCTGCTAGCCGGGCTGCTGCTAGGCTAGCTCTTGCCACCGGTCAGTCTCTTCGCCCTGCATGTCTCTTCCTTTCTTGCGACGGCGTAAGGGGGGAAAGGTTGCGATCTTGGTGGTCGTTATGGCCGATTTGACGCAAGTAGTGTATGCGTTTGACTCGTGTTTTTTTGGGAGGTTAAACCTAGCTAGTCTTTTTTTACTCCGATGAGAGTTTGGTTGGATTTGTTCTGCTCTGCTCTGCTCCACTGTTGGTCCGCTTAGTAATTCGATGTCTGGCGATTGTTCTGCCGCCTGTTGCTGAATCGGTTTCGTCATGCGAATTGTCCCCTCCCTTTGTGTCACATGTTGCATGTTCAGAGTAGTAGCTAGTAATTGGCATCTTAAACGCCTGAAACTTTCTGATTTGGAAGAGCATACGCGCCGAGCTATTGGATTTAGACACTTCTGTGCACTGTCCCTTTCAAAGTAAGGTGTTAGGATTAGAGGTTATTTTTATAGGCGCCATGATCTCTGAAACTAGAGAATTTTGTGGAAGTCTCAGGCTCCGAGGAATCATCTAGCTCTAGAACTGATTTGCCAGTGAATTTTTTTATCAGACTGCTTCAATTTCAGCTCTTTGCCGTTTTGAGCTCTGAAATCAATGTTACACATCTTAAAAAAAAATGTTACACATGACTTTGCCGTGTGACCATCCTACAAACTTTCTTGAATAGGTTTGGTGCAGGTGGACTTATCATGAGCCTCGAGATAGCAGGTGCGGGCGCACCTCAGGTTCAGGTATCTTTAGCCTTTACTTCTCCTGTCATGTTCTACAAGTTCAGATCTATGTCCATGCAGGTTTTTAAGTCGTAGTAAAAATGGTTACTAAAATTCTAATACTTTGCTATGTCTGACTGTGAAATTGACAGGGGAAGTTCCTTGGTATACTTGTCTGCTGGATTTTGGGAAATGGAAGCCTTTTTGCATGGAACAGTATGCTTACCATTGAAGATTACTATGTAGCTCTGTTTCCAGTACGTGCTTATCTGAGAAATTCCGTTCGTGGCTTGAATGAAATGAGGATTCAGTCGCATCATGCTTTTCACTTGATAGATCAAAAATGCACCCTTATCCTTTCTAAAATCTTGGAATGTCAACATTTAGAATTATCTGACCTACTTCTGGTTGCAGACATACCATCCAACAAGAGTTCTTACACTAGTTTACCAACCTTTTGCCTTTGGAATAACCTGCATCATGACATACTATGAAGCAAAGATCAACACAAGGAAGAGGAATCTACTCGGATTTGCATTATTCTTACTTGGCTCTTTTGCATTAATAATGGTAGGTATATTGCCTTATGCCCAAACAAATACAGGTTAATGTGCCACAACGACAACTCATGTAATCATCTTTGTCGTTCTAGCTGGATGTTTGTACTAAAGGAAGTGGTGGACTTGGTGCGTTTATTGGTGTATGCGTAATCAGTGGCTTGTTTGGGACAGCTGATGCCCATGTTCAAGGCGGTTTGGTTGGCGATCTTGCCTTCATGTGCCCGGAGTTCATGCAGGTGACCTTTCATATGACTTTCAGCGATCTGTCAAGCTTGTTGTATACCCTACCTTTAATGATCTCAGATGATAACCTTAAAGATTCATATCTATCATGCTTTGGACTTTCAGTCTTTCCTGGCTGGCTTGGCTGCATCAGGAGTTCTAACATCAGCCTTGAGACTAATTACAAAGGCATCATTTGAGAACTCACAGAACGGCCTTCGCAATGGAGCGAGTAAGCCCCTTCCGGTGCTTCTTCAAACGATCTTATTCGCATCATTTCAAAATTGTCAGTGTTTTTCTACATGGTTAATCCATCCTTGATTGCTTGGTGCAGCACTGTTCTTTTCGATAACATGCTTCTTCGAGCTAGTGTGCCTGCTCCTTTACGCATATGTCTTCCCCAAGTTACCCATCGTGAAGTACTACAGAGAAAAGGCAGCCTCTGAAGGGAGCAAGACTGTTGCCAGTGATCTTGCTGCTGCAGGACACACAGCTGAACATGATAGACAAGTTTGTCTCTATATCAATGCAAACTTTAATGTATTTTACTTTACCATTAGAATCAAAGTAATGTGACCATTGACTTTGCTCAGGATGAGGAAGATCCACAAAAATTCGAGCGTTTGAGCACCAAAGAGCTGCTGATGCAGAACATAGACTACGCGGCTGATATTTTCCTGATATATGTTTTGACTCTATCAATCTTTCCTGGATTCCTGTCAGAAGACACTGGATCACACGGCCTGGGAACATGGTATTGGTCTCTTTGCTTCTCTTCATTTCTGACGAACACTTGCAGCTAAACAGTGTAGCTTCCACTAAACGCAGTAGTGCAAATGACTGACGAAATCCAGGTACGCGCTTGTGCTCATTGCGATGTACAACGTGTTGGATATCATCGGGAGGTACCTGCCACTGATCGAGTGCGTCAAGATCACCTCCCGGAAGTGTCTGACGGCCGCGGTCCTGGCGCGATTCCTGTTCATCCCGGCGTTCTACTTCACGGCCAGGTACGGCGCCCAGGGCTACATGATCTTCCTGACGTCCCTGCTGGGCCTGACCAACGGCCACCTCACCGTCTGCGTCCTCACCGAGGCGCCCAGAGGATACAAGGCGAGCTTGCATTTTCTTTCTCTGGATTTTTTCACTCTCAGCTCTCGATCGTTGCTCCTCATGCATCTGAAGTTGGGTTTGTGGCGAACTGGTTGGCCGTGTTTTGCAGGGGCCGGAGCAGAACGCGCTGGGGAACGTGCTGGTGGTCTGCCTCCTCGCCGGGATTTTCTCCGGCGTCGTGCTCGACTGGCTGTGGTTGATAGGGAAGGGCTGGTGACCATGAGATCATTAGTTATTTAAAAAAAATCCTCTTTTCGTGCTGTCCTTCTGTTTGGGTGAGTGGCTGCTGTTGCAAAGAACTATAATCTTACAATCTGAGTGGTTGTTAACGGAAGCAATTTTTTTACGATCTTGTTCATATGCTCCCGTTTGCTCGTCTCTACTTTTTAATAGTAATCAAATAGTTACAGTATTTAAAAAATAGCAGCATTTATATTTCTACAAAATTTTAGATCCAAAGGCAACTTCTATAATAATAATAATAATAATAAATAAATTCGGTTATAAATAAATTCAATATTATCGGATGCTCACGGTGATAGCACAAGTATTACCTTTAGGTTTGCTCATTGATGAGGACATCGTGGTGGGGTGTTGTGGTGTTAAGTCTGGCGAACGTTTGGCGACCAAAAGTTAGGAAACCTTCCTGGTGTTTCGGCACAAAACTTAGATCAGTTAGAATTTAGAGATTGGGATTAGAGGCTAAGGAATGTGTGAATGCGCTTAACCTTACACGGAATCAAGTCTCTCTCTTTTGTTTTGTAGTGAGGGCCTTAATAGAATTCTATTTTGGTGCTCCCGATCAGTACGCAAAATTAACTTCAAGCGCATGTGTATGACCATTGCACATGCGAGAAGGAGAATGACTTAGTCTCCATCTCCTTTCGAGAGATCTGTAGCTAATACATGGAGTTTCATGTGACATTGTATATTGTATCGTAGATTGTTTGAGACCGTGAACCTTTCTTAGATATGTCATTTTTTCCTCTTTATTTTGTTTTTTACTTATCTGAGTAGTTTTTTTAAGTCTAAAACAAGACAATCGTAAACCAGCGGGATTAAATCGGCGATGCTATTTACAACACCAAAAGATCACTGTATGCAATATTTTTTTATGTTGCATATAGTAATTTTTTTGGTGTTGTAAACACTAAGTTGAATGTTCCACTTATTTGAAATATTTCTTAATTAAGTGATGAAATATTTTTCATTCAGACTAAATGTGCCGCCCAATTTTCTATACTTTCTAAAGCGTCCTAATTGAATATATGGACAGACCCATAAGCATAAAATTAATGTAAACCTGCAAACACATAATCATAAAATTAAATGTAACCACGTTCCTGCATGCAAAATTGATGTCTTCATCTGTGCTTTGGGGCAAAAAATATCAATAATAAATAAATAAATAGTGGATCGGTACGGGCACCAAAAGGGAAACGCTATCGCACCGCAGCTTCGCCTACGTCGAGGGGGCACAGTGTTCCGTGCCCTACCGACTTCCCTTCCCGCTTCCGTCACGCTCGGACTCCTCTTTTCACTTGTTTAAATAATACTTTAAATTATTAAAATAGCTGAACAAATATAAAACTATTTATAGTAAACGTTTGTTGTTGTCATTTTTTCTATCTCAAGTAGCATTAATAGGAGAGCAGAGCACCCGCGCCGCTGGATGGAATGCTCGTGTTAACTTTGTCGACTTTCGGGTAGTCTCGACCTCTTCAATCGCCCACCACCACGCCGCCCACGGGGATTGGTTCAAAGCAATGCATCCCCTCCTTCCCACTGCCGCAAATCTAATCCGCGCCCCTTTCGTTTCCTTAAATCGATCAATCCACGGCTCTCCTCTCGAGTCCGCGCGAGGCAGCGAAGAAATTGATAATTTGACACTTTCAAGACGTGTACTTTGATTATAATGTTATTTTTAAAACTGATACGTAAGGACGCTTGAGTCAATGATAGTGAGCTCAAATGACAAAAATACGAATTCACAAAAGTTTCGACATCCTTTAAGCCCAGTTTTCAGGTAAACAAATAAAAACCGGCATAGTTCGGATTGATCCATTCATTTTATCATCTATGGTTTCGGCCTGTATTACTTGGGCTGGAACGACATTGTAACTTCCATTTGGGATTAAGGCAGCATTTGTTAGAGCGCGCTTAACTTTTATTTCATAAATTTTATACAGGGATCGTATTTCTCCCTAAAAATTAATAAATCTACATCAGTTTCTCTAAAATCATGATCTTTATTTTTTAAATATTGTAAATATGACCTATAATCTATAATAATTTTATGTGAAACTATAGTACTTTTAAATATGTGTGTTATCCAGTATATAACAACGTCCAGAAAAGAAAATAATACACTAATATGCACGAATGAGAATATAGAATAAGTAAAGTAATTTTATATTTAAAGAGATGAGAGGTGATTTAGGGAATGAAATAGATAAGAGACTCATTTAAGCAGACTCTTGGAGCTTCATTTTTACTAAAATACCTAAATTCAAATTTAGGTAACTCTTAGCGTAATAATTTATACAGATTTTAGGGTGCTAAGATATGTTGATCTTATTTTTTTGTCAGATATACTCATCCACTTGTGCCGCCTGAGCCTTTGAGTACGCACACGCCTACAGCCATGTCCCCTGTTAGCAGTTGAAAACGGAGCGGAAGCGAAAAAAAATGAGTGATATAATATATAAAAAATACAGACTACTATCTCAAACTATCACAAAAATTTAAATAAGCACATGAACTATAAAATCGTTTAATTAACTCTCTACAAATTCAAAAATAAATTTACTGTGCAACTATCGTTGCTGTGAAATGACGTCGCGGTAATTTTGGTCGCCGGCGTATCTCCTCCGCGCGCGTATCGTAACGCGGACGGCCTCGCGTGCGTGGGCCCATCATCGCGTGATGGGCCGGGCCGAGCCGGCCCAACCAGCCCGTTGTTTTTCCCTGCCGATGGGTTTGGGCAGTGCGGGCCCCACGTGCTGCCCATAGGATTAGCAAACCAGCTGGTGCCAAGTCAGCATAGCTGGTATTCTATTTCCAGGGCCCACCACCACCCGGATGGGACACTGCGTCCAGGTCAGCATGCAAATAATTTCAAGCCCCGGAGACGGAGAGTACAAATGGCATCAGCGTTCAAGAACAAGAAATGGTTGTTCTCTTTACATTTGTTTTTTTATGCAGCTGTTTTTGTATTATATTAAGAATTGGAATTAAGCCAGCCTTTGTATTTTTAGTAATTAGTATGGCCTGAGCAGCACCACGTCCTCTAATTAAAATAATAAAAAAGGAAATAAACTTAAGAATGCTTTGATAGAGCTTAAAATAATCAGGATTATGATAATCCTGATTATTTTTTGATAAGTAGTGAAATGGTTCGATCTAATTGTTAATTGTTAGTTATATTATTAATACTTAAGTTCTCTGTCATTTTTTCGTTTGAGATATAATTTGTTTCTATTTTAATCCTAAACTGCCAATTCATAAGCTGTTCCAAATGGGGTTTTGATTAAATTTAAGAATCCTAATTGTTGGGGGAAATAATCCCGTCAGCATAAGTAATTGAAGCTGGGATTCCGAAGATTGTTTCGGAATCTACGCGTAGAAAGTCTTCCGATGCTCCTATGACGCGCTGAAGTGCGGGCCCCCAAGCAAAGACTCACATAGGGATTCGAAGCCTTCATTGGTGCTCCGATTCCGATCGCTAGCGGAGGCCTTTCCGAAACCCTCGGAACTCCGTCTCGAAGGGGGCACCGCCAAACGAAACATGATGATTGTTTTACAATGTCATGTGTTGTCTGTCGGACAATACATTCGTTTTATGAAAACGTCTTGTCGTGACGAGATATAAAAACGTATTTTTCTAGTAGATCTTTGTCTATAAATAGCTACTTCCTCTACTGTAACTACCATTCATACTCAATGTGAGTGACAGTGATAATGGAGCTCACTGTATAATATGTAAATGACGTACTAGGCCCATCTGGGCCAATCATTTGCAAGAACAAGGGGGAATGGATAGATAATTCACAAGTTACTAGAAAATGTTATTGATGGCACCTAGGTTAGATCTCTAGCCTAGGTCTAGAAGGGTTTGCTGAGTCTAGGTTGAACATTGCATATGTCTAGGTATAAACAGAGAGAGTAAGGGGTGTGTGTACCTTCACCGAAGGGGGCCGGAGTCGACGACGAGGATGCCATGGCGTCGGTGCGGCGAGGGAGGCTTCCCGCCGCTTAGCGCAAGTGTTAGATCGGGTTTGGGAATGTGGGGAAAGTGTTTGGGCGTGCAAGGTATCAGTACCTTGACGTCTGAGCCCTTCCCCCTTATTATAGCGCTAGCGGCAGGGGCCCCTCAACCATGGGTTGGTTGGGCGCCCCCGATCAGGGCGCGAGTGAGACCAGGAGGGTCTGTTAGAGAGGTCCGAACTTAGTGCGCATGGGGAGAGAGGGATTCAGCCCTCTCTCCCCGAGATCTTATCCTAACATTCTCCCCCTAGATCTCGACTTAGTTCTCAACTTACTTAACGTTACCTCTATCTCATTATAGATCAATGCATAGAGCATGATGCATCACAATAGTCAGTTACGTACTACGTGACTCAACAGCTACAACACATTTCACTACTTTGAAATAGTTTCTAAACTTATTTTGGGCCCTTATAAATCCAATGATCATAGGCTTTCATTTAAACCCATACCGGTTAAGTGTTCTCTGAACACATTGGATGGTAAGCCTTTTGTGAGCGGATCCGCAAGCATACGCTTGGTACTTATGTGCTCTAGACTTATAGTGTGATCTTGGATTTTCTCCTTAACAACATAGTACTTAATATTGATGTGTTTGGCAGCACCACTCTTCTTGTTGTTATGGGAGTACAATACTGCTGGCTCATTGTCGCAGTATAGCTTAAGTGGCTTTTCAATACTGTCGACCACTCTTAAACCGGGAATAAACTTTTTAAACCATAGTGCCTGTCCGGTGGCCTCATAACATGCTACAAACTCGGCATACATCGTGGAAGATGCCGTCACAGTTTGTTTGGAGCTTTTCCACGACACAGCTCCTTTTGCGAGTGTGAATATATAACCTGATGTGGACTTCTCAGTATCCACACATCCCGCAAAATCTGAGTCTGAATAACCTACTATTTCAAGGTTATTTGTTCTCTCATATGTTAACATGAGGCCTTTTGTGCCTTGCACATATCGCAAAGCTTTCTTAACGCCTTTCCAGTGATCTATGCCTGGATTTTTCTGATATCTGCCAAGCATCCCGGTGGCAAAAGCTAAGTCAGGGCGTGTACATACTTGAGCATACATTAGGCTTCCGACAGCAGAAGCATATGGAACCGACTTCATTTGATCGATCTCATATTGGTTCCTGGGACACTGAAAGTTCCCAAACTTATCACCCTTGACTATCGGAGCAGGCGAAGGCTTACAGTAGTGCATACTATATTTTCTTAGTATTTTCTCTAAGTATGCCTTCTGTGATAAACCTAATACCCCTTTAGTTCTGTCTCAAAGAATCTCTATGCCTAATACATATGAAGCTTCTCCAAGATCCTTCATATCAAAATGAGAAGACAAAAACTTCTTAGTCTCTAATAGTAGATTAACATCGCTACTTGCTAGTAGGATGTCATCCACATACAAGACTAGGAAAATAAATTTCCCATTCTTGAACTTAGCATAAATGCAATTGTCCTCTTCATTCTCTTTAAACCCAAACTTTCTAATTGTCTCATCAAATTTGAGATACCACTGCCTAGAGGCCTGTTTAAGACCATAAATGGACTTAGTTAAATGGCATCCCAAATTTTCTTTCCCTTTTATGACAAAACCCTTGGGTTGTGCCATATAGATATTCTCATTTAGATCCCCGTTGAGAAATGCCGTCTTTACATCCATCTGATGTAACTCTAAGTCATAATGTGCCACTAAAGCCATAATGATTCTAAATGAATCCTTAGATGAGACAGGAGAAAATGTCTCATTATAATCTATTCCTTCTCTTTGAGTGAAGCCTTTAGCAACAAGTCTCGCCTTAAATCTTTCAATATTCCCTTGGGAGTCACGTTTGACCTTGTAGACCCATTTGCAGCCTACTGTTTTGGCTCCTTTAGGAATTTCTTCTAATTTCCAGACATTGTTGGTACTCATAGACCTCATCTCATCCTCCATGGCCTCAAGACACTTAGAAGAGTGAGGGCTTCTCATAGCTTCTTCAAAAGAGGCGGGATCGCCCTCCATTTGAATTTCTTCACTCATATAAACCTCATAGTCATCAGGAATAGCTGATCTTCTTACTCTTTGTGATCTCCTAACGTTCTCTTGAACTGGGATATCATCATTTCTAATGTCTTCTTGAATTGGTACATCATTTTCTATGATGTCCTCCTCAACTGGCACATTATTTTCTAACACAGGGGGTTGTTCTTCTTTTTCTTCATTAGCAACAACTGGAACTACAGGCTCCTGAATAACAGGTTCCTCATGAACAACAGGTGTTGCTAATGAAGGTCCAACTTCAGGAGCTGGACTAATAGGTGCTATTACAGGTATATGGAGAATTGGCTCTTGAATCATAGGAGTGGGTGCACAGACCCGCTTCTCTTCAAGGCTAATTTCTCTTAATACCGTGCTCCCCCTGATCATAGCGTCTTCTAAAAAGACTGCGTGTCTCGTTTCTACAAACTTGGTATGTCTACCAGGACAATAGAAACGGAAACCCTTAGACTTATCTGGGTAGCCAATAAAATGACAACTCACTGTCTTAGGATCTAACTTACCAATATTTGGGTTAAATACTTTAGCTTCAGCTGGACATCCCCATACTCTAAAATAATTTAGAGATGGTTCTCGTCCAGTCCATAATTCATACGGTGTCTTGGGCACCGACTTACTCGGAACCCGATTAAGAATATGAATGGCGGTTTTTAATGCCTCCATCCATAAACCAACCGGTAGAGTGGAATAACTCAACATACTTCTTACCATGTCCATTAAGGTGCGATTGCGCCTTTCTGCCACTCCATTTTGCTGTGGTTCACCCGGTGTAGAATACTGGGCGACTATACCATTTTCCTGTAGAAACCTTGCAAAAGGTCCAGGAACTTGGCCATACGGGGTATGACGACCGTAGTACTCCTCTCCACGGTCAGATCTCACTATCTTAATCTTTAGATCATGCTGATTTTCTACTTCAGCCTTAAATATCTTAAATTTATCCAAGGCTTCTGATCGTTCTTTAATTGGATAAATATAACCATAGCGTGAATAATCATCTGTAAATGTTATGAATGAATCATAACCATCTACAGATGTCACAGGAAATGGACCACAAATGTCCGTATGAATAATTTCTAAAACTCCTGCGCTTCGCTTCGCGCCTTTCTTAATTTGTTTGACGTATTTGCCTTTAATGCAATCTATGCATTGATCTAAGTCTGCGAATTCTAAAGGCGGTAGAATTGACTCCTTAACCAGACGTTCAATCCTCCCCCTCGAAATATGGCCTAGGCGACAATGCCATAATTTCGAAGAAACGTCGCTTATTCTCTTACGCTTATTTGTTTTGCTAGACGAGATTGTCTCACTAATAGTATTTACTGAATCACTTAAGGACAAAAGATAAAGTTTGTCATGCTCGAAGGCAAGACCCACAACTTTATTATCATAAATAATAGAACATTGTCTGTCGCCAAAATGACAATCGTACCCATTATTAACTAAGCAAGAAACAGAGATTAAGTTTCTCTGCATCGAAGGAACATAGAGAATATCGCGCAAAAGAATTACAAAGCCATTCTTAAATTCTAAAGGGAGATTTCCAATGGCTTCAACTTCTGCTTCGACGCCATTTGCAACTCTAATTGTTCTTTTGTTTCTTTCCAAAATTCTCGTCGTAGCGAATCCCTGTAAAGAGTTGGCAACATGAACAGTTGCACCTGAGTCAATCCACCAAGTGTTGGTAGAATAATCTAAATACAAGGATTCATCTATACAAGTAATTTCATCGTTACCGTGTTTGTGCATCCACTTGAGGAATTCCACACAGTCCTTCATGTGGTGTCCTTCCTTCTTACAATGCCTGCAGACGCCTTGAGGGACATCATTGTCCTTAGGTGCCTTTCCTTTTTTCTTAAAGGTCTTAGTATTTTTCTTAGGCGTAAATTGCTTTTTCCCCTTATCTTGAATTTGGTGAACTGAATCACCACCTCTAGCCTCCTTAATGCGTTCTTCCTCCTGAACGCAGTTGGACACTAACTTTTCAAATGTCCACACTTCTGGCAGAGAATTGTAGTTGATGACAAAATGCTCAAAATCCTTACTAAGTGAGCTCATGATGACATGAACTATAAAAGTTTCTGTCAGTGCGCACTCCATAGTCTTTAGGCTAGCAGCCCAGTTACTCATTCTTAAAATGTGGTCTCTTACGCCTCCACCGCGATATTTCTCATTAATAAACCTCTTAATTGTGGAGGCGCAAGCAGCCTTTGATGATCCAGCAAACTGAGCATCGATCTTCTTCAGATACTGAGTTGCTGTCTCACAATCAGGGATAGAGCTCCTGATTGGCTCTAAGAGAGAATTCTTAATAATCATCAAGCACTTTCTATTTGAGTGCTTCCACTTTTCGTACGCAATGTCGTATTTCATTCTTATGGGGGCAAAATCCAGCTGACGCGCAGCAAATGCGTCAGCTGCCTCACCAGTGCGTATCACTGGCTCAGTAGGCTGAACTGGACATGCTTCTTGCAAAGAATAGTCCACATCTAGGATGGCGAGAGCGATCAGCAGACCCTCTCGCCAAGATCCATAATTGTCCCCTCTAAGTTTCTCAATATGATTCATTTGAGCGAGTAAGCTTCCTGATAAAATAATAGTCAAAAGGGATTAATTACAGGCATAAATGAGACATGCTAATTCAACGTTGGTCAAATCAGCATGTGAGAACTCAATAAATAAATAGGAATTAATTCTACATCACCGTTGGGCAGAAATAGAATCAATTCATCTCAAAACACAGTGATTTTATCACCAACGTTGGTCAGGAGATAAAATTACTATGCAAAAATGACTAAAATAAACTTTTAATTTTGTCAATAAAATTATCCCGTTGGTTCAAATTCAATTGACAAAAAAATAAATAAATAAAACTTAATATCGTGGATGAACATAAGATTTTGATTAAACATGTGATAGCACAGCGGAAGACTTAAATACATATAGCACATGTCTAATCAGCTTAAAGAAAACAGTAGAAATTTTTTTTCTGAATTTTTCAATAACTTATAAAAAATTTATTCTCTAATTTAAATAAGACGTTGGTCTTATAAAAATTAGAAAACATCAAAGAAATGCTCTAAAAATACTCAAAAAATTCAGAATAATTCTACTGAATGTGATGAAATTTACAAAATTATTTCTGAATTAAACTTAATTTTATCTGATTTTAGGGCAATTTTCTCATTTTCCAGAGAATAATTAAAACAGAAACTAATTATTTAATTCTGGAAAAATGGAAAAACAAATTCAGCCCACACAGTGAATTGGCCCGGCCCAAATAGCGTGGAGAAAACGCGTGGCGGCAGGCCGTGAAAGTCCTGGGCCCAGGCCAGGAATTCTACGCGCGCGCGCGCGCTTAACCTGGGCCTGGGCCAGGAATGTGTACCCCCGCCTGTGCTCAAAGCGCGGCCTCTCAATCCTGGCCGTCGGATCTGATCCGACGGCAAGCCGTGGATATCACCCGTATAAAGGGCATCCGTTCGCCCCCCGGGAACCCTAACCCTCACTTTCCCCTTCCCCCGATCCCGAGCGCGAGCGGCGCGGCGCGGCGGAGCGGCGCACGGCGGCGGCCACCGGCGGTCGGCCGCCACTGGCTGGCTCGCCGGAGCACCACGCTCACCCGAGGGTGAGCGGGGCTCCGTCGAGCTGGCCCGTGGCGGTCAAACTTACCGACCCGAGAGCGGTCGCCGGCCCCGGCGAGCGGCGGCGCGGTCTGGCCACCGGCGAGCGGCGGCGCAGGCCAGCCACGGCGAGCGGCGGCGCGACGACCCGAGGTAAGACCTCGGTCCCCTTTAAAAAAAACTAGGGTTAGGGTTCCGAAAACCCTAACCCTAACTTCTGTTTTTTTTTGTTTGTTCTTACTCCTGTGTTCTTAGGGTTCTTCTGAGTTCTTATCCGAGGGGCTTGGGGTTTTCTTTTGGGGTCATTAGGGTTTGGCCGAAGCCAACAGGGGGTTTTTTTTTCTTCTGTTTTCCTTAGGTTGTACTTAGGGTTTAGCCGACGCTAAACAGGGGGTACTTAGAGTGTTTTGTCTAGGGTTTCATGGTGAAACCGAAGGCAACAGAGGAGTTTTAACTTAGGGTTTTCTTAGGTCATAGACTTAGCTGGTATTGTTGTACTTAGAAACACAGCAATGGCGTCGGATCAAGGGGTCCGACGCCTAAACCCTAACTAGCCTAAGACTAGAAAGGCTCTGATACCATTGATGGCACCTAGGTTAGATCTCTAGCCTAGGTCTAGAAGGGTTTGCTGAGTCTAGGTTGAACATGGCATATGTCTAGGTATAAACAGAGAGAGTAAGGGGTGTGTGTACCTTCACCGGAGGGGGCCGGAGTCGACGACGAGGATGCCATGGCGTCGGTGCGGCGAGGGAGGCTTCCCGCCGCTTAGCGCAAGTGTTAGATCGGGTCTGAGAATGTGGAGAAGGTGTTTGGGCGTGCAAGGTATCAGTACCTTGACGTCTGAGCCCTTCCCCCTTATTATAGCGCTAGCGGCAGGGGCCCCTCAACCATGGGTTGGTTGGGCGCCCCCGATCAGGACGCGAGTGAGACCAGAAGGGTCTGTTAGAGAGGTCCGAACTTAGTGCACATGGGGAGAGAGGGATTCAGCCCTCTCTCCCCGAGATCTTATCCTAACAGTTATCACATAACCTAATCTCTGAGCACCAAGCCTTTCGTAATCGCCGTCAAATTGCCACGGATTAGTACGTTGTTGAGTGGACGCAAAGAACTGCCAACTCCATGATATCATACGAGAAATAGATTAGCTAGATGAGAAACTCTTTTGAGCTAGATTCGGAGTGAGCTACACGATATCCAAGCTAGACAAAAGCATGAGAACGTCGAAGACAATGTACATACATGCATGCTCAATTAAATCTCATTTAATAAAATAGTTTAAATTCTAATTTTTAGTCCAAACTAAAAACTAAATCGCTCGATTAAATTCCGCCGATCCATCGATTCTGAGATCAGAAGAAAAGGAGAAGAGTTGGAGAGCAAAGCCCGCGAAAACACGAAAAGGCAAGGGGGGCACGGGGAGCAAACGTACAGCAACACACGGTAATCCATCGTTTGGTCGGAGTCGGAGTACCTGCATATCATGGCTTGTCGTGCGCTCCTGCTCGCCCTCTCTTTCGAGCTGTATTTTCCCCGTAGTTTTTAAGATCTCGCGACCAAACCCAATCTTTTTTTTGCTGGTTTTTTTTGGAATTTTCGAACGGCGAAAGATGTTCGGAACAGGTACTCCGCTGTTACGTCCACGTCAAAAGCAGGCACCAAATACAATAGGACTGTCGTTTCCCGAGGGGTCGGAACTGTGAGATCTAAAGATCGAATGTCCTTGGGATCAATAATTTTGCCCCCTATAAGAACCGCATTTTAAAATTTTGATATTCACGTCGTTTTCTTGCACCATCAAAATTTGAATTTGAACGCTGGAGTCACATTTTTGGAAATTCAAAAATCGAAACGTATAGTAGTATATTGGAGCACTAGGATGGGAAATGGGTCCCACCCGAACAGAAAGGGAAATCCCTCTCCATCCATACGTACGTGTGACCACCCAACCTCTTTCTTTTCTTCTCTTCTCTTTTCTTTTCTTCTCTTCTCGCTCTCGCACGCATTCGCATTGCTCGCGATTCCCAAATCCCAATGCCCCCTCGCAATTAGCCCTACGCCACCACTGCCAGTCGCCAATCGTCTCTCCACCTCCGCCTCCTCTCGCCTGCCGTTCCGTGCCATGTCGTCGTCGCATCCCCACGACGGGTCGTCGGCCACCTCCACCCCGCGCGCCGGCGGGGGCGGCGGCGGGAACCACCACGCGCCGCCGCTGCCCCCAGCACCGCATGGGAACGGGCAGGGGCATGGTGGCGGTGGTGGCGGCGGCGGCGGCGCGCACGTGAGGCTGATGTGTAGCTTCGGTGGACGCATCCTGCCGCGCCCGGGGGACCACCAGCTCCGGTACGTCGGAGGTGAGACGCGAATCGTAGCGGTTCCGCGGTCGGCCTCGTTCGACGTCCTGGTGGCCGCGCTCGCCAAGGTCGCCCCCTCGCTCTTCCCGCCTGGCGGGCCTTCCCCGGCCATCAGGTACCAGCTGCCACAGGACGACCTCGACGCGCTCATATCCATCACCTCCGACGACGACGTTGACAACCTCATCGAGGAGATCGACCGCTTCCAGGGCCTCGCCGCCGCCACCATCAAGCCACCACGCCTTCGCCTCTTCCTCTTCGCCTCCTCGCAGGACCACTCCTCGACGGGCACCTTCGGCTCCGTCATCTCCAGCGCAGGCGACGCCTCCTCCGACCAGTGGTTCGTCGACGCGCTCAACGCCCCAGCGCCGGCGCCCATCGGGCGTGGCCGATCCGAGGCCTCGTCGATCATGTCGGAGGTACCAGACTACCTCTTCGGCCTCGACACCAACTCCGACGAGCCCAGCCCCGGTCCCGGAGCCCGCCCCAATGTCGACACGGAGCTGGAGCACGGCGAGGAAGACGCGCTGGTTCCCGCGAGAGGCACCCCGCAGGCCCCGTACGTCACAGAGAGCGCACCATGGCCAGCCCCGCCGCCGCCGTACATGACGCAGCAGGTGTACTACGTCCCCATGCCCGCTATGCGTCCGGTCCACTACCTCGATCCGTCGGCGCAGGGCGGCTACATGCCAGGTCCAGTCTACCACATTATCGGTGGCGGCGGAGGAATCGAGGCCCGGGGAGATCTCTACTCGGCTGGTGGCGACGGCGGCGTCTACGGCGTCCCCCACCCCATGCAGCCGTTCCCGCCGATGATGTACGGACACGCGCCGCCCGGCTCAATCGTCTACTCGTCGGAGGGGAAGCCGCCGGAAGGTGGGTCCCACTACTCGTAGGCCCAAGAGGTGGCAGAGCAGAGCACGGCGCCTCCGCGTGAGCTGTTTCCTGAGCTGGTCCTCTGCTCGTGATTGCATATGCCTAAAAGCTACTAAGAATTTTGCATTGCCATGTCGTGATTTTTTTTTATCGTTTTTTGGTGGATTGCTGTATAGACGAGGGAGGTGGAAGGCGGATTGAATATTTGCAATTTTCGTAAGTGAAAATAGATTGAATAGTTATTATATGAGAGATCACATCTGCTGTGATTAGTACCAGTTTAATGTAATCTGGGATTCATATATTCTAGGTGGTTTTCTACCTGAGGAGGTCAAATTTTGTGAGCATAAGCTGGATCTTTGATGGATTATTACACTTATAAGCAGTTCTTGTGGTGTTTTTTTTTGAGCTTGTGGATGATCAGTCCCAACTTCCAATTTCCAAATGATTGTTGCACCGGAGAAACCACCGCTTTGATCCGGAGATCAATTTCGGGTTGTCGGTGCTGATCTTGTGTTTTGCTTGTTTCACAGCTGCCTGTCTTTTCATCTTTTTCGAGCAGCGTTCTAAGCTAGTGAACCTGGAGCGGCATGCAAAGAAAAAAATGTTCAGAAATGACTTACAAGAAAAGTAAACTTCGATTTCTGATGACAAAAGCTACTCCCATCATGTACATATCTGTATCATTTTCATGCAGATAGAAACTAGTCAACTTTTTTCTGAAGGTCAAAACAAATCAACTTCATGTAACTTGTCTGAAACAACGATCTTGATGTGCAATCTCATGTCCTGAATTCTCCAGGCTTTCAGTTTCAGAGTCCACTTCAGAAGGTATCATATTCAGAAGGCTTTCATCTCACCAGATAGAGAGTCCTCACAAGGGTTACTTATGCAATGAAAAGGTTTATGTTCTTTCATACAGTTGTGTGTACATATAATTCGGCAATTATGGGAAACAAGGTGCAAGTGCGTTTATAGCAGCGTTTCTCAGATGATACAGGGGACGTATAGCTACAAGATGGTCACTGATAACAGAAGTGAACTTTGCTGCTTCTGATGCTGGGCAGATGGAGCATGTGTGTGTGTATAGCTTAAGACCACCACGGGTTCTCGCCGGTCCTGAAGTCGGTCTCCACCCACGGCACGAAGAGCACCTTCCCGTCCTCGACGTCGGCGTGCACCAAGGCCAGCGACTGTATCAGAGACGGCGATTCAGTTCAGGAAGCAAATGCAGGAGGATCTTTTGATATCAAGGTCATCAGAAAGTTCACAGGAAGCCGGGACAGGGTGGTGGTGTTACCAGGGGAGCAGGTCCACGGACAACCCTGCCCTGGTTGTTGTACTGCGAGCCGTGGCAGGGGCAGATGAACTTGTTCTCGGCGGTGTTCCATGGCACGACGCAGCCGAGGTGAGTGCACACGGCGTTGATCCCGTAGGAGGCCAGCGTCTTGTCCGCCTCCACGACGAGGTACGTCGGGTCACCCTGCATCGTACATGTGCAGCGAGGAGCGAGCCATCAATCAGGCGATCAGGTTCGTCTGGCTGTCGTGTGCGCATGCAAAAGTGCTCTCACGCACTCACCTTGAGCCCTTGGGTGAGCGTGCGGTCGTTAGGGCCGTGCGTCTGGATCCACTCTTCGGCGACCACGTCGTTACCGAGCTTGTCCTTGGCGATCGTCCCACCGCCGGCGTTACCTGACCTGTGGAAGAAGACCATAACCACCAACTTAACCAGCATTAGCTGAGAGCCTGAGACCACCTGACATGCGAGCCTGAATCAGGGAGGCGAACGCGGTGGCGTCGATGGGGGGTGCTGAGGCTCACCCGGCGGGGACGAAGAAGGCACCGTAGGGGACGAGCATGCCGACGCTGGGGAGCGAGATGGCGCCCAGCAGGAGGAGGTTCAGCAGCTCGCGCTTGCCCATGTCCGGGACGCGGTCGGCGGAGATGCTGTTCGCGGCCTGGCATGTGATGGTCGTCGTCGTCCTCCTCGGGACGCGCTCCCTCCCGAAGCCCAGGCCATTGACGGGCTTGCCCAGCGACGCACGAGACCTGCAGAGCTGCGCATGCAACAACTTGTTTCAGGCTTTTCAGCTGACTGCTCGTCTGTTACAACATACAATTGCAGCAGCAGCAGCAGCAGCAATGGATACTCCACCGATTACAAGATGTTTCTAAGATATATACCTCAGGTTGTATATTGTAAACGGGATTACAGGACTACATAATTGCACAACGTATATTGTGAATCTGAATCTGTATATTACTCGCGCTCTCCAGCACAATCGTAGGGGTGAATCCAGACAACAAACATGGTAAAAAAGCTAGTGATTCTTCATTCTTCAACTTGTTCTACTTACCAACTGTCTGAAAAAGGCATTGTTCTACGGTTGCTACTCAGAATTGGACAACACAAAACCATGAAGGTTCAATTTAAATTTCTAGGTTTCCATCATGATTCACGACATAGTTAACAGATATCTGACCCATATCTCGCAGAACAAGGAAGAACACCGTAACGACCAGGCAGATCAAGATGCACACAACCAAGCATAGTGCATGCAGCAGCAAGAGGGAGAGTGCTGAGTACTGACCTGAGTAGGGTTGGAGGCGGTGGAGAGCGCGGTGGAGGCCATGGCTGCAGGAGGGTGGGTAGCTGGCTTAGCTGCGGAGCAGGGCGTGTGCGGCCTTCGTGTCCACAGCCACAGGCTTGCGGATGAGGCCCCGGGGGCGTTATATCTCACCGGCGCGAGTTGGGGGGCCGCGCCGCGCAGGCGATTGGTTGATGCGCAGCGACCCGGGCGGCAGAGCCACATGTTGCGGCGGCTATGGCTTGGCCGCCACACGCCCACGCCCCCTCGCCGGCTACCGCCTTATCGCCTACAGGACGCGTTTACCGCCGTCACGCCGTCACCTACCGGGGCGTGATTTTCTGGGTGTTTCCGTGTTTTTAAGCAACGAGATCGTGTATTCTAGACGAAGAGTATAACTTGTAATTTTGCGTTTGAGAGAAACGGGATGGTGAAGGCGCAGCTCATAGCGGATTACGAAGATGATGTCTCAAGTATTTCCCGATATACCATTTTGCAATCTATTTCCTTCGGGCAGTTAGCCTCGGTGGCTGGGGAACGTGGAGTTAAACTGGGTTGTTCTGATGATGAGATCAATCATAATATAGATTTGCTAAAAGTCAAGGAGTTGGCTCAAGCTCTAATTTTCATGGCGCCAAAAAAATTAACATTAACCCTGAGGTGCAGGGTCAAGTTTCTGGGTTGAGTGGTATTAAGTCTAGTTCGGGGGAACATAGTGTTGAGTTGTTAGAGGAAGAGGGGATCAGCTATTGATTTCATGAAAACTCTTTTCTAGAACATTCGTGGGTTGGGGAATAGTGGTAGGAAAAAACAGTTAATTGATTTAAAGTTCAAGTATCGCTTTGATTTTATTTGCCTTAAGAAAACGATTAGGGAAAGTTTTACCTCCCGTGAATTAGATAGTTTTTGCTCTACAAGGGACTTTTATTGGTTAACAAAACCTACTTGTGGTCATTCCGGGGGTTTATTGGTAGGAGTCGATCTTGATGTGGTGTCGGTCAAGAGTGTGGATTTGGGGGAGTTCTTTATTAGTCTAACGTTGGAGTTTAATGTATCCAAGATTTGTTGGGAATTAATCAACATTTATGGCCGAGTGAATGAGGATCTCAAATTGAGATTTATTCAACAGTTGACTGTAAAAGTAAATAATCTGAACATTCTTTGTATGATGGGTGGTGACTTTAACATGATTCGTTATCCTTCTGAGAAAAATAGAGGGGCCATTCACTGAAAGTGGTTGAGTGTGTTTAATGATTTTATCAATGATTGCGAGTTGCAGGAGATTGTTAGGATCGGGGGGAAATTTACTTGGTCTAATAGACAAGTCAATCCCACTAGAGAGGTTCTTGATAGGGTGCTGGTTTCTAATGGTTGGGATATTTTGTTCCCATTATCTTTGGTGAATACTTTGAATATGGTGGGTTCTGATCATTGCTCACATCTGGTAGATTTGGATAAAAAAATTGATAACACACAAAAAAAAAGTTTAGGTTTGAGAGTTCTGGGCTCCAATCTGTGGGCTTCAAAGATTGGGTTCTAAAAAATTTGCCTCAGAGGGGTCGCTTTAGGATTTTGAATTTCTGGAAAATACAAGGTAATCATCTGAGGAAAAAAATGTCTGGCTGGGGGCCTAATTTGAGGAAAAGAGAATATTTGGAGAAAGAGTCTCTTTTACAAAAAAAAAGTTCTCGATGAAAAGGCTAATATTTGTGATCTATCTGAGGTAGAATGGGAAGAGAGATACTTGTTGGATCATAAGTTGTCAAATGTTTTACAATCGGAAGCTGAGTTTTGGCAGAGAAGAAGTGGACAAAATTGGCTTTTGATGGGTGATGTCAATACTAGTTTTTTTTCATAAGGTGGCTACGTGTCGAAAGAAAAAAGGCTCTATTTTGAGATTGAAAGAGGATTGAGTGTTTTGCAAGAGAAAGATGAGATGAGAAATCATATTTACAACTTCTATAAGAAACTTTTTGGGGCTAAAGTGATGAACAATTTTCACCTGGTGGATTATTTTTGGAGTAACAGAAAGAGAGTAGATGTGAATGAGAACATAGAGCTCACTAGAAAATTCACTGTTGAGGAGTTGGATACTGCCTTTAAAGGGATTAAGGTGAACTCAGCACCTGGGCCTGATGGTCTATCGGTTCAGTTTTATAAAGCCTTCTGGCATCACTTTAGATGTCAGTTCATGGAGATGTTGGATGATATTTATAATGATACTTTAGATATCATTAGGCTTAATTATGGAATGATTATCCTTATTCCCAAAATCAAAGATGCATGTTCAATTTCACAGTATAGGCCTATCTGTCTGTTGAATGTTTGTTTTAAGATCATTACTAGAGTGTTGACTCTGAGGCTTACTAAGGTGGCTGATAAAATTATTGATACTTGTCAATCGGCTTTTATTCCTGGTTGGAATATCTTAGAAGTAGTCTCTCTACATGAAATTTTACATGAGGTTAAGACTTCTAAACAAAAAGGTTTGGTGTTGAAGTTGGACTTTGAAAAAGCTTATGATAGAGTTTATTGGGGTTTCCTGTTTAAAGTTTTAGCTAGAAAAGTCTTTATGCAGAAATGGATTGATTGGATGAAGATGGTAGTTTCTGGGGTAGAGTGGCCATTAATATTAATAGTGAAGTTGGGGGTTCTTTAGAACATACACGGGGCGAGACAAGGTGATCCTTTGTCACCACTTTTTTCAACCTTGTGGGGGATGTCATGGCAGAATTATTACTTAGAGCCAGAGAAAAAGGTTTCCTCACTGGTTTGGCCTCACATTTGGTTCAGGGGGTGTTACCCATTTGCAATACGCCGATGATACTATCTTAATGATGGAGTACTCTAAGGAGAATTTTGTTACTGTTAAGCTGCTTTTATACTGTTTTGAAGAGCTTTCTGGTTTAAAGATTAACTATCAAAAGTGTGAAGTTTTTGCCATTGGGGTTACTGATGCTGAAGCCAAAAGTGCTTCTGATATCTTCAACTGTAAGCTGGGTGCTTTTCCTATCTTATATCTAGGGCTGCCAATTAGTCATTCAAAACCATCTAGGGCTGACTTTGGGGTGGTAACTCAAAAGGTTGAGAAAAAACTCTCCACGTGGAAATGTGGTTATCTTTCTACTAGAGGTAGAATGGTACTGATTAATTCTTGTCTCAGCAGTGTGCCCTTATATAGCATGGGTGTTTTTCAATTATCAGAGTCAACTCACTGTCAGTTGGATAAAATCAGGAGTAGATTCTTTTGGAGAGGATTAGAGCTTAACAAAAAATTTCACATGATCAATTGAAAGACCTTGTGTATGCCTAAAGAGAATGGTGGTTTAGGTTTTGTAGATCCGAGACTTATGAACATGTCCTTACTTTGCAAATTGTTATTTTGGCTCATTGATGGCAAAATAGGTCTTTGTTTTGATATTCTCGAGAAAAAAATACTCTTTGGGGGTAGCTGTTTGGGGCTATCAAAGAAAAGGGTTCCTATTTCCAGAGTAAGATTATGAAGCTTTGAAATATGTTTCAAAAACATTGTGCTTTTAAACTGGGCGATGGTTGTGGTACTTTGTTTTGGGAGGACTCCTGGGGTGATCTTCCTTTAAAAATCAGATTTGCTCAATTGTATAACACCTGTTGTGACCCGAACGTGTTGGTTAAGAAAGTTTGTTCTGAAGGTTGGCTTGTTCACTTTAGAAGGGCTTTGAGTCATGAGGAATATTCGCAATGGCTAGATCTTAGGGCCTGGTGTAGTGACTTTCAACTTGCTGACTCTCCGGATCAAGTTATTTGGGTGCTTAACAAAGGGGGTTTCACTACAAAATCTCTTTATAATTGGTTGGCTTTCAGAGGTGTATGTGATGATACTTTTAAACACGTTTAGAAATGTGTTGTCCCTCTGAAAGCTAAATGTTTCCTCTGGCTTACTCTAAAAGGTAGGATACAGGTTGGGGAATCCCTGAAGAAGAAAATCTGGGCCAGTGACCCAGCTTGCAAGCTGTGTGGATAGCTTGAATCAGTGAATCATGCCATGTTTTCTTGTGATTTAGCTAGATTTTTGTGGTGTTTTGTAAGGGATGCTTTGAGTTGAGATAAAGTTCCAAGGGATCACCAAGATATTTTTGGGATTTTTGATCATGGGCTTAGTGAAAAGAAAAAGTGCGTCATTTTAGGGGTCTTAGCCGCTGGTTCATGGGCTATTTGGTTGATGTGAAATAATTTCGTTTTTAATAACACTCTGAGTCCCAATGTTCTCAGTTTGCCATTTAAAATGATTGGCTTCATGTCGTAGTGGAAGAGCTTGGCCTTGGTGCGTCGTTAGGGAGAGGTGCTAAGTGTCTTCGTATTGCTTTGTGCTCAAATCAATCTCTTGGGTGTGGCTGTAAGAAGATGAAGATGTCAAAGCTGGAAAAGTGATCATTAGCGCTTTGGTGGGGGAGTTTTTGTTAATGAGATTCTGCATGTTTCTTTGGTTTAAAACCTTTTATTCTGGTTGGTAGTATTGTACTGTGGTTTTGTTTGAAGTCTCTGGTAGGGATGTCTGGTGCTTTAGTTGTCTCTTGCTCTCGTGTTCTTAGCTGCCATGTTCTAGGGGTTAATCTTTGTGATGTGGTTGGCGCGTATGTAAGTTGGTAACCTTAGCGGACAACTTTGTTTTCTCTCTGGCTTTTAATCAAAGTCGGGCATAAAATCTTTTATACCTGTTCTCAAAAAAAGATTTATTTATTTTTAATCTGAAAAAACATGTAGAATGACACATTTACCCTTCAAATTTGTGCTCTCGCGTGCGCAATACCTCTAGGCAGGATTTTGTAAGGTAGTGTTCCATTGTTTTAACCAAATTCATTCACGGTGATTCAGTACAATTTTGAAAAACGAATCTATATGCTCTAGATGCTGAATCATTCCATACGGTAAAAACAAGCGAACGATATATTAAAAATATGCTTGTATCAGTTCATTCATAACTATTTCATCCTGAATCAATCTATTTGAAACCATTTCATATTGTTCAATTTCATTAAACAAACCAAACACTACTAAGCCTATCAGTTTTACAATGAATTAACTTTCGAACAAGAGCAGCAGAAAACAAACATTAGCATCGTGTATGTAATTAGTATCTGTTCAACGTCAGTCATTTCCAATTAATGTACTAAGGGTCTGTTTGGATCCAAGGGGCTAAAGCAAAATGACTAAAAAAGAGCTAAAATTTTAGTCAACCCCTGTTTCGATCCAAGGGCTAAAGCATTTATTGATGTGTATAATGACTGAAATATCCCTCATTTATTGCTCTTGTTTTTCATGCATGCATGCATGGTGGAGGCATGGGTAGAAAAGGAGCATTTTAGCCCCTCTTTAGCTCCTCCTTAGAGTTAATGGGCTAAAAAGTTTTAGCCCCTTTTTAGCCTTGGTGTTTGGATTTTTAGCCCTTTTTGCTAAATTTTAGCCTTGAATCCAAACACCCTCTAAAACGCCAAAACCATGCAGAATTCTCGCAAAAGAGATAGCGTCGATCCTGCTGCACGTGGAGGTGGGTTGGAATGCAAACGTAAAAAAGGGGCAAATATGTCATTTTTTGTGATTGGAAAATAAAACTGAATAAAAACAATGAAAAGAGCAAAATGATAAGTTGCTCATGAAATAGATAGTATTTTTACAAAACAAGCAAAACCAAAAGTGATAAGGTACCGTTTTTCTCATATTAAACTAGCGATCCACCATGTTGATTCTGTATCCACTACTATCAGATCGGGAGTGAAGTTCAATTTCAACTTACGAGTAACCTTTGTGATTAATGGGTGGACGGGTGAAGTGGAAGTGGAACCGCATGTAGCCTAGCCCACGCAGGTTAAGGCCGAAATCGCCGCACGCCGTGCCAGCCGATCCGGTTAACCGCATCTAGCCCACCACTACGTATGTACTCGTCGCGTTGAGCTGCGGCCCGTGCGTTCAAGTGGTCCGCGCGGCGACGGCATGGAACCGGCCGTGGAGTTTGGAGGTCCGGGGAAAACGTGCCGTCACGTTGGGCGTCTACACAAATAAGCTGCTAGTTAATACAATCGAATCATATCGAACTAGAACTAGAACTTCAAGTATATCCGGTTTTTGCGTTCGTTCGTTCGTTCGTTCGTTCGTTCGTTTTATATTTTTAGTTTGGTTTGTAGACATGAAAAGCCGAACGAAACCAGAAAATTATAATATATTGAATTATTATATAGTTTTAATTTTATCTTACTTACCGAATGATATTTTAATAGAATAGTCATAATATATTTTGATTAAAACCGAAATCAAAAACTGAATCGAATAGTAATCACAAGGAGTTCATAACGAGGGTTTCGTGATGGTGTTTCATGGTATTAATTATCATGTCACATCATATTTTTTGCTCATATGGTATTCATTTAACGAAGAAAGAGAAGAAAGTAGTGTCATTACTATGATATGGTGCTAACCCATTTGAAGACGGGTGAAACGAAATGAAACGCCCATTGAGAGCCAAATCGTTTATCGGGGTATTTCATGAGAGCTAGTTGTGTTTAATTAAATGAACCGGTGTAATTAAATGTAGCTAGCTCTAATGAAATATCCTCTCTCTAATGAAACGATTTAACTCTCAATGGGTGTTTTATTTCGTTTCATCTATTTGGGAAACGGGTTAGCACCATGTCATGGTGATGACACTATTTTTTTCTTTTTCCTTATTAATTGAATGTCATGTCAGCAAAAAATCTGAAGTGACATGTTAATTAATACCATGAAACAATTCATAAAACATCCATTGTGAATAGCCTAAAAATAGATGTGGGTGTTTTTGTATAAGAATAAGAAGAAAAATAATGTGATTCGTAATTCGTAATGCGTAAAGGAAGAGCGTTCAATCTGCCGTCACCTGGTGATCGAACGGCGTACGAACGCGCTCGCGCGCCACGGGTAAGGCTGTAATAATTGTGCCGCCTGCATGGGGTGAAAAGGGATGGCGCGCGCGGCCACGCGTAGGGGCCCCGGGGGACATGCACCCCTCACACACACACACACAACGATCGACCGGCCGGTCTCTCCGACGAACACCGGAACACGATCATACGCCGGTAACCAGGCATGCAGCAGCAGTCCAGCACCATCATACTGCACCATGGCATGCACACCCAGATCAACCAGAAGCTACTACATACAGGCCAGCCATGGCCACATCCTTGTTGCATGCATGCCTGGCTCGGCGGATTATTTACAGCCAGCCAGCCAGCCATGCAATGGAGACAGCAGATCGAGCTAGCTAGCCCCACAAGTGTACATATCATATTATCATGCACCAGCTGCCTGCTCTATACGTACTCGATCGAGTCGATCCGTTCCTGCTCCCGGCTCGATCTTGTCGTCGTCGTCCTACCTGCAGCCTGGGGCAGGCCATTATCATATCCGGTCGATCTCATTCATGCGCATGCAGTACCCTCGCTGCCATTGATCTCTCCTGCGGCATCATGGATTCATGGCCACTGACAGCATGTGCACCGGCCGGCCGTCTCGCTCCCCCTGTTGCAGCTAGCTAGCGATCTCTCACAGCCTCGGTGAGTACGTCTCGTACCCAATTGCCTCCTGTCAGTATAATGATGAGTCGATGCACGTTGTCACTACATGCATCTTGCTGCAGCTGAGCCAGCTAGCATGCATGCATGAACCTATCTGCAAATCACAAATGAGCCGCCTGATCGATCATGGAACGAATAACATACATACACTGCACGTATGGGTGGGTAACTAATCCCAGCCCGCTATCTGCCTGCACACCTGCTGGACCCGTCGCTTGTTCAGATCCGATCTGAATATATATACACGTATGCATGCATGCCTTCAACTCTCCATTCATCAATGCTGTACTCCACTCCCCATGCATGATGTGCAACCAAGCAATACATTGCAGGATCGGCCGTACCAATAATCCTGCGACTGCGTACTACGTACTCCTTCCATGTCGCTGCTGCATGCATGTACCGATGTACGGCTCGATCGATCGATAGACCAACAATGCAATGCACTGCAGCTAGCGTAGCTAGCAGCAGCGACACGGAGGGGAAAAGAAGTAGGGCATGCATGCAAAAGCAAAAGCTTCTTCTAGCTTAGCCTTGCTAGTTGCTAGGCCAATGGATTTGAGGGGGAGGTCGGAGGAGTGAGGACGGAGATGGCGAGCCTTTCTCTTGCACCTATGCAAAGTGCTCGTAGAAGGCATGCATCCATCCATCCATCCACAAAAGCAGGCTGCAGGCAAGGCCTGCGCGCCCAAAGCGATGGAGATGGCCATCATTTGGGCCTTGCTTCCAGTTGACCAGAGTAAAAATATGAGCCATTATTATTTATACGTGAGATAGGTAATATTTATTTAGCAGGAGAAACTATGGAATAGAAGATGATAAAATGTCAAACGATTTTATACTTTAGAAAGAGTTGATAAGACTAAAACGGGGGAGGCAATCGATCATCTTCCTTGTATAAAAGGAATTTCTTGTGGTTTGACATCTTGTCCAGTGTTATTGTGTGTCATTCCTCGATACTTATATGTTATATAATTAAGCTAACACCAAAAAGTATGAGGAGTACGTAGCAGCAGGTGGTGGCCACTAGCTACTTGGTCACTCATTCGGACAATCCTCCGGTTGGCTGGCTGATCGAGCAGCTAGCTAGCTAGCGAGTGGCGAGTGTATCAAACCAAGCTGTGCAAGTGATCGACACGGCAAAAAAGCAAAAGGCAGCACGATGCAAATGATGAGGCAGCTGCCTTTCTGTCGCTGCCCGCAGCAGCGTGCCATCCAGCAGGTTGAAACGATTGTGATGGCGTGCGAAAGATAAGCAAGCTCGATCTGGTCTCTTTTCACAATTAACTTAACCCAGCTCTAACTGATCAGACGTACGCTAGCTGCAGTGGAAGAAGAAGAAGAGGAGGAGGAGAAAGGGATGGAAGGGAAACTAAAGGGGTTTTGGAATGTTCTCTGGGCCTCGTCTGCTGGCACTTTGACACTACAGCTCCAATCCTGGGACATCCTGGCTGGGTTTTCGCCATGGCTGCACCTTTTCATGGAGCCAGGCCAGCAGCCGTATGGGTCGCATGTGTTCAGCTATCCGGTACGTGGCTTTGGCTTCCGTTGCATATCTAGTCTGCAAATAAAGGAAAAGGATCGAATGCGTGCTAAAGGCTAAAATATGCTCGATGACAACCAGCTTGTATGCATTGAAACTGACAACAGTGGGAAATGCGTGCTCTTTGTAATGTACATCATTTGTGTTTAGTTAAGCTACAGATTTTGAAAAAAAAATGTGATTTATGTGTCAGCTGAAATTTTCATGAGGTTTCAAAAATCTGTTACAGTTATGAAAAACAATTACTAAGTTATAAAAAAGCTATAACGTTATTTAGTTAGAGTAACTGCGTGTGACTCTATAAAGCTTGGGGGCTATTTGGATGACAGGGGCTAAAGTTTAGCTCCCATCACATCGGATGTTCAGATGCAAATTAGAATGAATAAACATAAGTTAATTAAAAAACTAATTGCAGAATCTATAGGCTAATTCTCGAAACGAATTTACTAAGTCTAATTAATCCATTATTAGTATATTATTACTGTAGCACCACATTGTCAAATCATGAATTAATTAGGCTTAGTAGATTATTTTCACAAATTAGCCTAGAGGTTTTGTATCTTTAATTATTCTAATTAGTATTCGAACATTTAATGTGACGAAGGATAAAGTTTTAGCACGCGGTTACCAAAGGGAGGCTTAATGAGAGCAAATGGCGGTAGAGCTAGTGGATGTAGTAAGTAGGTTCAGTGTTTGTGTGTCCTTGCCGACACCTGACATCTCGATGTGGAGCAATAATCTGGGGAATCCTTTATTCCCACATTGATCTCTCCTTTGCAAATCTTTTGGCTTCCTTCCAAGCTAGCCATTGCTCTGCTCCACATGGGCTCCTTCTCCTTCAGCCTTCCCACTACGGTCAATGCCGCATAACTGAAGGCCATTGCCTGTCTGCCACTCACACATGCAACTCCTTCTCAAGTTTCTACACATCTTTTGCATCCATTTGCCATGGAATAAGGTTACGTTTGGATATAAGGGCTAATGCAAAGTGACTAAAATCAGTGACTAATTTTTAGTTACTCCTTGTTTGGATCCAATGACTAAACTAGGGGCTAAAGATTTTATTGCTATACAGAATGACTCAAATGACATCTATTTATTGCTCTTTACTTTTATGCATGGTGAGGATAGAGGTGGGAAAATGAGTATTTTAGCCCCTCTTAGCTCCTCCTTAGAGGCTAATGGGATTAAAAAAATTTAACACCTTTTAGTTCTTGGTGTTTGGATCTTTAGCATATAAAGTGACTAAATTTTAGTTAGTTCGCTTAAGCCCCTTGGATCCGAACAGACCCTAATAATACAATATTTAAGTCATTTTTACACTACTGATCTATTAGAAAATTACTGAAAATATGCTTTTATGGTATGGAGCGAGATAAATTTCACATTATCTTAAAATCATTCGGGTTATATTTGGTTCAACTTTTCCATCAAGTTTTTTGGTTAAAAAGCTGAAAGTTGAACCAAACAAGTTTATGACAAACAAGGGTCCATTTGGTTTGAGAGCGAGGATGAATAGAATGATCTTTTCCATGAATTTAGGAATGAGATGATACAATTGATGTGTTTGGTTAGATGGACGGAATGAGATAATTTTTTGTTTGATTAGATGTATATAATTTGGATGAGATAAGCTTAAATTTTAGTAAGAGTCACTTGTCAAATATATTTTTAACGAAAATATAATCGCATGAGATCTTATTTTATAGATTAAATTATAATTAATACAATTATGTAATTAGATCATAAATTGGATAAATAATTTGGGAGTAAAAACATTTGAATATTTATAAACGAAAAATTAAATGTGTAATAACCAATCAGGAGACGACACATCATCTTGTCCAATATATATTGGATGAGCTTACCCAGAAAAATTTCATGAATCTCTACATCCACCATATTGAAAGAATATTCTTCTTGATGGTAATCTCATTCACATTCACTCTCCAACCAAACAGCTGACTAGATAGAATAACTCTATCCCATTTAGGAATATCCAAACGCATCCTAAGCTTCCTCAAAAGTTGCAACTTTTTTTCATGTACAAACTTGCGAACATGTGAAAGTTGTTCTCGCCATAACTTTTAAACTTCACAAAACCACTCCTTTAAAAAGTCACGATCACCCTAATTTTTTGGACGACTCACCATAGTTTTTTCGCATCTAATTTATACTAGTACGAGGATTATAATACACAGGCTTTCATGGACGCACACATTTCAGAGGTACAAAAGAAACAAGCTACTGTACTAGCGGAACAAGCGCTCTGGTCCAAAGAGACCGAGAGCACACACATGCCGTACTCGGTGCTCACGGGACAAAAGAAAAACTTTTGCGCGGCCGCGGCCGCAGCCGCAGCCGCAGCTGCATGCATGGGAGACTGTGAAATCACTCGGTAATCATTAATCTCGCCTGTGTTTGTGTACACGTTACACTATCAAAGGTGCACGCTGCACAACACGCAGGTTTTGTTTTTTAAATAAAAAAATGCCGAATTTAAATTGTGAAAAGCGTGTGATAAAAATTTAGTTCTAGATACGAGTAATTTAGTTTTATATTATGTGGTTTGTTCAATTTCATAATCTAAAAACACTAGCCGTACGTACACAGTTTGAAAGTAAAAGTAAGAGCAGTACACATATTTGCCGTAAGAGCAGTCCTAGTAATCTCCTAGTCATAAGGAATGAATTGTACTGGAGTACGTTTATTTCAGTTTTAAATTATAATAATCTAATCAGCTAAGAATAAGCTTGTTTACATTTTTGAACTTAATTTTTGTTGGGATATAACCCCGGGTACACTTTCGATTGGTTTCCGCATCGACTGTATAACAATCGGTTACATCCTGAAGACTGATGCCGAGGGGCCCCGATTCCCTCAACACCTGCACTCGGGGAGCCATCTCCCGGGTACCGATATTCCAACAGTCTGCCTTAAAAGGCCTGGCCGTCATCAATCATCACGAAGGTCGTCATTAATTATAATGGTTATTCTTAACAGTTATCACCCATTATTTGATTGTTTTCTCAGTCATTAGTAGAGTAATTCATCATCATTTGTAACCCTTGATCTCTCTCATATAAATGGATCGGGGGTAGACAAAAGAAAAAAAGGAAAGTAAGCTCTAAAAAGCTAAGTCAAAAAGATAACCCGATGGCAGAATCATATACATAGGAGCATAACTATTATTCTCCTAAAGGCCTGAACATGTATAAACTTATGTGTCCCCTCTTTTTTGCCTCCTTCGTCAAGGTAATCATCGTCGATGTAATCATTGGTTCAGCTTCGTGACTTTGCTTTCTATCTCTACATAAATCAAACTGTAGGCTATTGTTGTTACCACGTAACGGCAATTTTACATTTAATTTAGGGTTTTCTTGTCACTTTTTTATTCATCAACATTGACTTTTAAAAACGAATAGTAAAAGTACAAAAATCCTAACCTAAAATATTTTTTTTAGATTTAATTGACTTTGGAGTGAGCCGTCCTGTCAATCTTGAGCCCTTCACCGCCAGTACTATCATCCATTTCATGTCAATCGCACGATATGTTCCGGATAGCACAGCTTCCTGACCAAATGCCAGAGAACGGATTATGCCCCGTTTCGACCAAAGTAATGAGCGAAGCAGCATTTATTCGACAATAGCTATACGAAAAAAATGAAATGTAACAAAGTTCTAAAAACTTTGTTTGGAAAAAAAGTTAAGCAAACTAAAACTACTTATGTAACTATTCACGTGTATACTTAGAATAAAGTTAATGATTTAGCTAGTAGTTGTTTTTATACTTGTGTCACGACGTCATGTCACGTGTAACCGATTTAACAACCCATTTATAGGGGAGTGAGTGTAGAGTTTTTAAGAGGTAGCAAGAGATACAATAATTTTAGTGATAAGTTTAGTACTTTTTACCTCAAACACTCACTGTACAAAACTTAATACTAAACTCTAAAATTTCCTCTTAGGTAGTAATTAACCGTATAATTATACATTTAACATGCGATCCAAATCATCATTTCACAATTTTTTCGAAACATACGCATCAATGGGAATGTAAGCTTGCAACCCGTTTCTCTTCTCTCTTCGCTCTCCATCCCCTCTGTCTTAGCATTAATCTGACATGGTAACTTTTCCAAAGCGTTTATACCACCTTATTATACTTGATGTTTGCTCTTAAATAAAGTTGAGAAACCTAAAAAAACTTATATTATAAGGAAATACTTTTACTCGGACTGAGCGCCTACAATTAGCAGAGCAAAAGATCATCGTTGTCAACGATCGGTGCGTGTCCACAGGGTTAATAAGAAACCATTAATCATATCCTGCAGCGGAGGATGCGACACGTGCAAGCAAGCAATGCCCAGAGCCAAGCGAGCACGGCTATTTTTGCAGCCAGCTTTGCGATTCGCGCTGCGATCCTTGGCCCGCCCGTGCAGGCGAGCTCGCTAACCATCCGATACAAAACTACAAACCCGTGCAAATCTACGCCGCAAATGACGAAACGATTCACGAGAGGAGGCCGTCGCTGTCTGCCAGGGGCGAATGTGTAATTTTGCACGCCGGGGCCGTGTATCAATTCGCGTGAGGATGGGGGGTATTCTACCGTGTTCTAGTCTTCAACACTCCCCGGAATTTTACGCGTGTTGATCGAGGTCTGTTTGGTACTCCCTCATTCTCATTATCTCCATCATATAACAATTTGACACGATCATCAAGACGAGAGATATGGAGCTTAAATTCTCTTCGTATGTTGTGTTTCTTGTTTTGTTTTTCCGCACTCTCAACATACATGTGCATGTGACAATGTGGAGTACTAGTAAAATAAGAAACAAAAGCGGAAGTCAAAACTATGCATGTAGACTCTAAATCAAATCACACATAATACGATATACTACTTTAATGACTTAACTATTAGATGATGTAGATTGTGGAAAAACTGAAAAAACGCTTAAATGATGGAGATAATGGGAAAGAGGAAGTATGTTTTAGTTCTTCAATAAAGGATTTTTACAAAAATAAAACTAATTTCTGTGAAAATTCTGGAAATTTTCTATGTTCCAAAAATGTCCAAAAAGTCCGTAGGATGCTTGAGATAATATGATTTATCGGACAAACCGTATTTGTTAAATGCATAACAAGTTAGTTTCCGACGGTTGATTAAGAGTCTGCTTGTTTTATCTTATGATTATAACTTATTTTCATAAACAAAAATAGACATGTCAAATTATTATGCTAGCCTATTATAACTCAAGAAAGTATATTATGACGATTCAATAAAATGATGCAACCTAGATTTGAGGAAGTTAACTCTTTTTTGCTTTTTTTTCTATACAATGCAGCATTTCACATTGAAATATCCAAACAAATTTTACATTTCAGATTCCACAAACACATTCACAAATCAAACAAATCCACATTCACAAACAATTCACATTCAAAGTCACATTCACATTGAAATATACAAAATATTCGTGTTAATGTTGACAACATCATATTTGAAGAAATAGAAATACATTGTAGTTTGTACCACGCTATTTCATACACCTTCATTCCGTCCTCGAGGAATTTGTGCCCGACCCTGCTCTCTACATTCTTTCTCTTTGAGTAGAACAACACATTCGAGCTATGAACGAGGCCTTCAATCTCATCAAACCAAATATTAAGTATCATGAGATAACAATTAGGCATATGAAACTACATTCTTGTCAAAAATATATGGCGTGATGAGAGAGGTACAGAAAGATGCATCAAGAGAAACATTGCTGACCATGATGATTTCACCAGGTCCATCATCACTGCCTTTCTTGTGCTTGGACTTCAACAAAAATGTTAAATGTTCAACCTACTGCCTCCCTCAACTTGATAGGGACTGAAGGCTGATGTTGTAAACCCTCAACTACTCAATCTAGGGATTTCAACCATTCTGAATTAGTCTATGTAAACCCTCCGAACTGCCTAAAGAAAACACAACAGTTAGTAGTGGGTGAGGGAGACAACCATTGCAATGCCACACAGTTGGTGGGCTCTAAAATTCTAAACCTCAATGCAAGGATGCATCTCTAGCGACACATAAGAGCAGAAAAACAAAACAGAAAGAAAGGAGGAGATTAGAATGGGATCAGAGTAGGGGAAGCGACACGAATCCCTGTAGGCGCGGTGGAGAAGGTCGCGAGCGGCTGGCCCCAGACGCTATTGGTGCTCGCTGTGCCGGGGCACCAAGATGGAAAGAGGGACGCCATCGCGCCGTGCAACGTCGCCACGACAACCATCTTCGCCTTCCCCCTTACTATTCCATTGGGCGTCGGATGGAGGTGTCGCCCGATGGGCGGAGACGATGGCCATTGGTGCAAGGCGAGGCAGCGGCCGGCAGGCGTGCGAAGGCGGTGGTCGGTGGGTAGAGGCCAGCGGGCAGGAGGGTTTAGGGTTTTTCAGAGAATTGAAGGTGTCGACACTGGAGGCGAACTTGAGGAGGTCGATGACACATCCATTTCTATCGTCAGGTAACTTCTGTCGGTTCATCTAGGTTGATGGAAATTACATAATTTCCATCGGCTTTCGAAAATGCCTATAAAAATTAAAAAAGCCGATGAAAATTTACTTTTTTCTTATAATGTCTGCTCCTTTTTGATCCAACGAGTAGCATTAGAGACCCGTTGAACAAGGCATAAAGCTGTGTAGTTTACGCACAATGTAATTTTTCATATGCACTTCTAACAGGTAGTTTGAGAGATTGGAACTAGAAATACCGATGAGCTTATGGTCGGGTGGAGCATGAAGTAACGTTGGTCGTTATCGAGTAGATCTTGTAGTGATGTCTGCCACCATTGATAGAGCTCGAAATGAGAATAGTAAAGATCAAGTAGAGAGAGTAAGGGGGAGAAGTTATAGAATGATTGAGAGTAAAGACTAAAGAGAGGAGACGAGACTTTATAATAGTGTGTATAGGTTTTCAGGCTATTGTTCTTCTGCCTGCCCAAATTTTCAAAAATTTTCATATGCATTAGTCTTTAGTAATGGATCTAGATATTTACGGGTCACTAAAGATAGGTCTTTAGTGATGAGTTTAGGTATTAATGCGTCACTAAAGATAGGTCTTTAGTGATGGGTCTCAACGTTGTTCGTCACTAAAGATCAGTTTAGAATTTTGACAACTCATTAGTGACGGACATCATTAACATCCGTCACTAAAGATAGGTCTTTAGTGACGGTTGTAAACATACCCATCACTAAAGGTATACTAGTAACGTGTGTCTTTTATTCATCACTAAAGTTCATTTGCGTGGCAGGTCATATTACTTTTGGCGCATCGTGGTCTAGATGATCTTGGTGTTAGTTGAGTATAAGATCTCTCGTAAAATTATTTGGGAGACCTGAGAGCAAGCTCACCTATTGGGAGTAAAGAAGAGCCACTCGCTCATGTGGCACGCATGCCTTGTGTGAGGGTGATCGACACTCTTATGTAAAGTGCTCTAATGAGCAGTGAATATTGTTCATCTACAGTACCATCCATACAAAACTTGCTCCGCCAAGTTTCATTTTCTCTTTCTCTTTTTAGCTTCGCAATTGCTTATTTGTGTGTTGTTATCTCTCTTTTATTGTAATACCTAGCCTTTGCATGTGACTATAATAGAGTTAGCACTAGCTTACAAAATAAACTTGGCACACGCTATGTTTTGTATGTGTAATTCCGTTTCTCATCTTATTTATTTCTACAAATCTTATTCACTCACACCAGGAAATGTTGATCCTTTCAATCTATTCTCACCTACTACGCCCAACCACACTAATAAGGACACATTTGTTTCAACTTTACCTTGTAACAACACAACTTACAAAAAAAATAGGTTAGATCAATTTAATGGATTGTTATAATATGTATTCTAGATTATAATAAATGATATAATAAGCTGGTTTATTTATTTTAGCCTATAAAAATAAACTAGATTATTATAATCTCTAACTGAAACAAACGAACCTTAAAACAAAAGCTTTGTTTTGATTAATGAGATGATATTTTGGATTAATGAGAGAATATTTAATTTGCGCGCAGAATGTTAACAGGATGCATGTCGCATTTGACAAAATTTGTCGAGTATTGAAATTTTAAATGTTAGTGGGTACAAAAATTTGCCTAAGGATTTTCTACGTAGTTATCATTTTAGATACACTGATTTTCATGATGAGGTGCTCTTGTGTGTCAGATTGTGAATATTTATGGAACTACTCCCTATGTACCTAAATGATTTTATTTGTACCTTTCAGCTTTAAAAAAATTCTAACTTATTATATAATCTCACCATTCTAAAATATAATAAGTTTAACTTTAAATAATTATCATGTGATTAAGTGAATCAAGTCTAGAAGTTGTATATGTACATTGGAGGTGAAAATTTAGTTGAGGTACATTTTCTGAAACAATATTGATAGTTATGAAAAAGATAATATAAGCCGTGAAAAAATTACAAAGTTATTTTGTTAAAGTAGATATAGAGTGATTACATAAAGTTTAACAACAAGAATCAACGATCATATACCTAAATTTAAAGTAAATATAATAAGTCATGCGTAATGATGAAGGGTTAGATAATGCAAAATGTAAAGTTTATAATCTAAGGATAAGTAACATTCAATGTATGTAGACACAAAGTTGTGGTTGTTTTATTGAATACTTATTTGGTTCAGTTTTTAAATGAGAAGTTATTTAGTAAAGCCAAATCAAAAACAATAATAGCTAGATTGATAATATATTCATTAATTATCTTCCCTTGAAATTAATCAAAACTAGAGAAATTTAAACCGCAAAAAATTTATAAGATTTTTCTGAGCTGTCAAAAAGCCGGATGAAGCCATGGAGTATTGCGCAGTAGAGGCCTACAGGGTCTCCCACAGGCGTCATTGTGAGTCAGTGACAGGTGGGCCCCAAGAGGAAACTTTCTTCTTGTCTCCCTCTTCTCCCCTTGCCCCTTCGTCTTTCCTCCTCCTCCGCCGCGATCTTTACAGAAAGAACCCTAAATCCACACCTTTTGTACCACTGTCCCCGACCCCCCCGCCCCTTGCTATTAAACGCCATCTCCCCACCAGACAGGGCACAGGGGGCTAGTACTAGCACTGCGTAGCGGCAATGGTGGCATCGTCTTCCCCGTAATAAAGCCAGCACTCGCGGTTCTTGGCGTGTTGCGGGCATTCTTCCGTTCTTCCTCGTACGCGCGCGGCCGGCCATGGACGTGGCGCGGGAGGAGGAGGTCCCGGCGGCGGCGGCGGCCTACGAGTACGAGTTCGACCTCGAGAACCCCTTCATCAGCCCCGCCGACGAGCCGATCGCCAGCCTCCTCGACGCTGAGGGCTACCACGCGCCGTCCGTCCCCGCCGCCGCCTCGGCTGCCCGCCGCGAGGCGGCCGGCTTCATCTTCAAGGTGCCCGGGTAAACCCCCCTCGCGCTTGTTTGTCTTCTCCGACCGTTGTTGATTTCAGTGTGGTTCTTTTCCCCTGTTTATTGATCTGATCAGAGCCTTGTTCGACGTCAGGTGAGATACGACGGCGGGCTGGACGTCCGCCCTCTGGTCGCCTACCTCGCGCTGAACTATGTAGATCGCTTCCTCTCCAAGCGCCAATTGCCCGTAAGAACGCGTAGTACGGGCTCTTTCTGCCATGATTTTTCCAGGAATTCGCTCTGATCTGATCCCCATGGTTCCCTGCAGTGCGCGCACAAGCCTTGGGCGCCGCGGCTGCTCGCAATCAGCTGTCTCTCTCTCGCCGCCAAGATGCAGCGCGCCGCCGCCATCTCCATCGCCGACATCCAGGTACAATCTAACGAGCATTTTCCGTTACGCGGTTGCGATTTTGTGGGAGATTCGCCCAGCGATTACTGAAACAGCGGCGCGTGTGTCACCGTGGTGTCCGGTCCTGTTGCAGAGAGGCGAGGACTTCGTGTTCGACGAGGCGACCATCCGGCGCATGGAGCGGATGGTGCTTGGCGCGCTGGAGTGGCGCGCGCGCTCCGTCACGCCGCTCGCCTTCCTCAGCTTCTTTCTCTCCGCGTGCTTCCCGCAGCCACGGCACCCGGCACCTGCTGACCTCTATCAAGGCGCGCGCCGTCGACCTCCTCCTCCGCGTCCAGCCTGGTACGTCCGTCGTCGCCATGCCGATGCCACGGTGCTCTGTTAGATTCAGAGCATTCTAGTACTCAACCATTGCTCCGGTGCATTTTGAAGAGGTGAAGATGGCGGAGTTCTTGCCGTCCGTGGCGGCCGCCGCGGCTCTGATAGCCGCCGCCGGAGAGGTCGCCGGCGCCTACCTCCCAGCCCTCGAAGCCGCCGTCGCCACTTGCCCCTTTGTAAATAGCGTGAGCATGATTTTATAATTTTTCTCCTAAACCCCCTTAATATCCTTTTAATTAACAAAACACCCTCTCATGCTATTTTCTTTTCTAAATAAATAGAAAGAATTATATATTAAAACCGAGAAAATAGAGTATTTACTACTTTTTAGTATTTTAAAATATCGTTAATTATCACAACGCTCGGGATAAAACCGCTCGACTTTTGAGATATTACCACGAGGCCCCTCTCTAGAAGTGATGCTAAAATTTGCCTCGTCTTCCTACTTCCTTTGCCGTTGCAGGAGAGGCTGCGAGAGTGCGGCGAGGTGATGGCGGCGGCCTGCGGCGTCGGGCACGGGTGTACGGCGGCGACGTGCGCCGACACGCCGGTATCGGTGCTCGGCCACCACAGGAGCGCCAGCTCGGAGAGCGAGCGGACGACCGTCGGATCGGCGGCCAACATCGGCGATGCGAAGAAGCGCTGCATAGGCCACCTCCGCAGTGGGGGTAGGCGGCCTGAGAGCGATAGGATTCGGCAGGGGCTCGGACAGCTGAGGCCTGAGAGAGAGAGCTGGAAATTTACTCTTGCCCTACTCCTTTTTTTTTCAATTCACCTTTCCCTTTTCTTTTCGATTCTTTTTTCTCTTCTGTTTTAAATCTTGTCGAGGCAAAGCTGGAACGGAGAGAATTGTTGGTGGTATCTGGTCATTTTATTGCCCTTTTTTGCTATGGTAGTTTAGCTTAAGCGGCAGGAATGCATGACTGGAATGTTAGGGGGTTGGATATATTGAGCTTAGGGGTGCAAAATAAAAAATATTGCTTGTTACTGTTCCATTTTGCCTTTTTTTGCTGTGGGTAAATCATATTTTCTGGTGAGTCAGAAATGCTAAAAATATTTTTTTGTGTGTGTGCTTGAGTGCTGACTGGAAGATTTCTCTGGAAAAATAGTAATATGTGGGATTAATTAGAGGAGTGAAATATAGGGAGAAAATCCAGCGAAGAGTAGTCAACGCAGCTACGGAGGAATGCGACGTGTCAGGGCTGAGGGAGGCAGCCTTGTACTTTACCTTTCGGGGCTGAGCAGCCGCTGGATGCGCGCCACGTGGAGTCACGGCCGCATCCCGCCCTTGCCGTGCGGCCGCGCTGTCCCCTCGCGTGGCCCTCCCGCCTATTGCATGCGCCCTGCATGGTGCTGTACACGGCAGCTAATCCATACATACGTACGCACACACTGTGGGGGTATATCGTATCCGTACGTCGTTACGACTTACGGGTACGCCGAGCCATACTGTGTCCTGTCTGTCTACGCGTATTGTTTTGTACACGAACGCCACACCCTGACAAGTGGGACCCGGATTCTTGCCTAGCTTCTAGGGGTTGTTGGGTTCACCGTGGATTGATTTCACGTATGCACTTCCTCTGTCTCTATTTCGTATGACGTTTGTAATTCAAACTATTTATGGACATATATAGTATGTGTTTAATTTATTTTATCTTTTATCTCTTAAAAAGGTGAGGCATATAATTAATCACCCTAACCATTTGTTTAGTCAAACAAGTTGACCGCAATTTCTTAGGACGTAAGATACCGATTTTTAATTGTGATTATTGGAACATGTTAATCTATTAGAGCATCTCCAAAAGATTACTTATATAGCTACTTAAATTTGAATTTAGATATTTGTGTGAAAAATGAACTCCAAGAGTTCCCCTAAATGAGTTGCCTTTCCTAATTCCTTCCCTAAATCACCATTCATCTCTCTCAAATATAGGATTAATTTGATAAGTCTCTATTTCTATTTGCACATATTTTTCTCTTGCATGTACATTATTTTTTCCCGTACATGTTGTTATAGGTTGGACAATATATATATTTGAATGCATCATAGTTTTACTCAAAATTATTATATATTATACACCATATTTGTAGGATTTAAAAAATAGGGATCGAAATTATAGAGGAACTATTGTAGATTAATTAATTTTTAGGATGAGATAGAGTTTAGAATTTAGGGAAGAAAATTTCCAAGAGAAGATCTTACATCCTAGAGATATAAAATGTCGGCATCTTTTAATTGTGAACATTAAATCTATAAAAATGTATCTTAAAATTTTTCGTTTAAATCATTTATTTCTTAGAACGGTCTGTTTACGAACAATTAGGACATGACATTTGACTTCCACGACTGACAATGAGTGCTGTGTCGCATGTGGATGGAGCTGTATATATGATGTGTGAAGCCTAGCATTCTCTACGCACCCGAAATTTCGTAGTAATCGTTGGCACGATGACGACACGGGAAGATCTCTTTTTTTTTTTCCAGACAACAGCAAATCAGCAATGTCTTTTTGCTCGAGTGCAATCTATTGCTCGTGCTGCCGGCACATTCTGCTGTAGATACTGTGCAGAAATGGGCATGTGAACGTCTGTGTGGGTACCGTGTTTGCTAAACCAAATGATTGTGCTGGAGATCTTTAAATTACGTTACCATGCATGTTTTGTTTAGAGGACAGCTCGATTAAGAAAAAAAATCATGGTCTAATAAAGGAAAACGATCGACGGCGTCAATACATGATGAGGACAGTGTGAGCGTACTACGTAATACGTATTGTTATTTTAATGTGATGTGTGATCAATGGAGATCGATTAATTGACATTCCATCATGCGAGCTTCATTAATTCCTTGTCATGTTTAAAATTGTAAATGATATCGACTAGTTGTATACTTTATGTCAAATCCATTGAATTAATAAACTAAAGATGGAGTAGAGGGACCATTGTTAAAAACTAAAGACCAAATACTTTCCTCTTGTAGTCCTTTTGTTTTCACACATTGGCACACGTACAAACTATTAATAATATGAAATTTTACCGTACTTTGTGAGTTACTAATAGATGTAATACTTTTTAGCGTTAATTTTAATATTTAAAGCTATTAAATTTAACACTAAAATTAGAAACTATAAAATCACTCTTTTTGTAATACAAACGTAGAATGATCTTGCAGTGAGCTACCTACCAAATCTGGGATGATAGCAAGCAAAAACAAAAAAAAAATGCAGAGCAAAGCAAACAAGCAAAGCCTGCATCCATTTCGTTGTGATGCTGGATGAGCAGTATAGTTTGCAGCAGGTAGCCAGGCTTGTCCCGAGGAAATCTGCCAAAAGGCTGGAGTTACATAAAATAGGACCTCTGCACTGTCAAAGCCTGTGTGTTTTGTGACCGTGTGTGCACAGTGCTCTTTGCTCCATCGATCGTATGCAACACGATGGACATGTGAGCGAGGCTGTGGATCTGTGATTCGGCGAACCCGGCTAGCTTGTGGCGATCAATCTCATGGGACGCTAGCTACAAGATAGATGGAAAGAGGTGATCAGTTGTTCAGAGTTGAAGAGAAGACAAGTGGAAATGTGGAATCTTAGCTAGTTCCGGACGTGACAGACAGACAGCAAGTCTGCATGTTTTGGTGTAGTTGTCTGTAGTTTCGCAAGCATTTTACTACCTCTGTTTTTTCAAATAACACTGTTGACTCTTATAATAATATTTAATTATTTACTTATTTAAAAAACTTTTTGAAATATATCATTTATTTTGTTACAATTTATTTTTATTATTGAAGGTATTTTAAGTATAACTTATATTTTTGTATATTTGTAATATAAGCTGTACTGTACTGTAGTAACAAAAGACTCACTGATCAGTGATCACGCACGGCGCCAACTGCCTCTGACGAAGAAGTGCTCAAAAGATTGGCGAATCGATGGTGCCCAATCGGCTTCTCACCCGGCCCGGGCGTCGTCGTCGTCGTCGTACAGCTACAGCACAGGGCTCGCGGCCGCGTGGTGCGCCTGCCGCGGCGTGGCAGCGGACGGGAGGAGGAGGGCCGCCGGGTGGTGGTAGTTGGTACCGTAAGCACAACGTACGTGGACGCCATGGCGCGCGCGGCAACGGCAGCAGGAAACCGCGGGTCGCGTACGCGTACGCGCGCGCCACGCACGATCGGCGCTGGCGCTGCAGCCATGTGCCGTCGGCTAGGCCGGCCGGCCCCTCCCACTGCCACTGCCACTGCAACCCGGGCTCGCGCCGGCGCGCGGGGGCGTAAGGCTGGGGCGTGTGCAGTAGTATGCACATACATCCAGCCGGCTGCTGCCGCTGCACTGGTAGCTAGCACAGGCCACAGGGCAACCCGAGCTACTGGTAGGTAGCTAGCGTAGCAGCAATGCAGCATGCATGCTAGTTGCTAGCAGTAGCAGCAGAGGCAGCAAGCAGCTCTCCCAAGTCCCACCCCCCGGGCTGGACCTGCCCGTGCCGTGTTTCCAGGCTTTTCGCCGCGCGCAGCATCGATCCAGTCGCGTCGACGCCGGCCGCATGCATACATCCCACTGCAAAGATCTGCAACCGCAATGCACGCCCAACTGTCTCATAATTACCTCGAACGTACGTACGTCGAGTAAAGCTACACAGCACCACCGCCACCACGCCACGGCCACCACAGTCACACATGTACGACGCAGATATATATACTGCGCGTTGGTCGTTGGCCGTAGCCAGGATCTGATGAATCTCTCCGGATAAATCTACGAATCGTCGGTCGACGAGGCGTACGTTCGTAGGCATGGCAGGGCGAGGGTGTGTCCTGTCACGAGACGCGCGCGAATCGGATGGACGCCGGCGAGCTGATCGACGACGCGACCTGACCTGACCGGACGGGACGACGCGCGGGCGCGGAGAGGCAAGATCCCATGCAGATCCTTCCCTCGCTCGATGCTGCTGCTCGGTCTGCGGCACACACGAGATCTCGCGTACGCGATAGATGCACCGGCGGTGGAGCTGCTGCGCCGTTGCAGAGGGCCCGTCAGACACGATCTAGTACGGCACGAATAGTCCATGGTCTAACACATACATATATCTTGGTTGTCACGTAAGTGTCCAGTCACATTTGGTGTCAGATGAAATGGTCACCACATTTTTTTCAAGTGGAAAAGTTAACAAAATTGATGTTGTTTTCCTCTCACTGTTCATGTAAATTGTGGCTGCTGACCAATACAGATCTACAGTTTCTGTATAAAAATCGACTGCGTATGTGTTCTCGAACATGCCAGGATTAAGAACGGATGTCAAGGAGGGATTCATTATGGTGAACTACCTCTATATCATCGGCGGGCTCTATATCGTTGCCAAATTGTCCTGAATGCGGAATCAACGAGAGCGGTTTTATAAAATAGATTCTGTTGCAAGCACATGCCTCTGACTAGTATACTTGATGTGTAAGAGTGTTTCGTCTGTATAAATCGACTGCTATGCGTTCTCTACATGGCAGGATGTCTCAATATTGTCGAACTACCAATTCTATAGGCATATCATATACCGTCACCGATATGCATGCTATTGAATTGTAAGATTAGCACGGGAAGACTGTTAACTGCACCTCATACTGATAGTCCCTGAACTACGTAGCTCTGCTTTGTTGTTAGCCGCGTCTGCGTGCTATTCTAGTACAACGTCGCCTAAGTGCTGTCAAAAGTACCAAACTTTTGGTTTAGTCGCTGCCTCCTTCCTGGCTTCCGAGGATTTTGAGACTGTCAGCGAAAAACTAACTATTCAATAGGTATCTAGGGCTTCTCGAATATATGATTGTTAACCTTTAAGGCTATTCGGTTAGGAGGATTGAAGGAGATTGAGAGAAAATTGAGGGATTACTATATACTAAAAATGTTTATTAATAGAAAAATATGAGAAATGTAACATGATAGGTAAGTTGTATTGAAGTACTGAATTTATTAATCAGTGAATAAAACAAAAAAATAGGCAAAGATAAAAAAGTGTAACTAAAGTTTTTAAGGGGAGAAAGTGATGCAGTACTTACTACCTTCCAATGACTTTGGGAACCCAATGGCAATGGCAACCAAAGCCCTCGTCGTCTTCTCTTTTGTTTCCAGTGGAGTGGAATATTATCACTGACAAGATCTGCAGATTAAGCACGAATTATTGCATCTACACGTAATGCCGACCGTCACTAGCATCCGTCTGTCGATCATCTAGCCTAAAATGATAGGTGTATGTATGCGCGAAAGTTTGATTCATGACGTTACAATTTTACGACTCGAAAAATGTCAATCTAATTCACATATTTAGATTAATGTCATTATAATTTCAGAAAAATATAAAACTATATCATTATAAATTTAGTGAATTCCGAAATAGGTTATTATAATTTTAAAGAATCCGAAATATGACACTACATTTTAAGAAGCTACAATTCTAAAATGATATAAATCTAAATCGGCACGGATCGAGCGGTAGCCACCCTCTATCAGTGCTCTATCCGTCGATCTAGATCGACGACCGGCCTATATCGAAAGACATGGACAGACGATATGATTAGGTTTATTATTTATATTTAAGCTATTACAATCTAGCAGTTTGTGTAGTATAGTGGTAAGCACGTCTTGTCGAGACCCTAGCAAGTTGAGTTCGATCTTTTTTTTTATTCCAGCTTATAATCGTTTTTAGAATCTATAACTAAAAGGAACAAAAAATATATTAAGAGGAAATTAGCTTTCGATAATTCGATAGATACTCGATATTTTTATTCTAAATCCGTACGTGTGTATATATAGAGTAGATAACGGACATATATGCACAATCTGACCATCGAGATACCAATTCGATCTGTATATATATGCATGGGACCTGAGGACCACGATCTCTCACGGGATTCGTACGGTACACGAGCCACGCGTGCGTACATCATGATCTGCACGCGTGAGCATGAACAAACCACATGAAAAAAAAACGCAACCAAACCAATAATCCATCCATCATGCATGTGATCATCTGCAATTTTGTGATCTCCTAGCCAAGACATGAAAGATCATTCCAATATATGAAACTAAATTATGTCGGGCTGTTTGAATTCAATCTGGGAAATCGAAACAGGGATTATGATACGCGGATACAGAGAAGGGAGACATGTGACGACAAAAAAACAGCATGGTACAAACCTAAGCGCCTAAATCATAAATACAGTTAAGAGACAATACATGGTACAACCGTCTCTTTTATTTTTTCAGTTAACCTCTAGAGATCTCTCAAGAGACCACCTATTAAATGAGGTTGTACACGCTCTAAGGCTATTTACAGCGGTGGGTTTCATAACACTATTTACTCGAAAACCACATCAGCTTTGCAACTGAATGAAATACGCTTTTTCAGTAGAGAGTTTCATTTCACTATTTCTTAGGCTAACCAGTGTAATTAAATACAACTAGCTCTCATGAAATACCCTTTCTCTGATGAAACGATTTGACTCTCAGTGGGTGTTCCATTTCGTTTCATCCGTCTTGAAACAGGTTAGCACCATATCTATGGTGATGACACTACTGCCTTCTCTTCCTTCATTAATTGAATGTCATGTCAGCAAAAAAAATCTGATGTGTCGTGATAATTAATACCATAAATCCTCATTATGAATAGGCTAAGTGAAAATAATAGAGGTACGAAGATCGATCTGATGGCCGTTAATGCTGCCATGATATGTGGATTTGCAGATTCGTGAAGGGATCAGAGATTCAGAGAGGAGTCCATGCATAGTGCATTGCAGACTGTGGGGGTCGGGGCAGCTGATGTGGGATAAGACAAGATCGATCGGCAGCTCGTGTTGTTTCCTGTGCTATCTCTGCATGCAGTAGATTTGGAGGGTTTCACTTTCACCGAAGTGCAGAGGCCTAGCTTGTGATGTCGCGCTGCGCGTATGAACAAACACATTTGTACAGGGCTACGTACCAGGTGTGCTAAACTTGAGGGTAGCAACAGAGTAATCACACTAGTTGTTTCTTAACCCGCTGCCAGCAGGAGGCGTCAGCACAATCCCATATGAGACTTACTACCCAATGGTTGGGCGGTGAGGCTTCACAACAAGTGAGACGTCGTACCGACAGATATCAATTGAGTAATTTGATAGAGTGACTGTTTTTTATAGTCGGTTCGCTAGATGCGAGAGGGGCAACTTGGTATATTCACATTAGTTGTTTCCGTCTGAGTGTCTGCTTTTTTTGTAGCGCGAGATGCATTTTCACATGTATGTACATGGCGTATATGGTTTTAGGGACACAATTGTCTCTACTATTACGGTACATGACATGATACGGAGTACTCCCTCCGGTGTACAAATAATAGTCGTTTTGGTTTTTATTGAGAGTGTACAAATATTAGTCATCCCGTCAATCGAAGCATTGCTACCAAATAGGATGTGGCCATCGGGAGTTGAACTTGGACAGCACCACTAAAATATAGGCTCCATAACCAATTGAGACAACACTTGTAACTTTATTTAATATCACCTTGATATGTGAAATTTTATCTAAACGACTAATATTTGTACACCGGAGGGAGTAGTACGTTCACTCACGTGGTGTTGGTGAAAATAGGCTCAACGGTCAATTAACCGTCCATCGAAATTGTTGCCGAGTCAGCTCTAACGTTGCTTTTTTGGTCAAGATTTTGCTACCGGTTTCTTATCTGAAAAAAATCTAAAATCCGATCCAAATAGCTTAACACAACAAATCAGATTAATGTAAAGCGCTAGCATTTTTTAAGTACAAGACACAAGTTATGTAGACCCAAATTCATATATCTAAACCCACAATAAAGTTTGTGTTAATTAAGTACTATTTCATATATAAGTGATATCGATTAGTTTATTTTTCTTTCTTAGTGTGTGGCAATTTTTGCATAACTCACATTTCACCGTAGTTTTTTACAGAACTAAACAAACCCGTGGGCTTTAATTTGTCTCGATAGTATGTTTGGCATTCACTTGTTAGGGCATTTTCAAGAAAATTGTTATCTTTTCCTAAATATTCATCTATGAATCATCGTAAACTATTGATATCTAAAAATCAACCGGTGCACAATAACATCTTTATAATCTCAATTCCTATATTTTAAAGGAGATTGGAAAGGGAGTTACTTTTTTTGAGAGAAAGGAGACGTTATTTAAGAGATCATTTAGGATAGAGAGTCATTTTTGTACTTTGTACTTTCTATTACTCATCTCATTACCATAATATTGTAATCTATGTTTCAATGGAACATTTTCTACTATAATGAACCTGAACAGTGTCCAAATTCTTGTAGGAAATGTTCCATCTAATCATAGTTTACAATATTACAAGAACAAGAAAGTACTTGTTACATTGCATCATGTGTGTGCATGCCCCCGGCGCAAACTTAAACTTCAGGATTAATCTGTAGTTGTAACTTTGCAATATGACTTTGTATAGAAGTTAGCACACACAGTTAAAAGAAAAAAAAAGGAGACATGTTCTATAAAAGAATGGCAAGTGATGGATGGATGCAGACCGGACCATACAGCCCTCGGATCCTGGAGACCTAAAGTTTGATCAAGTATTCTGCATGTATTTTCTAATGAATTCTGATTTGCTCTATGTGTATTGTATGTGTTAAGTTATTCAGTAATATAAGTATCCTTTATTTTTGGTTGCAAGAGCCCAAGACCACTCTTTAGAACTTGGCAGATGTTCTGGATTGATGCATTTCGCTACTGGTACCATATAGAAAGGCTTGCCTTGACATCACCAGTGTAACTGCTGCTGACGAAAGGGGTTAGATGGATCGACTCTGGAGGAGGCAAAAGATGTCGGGGTCAAAACTCGGTCACGCTCGCACGTACGTACGTGCGTGCGCGTGCGTGCATGAGCAGCGGTCGAGGCTGGCAGTGGCAGGGGTTATTGAATTCTCGGTCGGACGGAGCATTCTGGCGCTGCACGTCTGCTGCTACTCTTTGGGTCAGTGCAGTGTAGGACCAGTTGCTTTCTTTCTTCCTCTGCGAGATCAGCTGAGGCATGCAGATTTTCAGCCACGGGCAATTCCATATTGACAGATTTTGACAGGAGGGATGAAGCCTGCTCGTCTCAATGTTTGTTGGATTGAAGATTTCCTGAAATTTGGCTGCATTTTAAATAAAGAAAAGCAGGTGACTGATTAGTGGACATAGCCTGGAAAAAAGAGCAACAAGCAGAGTGAGATCATTTCCATACTTTGCATTTTCTCGCGGGGATACTAACACAGCATACAAACTGCTCAGTTCAGCTGAAAGACCAAGCTGGCTGTATTTGCAGCTAGTGATGCAGTGCTAAAATATGCATGCTCCGTCTGTACCCCCCTGTACATGTAGTCGTGTACAAATTGTCCAATGGCGTTGTTGTTTCGGTGTCAAGCAGAGAAGCAGCTTCCCAGCAGGCTGCAGACTGGCAAGTGAGATGGCAATCTGTGCTGCAAATAATGGTGCTAATGGTTAATGGTGAACACATCATCAACATAAAATCCACTCCACAAGAGCTACTCCCTGAGGCCAGTGAAACACAATCATTAAGATCATAGCCAGCGGCAGTGGTAGCGAAAAGTAAATAAAGTGTACAGACTAGACTTTGTTCTAGGTTAGGAGGTATCGACGTTATACTTAAGGAGCACATATATATAATTAACATGAGATATGAAACATTGGTTTGTTTTTTAAAGAAATAAGTGGCTCGGCCACTTATCATAGTAATAAGCTTAACATATTCACATATTTGCTGGTGATAAGGATGGTGGGAAACCAGCATACATCTATGTACAAAGGATTGGGCTTTTCAACCCGCGATGTTTTGGGCTGCGGTGAGAAATATACGACGTCCGGCTTGCCGTCCGACGAGCTCCTGGACCAGCCTCGTGGGCTGTGGGCTGTGGCCACTCTCTCAAGAATATCCCTGAGCTGCAACAATGAAGTCAAATTGAGGGGAGCGGTTCCTCTGCAGTCGGAGGGCTGACTGCAGAGGGCAGTTGGGCTTCGCAGCCGTACGATGAGGGCTGACTGCAGAGGACAGTTGGGCTTCGCAGCCGTACGATGAGGGCTGACTGCAGAGGGCAGTTGGGCTTCGCAGCCGTACGATCTTGATCGGACGGTACGAAGCCCCCTTCACTTTCTCCGAAGCCTCCTGCGAAGTGGGTCCCACCGGTGCGAAGCCCCCTTGTGCGCCCGTTCGATTAAAATTGGACGACGCTGAGGGATTGACTTCTCAGAGGATCTCAAATCCAATTGATAGGGCAAGGGCAGGGGAATTATCTTGTTCAAGTAGAAATTGATTATATACCTTCTTATTAGTATATAGGATATACTCTTCTTTAAATATAAATTGATTATATACCCTTCTCTAGTCTTTTTAGACTAGAAAATATATTTTTACACTTTAATTATATTTGATGTATTTTATGCAAATTGAAGCGAAAAAAATTGAAAGTTATTTCTTCCGAGATGTAAGGAAAAAAACTGGCACAAAGCAAAATAGCTTAAGCCAATAATTATGTGTATACTAGAGTATTTTAGTCATTTGGAATGATATTTTCTAAAGTATATCTTTGCTCACTGCCACTGGAGGTGGTTAGGGAGAAATATCCTGTGCAATCTGCAACCATGCGATCTGGTACATCCGATTAAGATCTAACGGTTACATATAAAACCTAGTACTTCACGAATGGTGGCGAATGGTGGGGAGGAGGACGTAATCCTTGATCGCTTGGAGGGGTCATAGACGGCATGGTCCGTTCCCGCTGTTGATCGGGATGGGTTCCTCTTCTTCGAAGCTGCCGAAACGGCTGGATTCAAGGGAGGTCCTGCTGCTCACGAGGAGGCGAGTGACGAGGATGCGGCCATCGCGACAGTCCTCAGGAATCCAGCATTCCCAAATCCCAGAAGGCTCGGGCGGTCGGGGAGGCTCAGCGGGGTAGAACTCGTCGAAGAGGACCCTCGTGTGGAGAGGGAACGGAAGCGGCGGAGGAAGGAAGGGTCGATGACGACGCGGCGGAAGGAGACGCAGGCGATGGAAGGCCCGGGCGAGGTCGGTCGGCGCGGTGAGGCAGAGGAAGATCTTCTCCAGGAGCTCATCTGGGAGGAAAATGCTCTCCTAGCGGATGCAGGTGAGGTCGGGGCGATCGGCCGCTCTGGAGAGGACATTCGCGTCGCCATCCGCCGATGGCTTGAGCGGCGAGGAGACTGGAGCCCGTGTGGGAGAGGTTTGCATACGGCCCATTCTCAGCCCAGTTAAATCCTATTATTTTTATAAACAGCTCCTTTTTCAGACGTTTTTCCAATACGTTATCAACTTGTCAACAATGGGATCGTCGCAGTCAATTAGTGGCATATAAGCAAATTTTAAAAATTATAATAACATGTGATTAGTTTTCTCTTTTCAGATTGTCACCAATGCTTGCGATCCGAAATACTACAAAATGGTCCCTATATTTTTGCAAATGTGTTCTTCACATCACATGTGCCTCTCACGTCGAGAAATTTGTAAAAATAACATTTTAGTTGACATGGTAAAAACGACACCCAATACACTGTAATTGTAAAAAAGTCGTCTATATAGTTGACAACTATAATTTTACCCTTTTGAGTTTTTCTCTCCATTTTTTTTAAATAACGTCAAATACTCATGCTTTGGTAACACACGCGTGAGAGCCCCGGAGAACCACCGCAACCGACGCTCATCTCCCATCGACGTCTTGTCGCCACCACCTTTTCTCCCGCTGCCCTTATTAGTCGTCGCCGATAGATCATGACCAAACCCTAATAGCAAAATAAATGACAAGGCCCTTGTTCAGGATCACTTCCATAGCGATCTTGGCAAAGATTAGTACTTGTGTTGCCGGCACTAATTCCTAAATTATGTTCCATATTCCTCTTCCTCGATCTCAGACCATCAACTGCATCAAAGTCTCTGGGGCCGCCAGACTTTTTTCTTCACTGTTAGCTAGCAAATCAGCGTGACAAGGTGGCAGAAATACGGGCATCTCTCGACCGCCGTCTCAACGGCCTCGCAGGCCTCGACGGGGTGATCCGGGCTCGTGGATTTCTCCCCATATCACAAGGATTGCATTGGGTTTTGCTAGAGGCTGGACAGCTTGGGCTCGTTTCAGGGCCGATTTTTTTTGGAGTTGCTACGGGATGTTCGGACTCCATGGTGGGCTTTGGCCTCTCCAAGATCTAGGCCGCTTGCCGAAGGTGTTATCTCAGGCTGTTGAAGGGGGAGGAAACCTCCTCGTTGGCTCCGCCTATATTCCTCCACCTGCTTCTGTCTGCTCACCTTCGTCATCTCTAGGGAGCGAAAACCCTAGATAGGGAATCTGAGTGGCCGAGGTTGGGTGTGGGTGGGATAACACGAGAGGTTCCTACTGCTGGCGTTAGAAGCTTTGCTCAATTAGTTTCGAATGGTGGATTGGGGGAATCGCCCATGGCAACCTCGTTCTCCGCATCGCCCTTCCAACACATGGAGGGCGACGGGTGGTAACAGAGGGGGCCTTCAGGGTTCCTTTCGTCCGGTGGCAAAGCCTCAGATGGCAGTGGATGGTGATGACAAGAAGGGAGAGATATAGGTGTGAAGGCTGATGATGTTGGAGGTAATCCTAAGGGGACTGATGTTGCTGGGCCTTCCAAATGGGGGAAATCTGAAGAGAAGAAGTCCTCAGTGGAGATCCATGAATTACCCCAGAAGGAGGAGGCAGGTGTGATGGAAATACAAGCTCCTGCTGGATCTGGAGATAACAAGCGTGTGAATTCTGGTAAGATTTTTTGTGTGAAATGCAAGGGTACTAGACATGTTGCTAGAGATTGCAGAGTGAATATGTTATGTGTGGTCTGCGGAAAATTTTCTCATCAAACTGTTGATTGTTTCTTGACTAAACAACCAAAAGTTGTTTCTAAACTAGTTGGTTCTGTGGCTGAAGGCTTAGGTTGTATTTTAGTCCAGAATGCTAGAGATGTTGCGAGTAAAGAACACATAAATCCCCTTGCTTTAGTCTCTGTTGAAAGAAACAAAAAACTATCTGAAAAACAAATGGAGGAAGGGTTTATGAATCAATTTAAATGGAATTGGGTGTGGAAGGCAAAAGATATGGGGAATGGTACTTTCCAAATCAGGTTCCCGAACAAAATGAGACAGGAAGAAATCTCTAATTTCGAAGAATTTACTCTGAAAGGCACTGCTGTGAGAATTAAAGTGAGAGCGTGGACCTAGGAAGCTATGGCTTCTGGAAAATTAAACACGGTTTGGATTAATGTGGTGGGCTTGCCTGATACTATGAAGAATTATCAAGCTTATGTGAAGTGGGATCCAATGTGGGAGTAGTGATTGATGTTGATATGAATTCTGTCAGGAACAAAGATGTAATAAGAGTGAAAGTGGGTATGTTGAATGTGGATGCTTTACCTTTTACTGTTATTCTAACAACCCCTGGACTGTTGATGTATGAAATTGGATATATTCTTGAGGAGATTGTGGAAACATGGTGGTTCCTGAACAATGATACAGGGAAAAGACTTTTGGAATCTAGATACAACAAAGATAAAGATTGTGTGGATGGTGGTATGGCTAAAAAAGACATCTGGAGACGAATGATCAGATTGGAAAGACGGATGTGGTTGTGGTGCCCACAGAAGATTTAGGGGGTGGTATGAATGATGAGATTGCCAAGGTTTGTATGACTGATGAGGAAATGGCAGATGAGATGCAATTGGCTAAATTTAAGTTGATAGGGATGGAGTCTGATGCTAATGTGATGTTAAGAGAAGATGTGCATTGTGAGGATAATTTGAAAGATGTATAAAAAGATACAGATAACACTGGTGCGGTGGTGGATACTCAGTTGAAAAATGATGAGCGAATTATGACAGATATTAACTCTAATGAAGATGGTGGTAAATTACAAATTATTGATAGTGAGGACTACATTGACTCCCAAGAGTCAGTTGACTTTGCTGCCAGAGTAGGCATTGTCATGGTGGAACCAGAGAAGGTAACTGCAGAGGAAGATAGGAGAAGGTGCACTAGACTCAAATCTAAAGAAGACAAGACAGTACTAGAGCTAGCTACTTCAAGGAAAGAAGAACAATATGCTTTTATGGAGAAAGGTACTACTATCCCATTCTTTATTGATGATGACAACATATCTTTAAATCGAATGGCTAGTATCATAGGAGTTTCGCTTGGCTGTTCCATTGACCAAGTGAATCAAAATTTAGAGTTGGTTAAATCTTTGGAGAAATCTAGGATTGCTTTGTTTCTAGCAAATCAGCAAAAAATTAATTTTGTGGTTCCACTCGTGGATACTGAGGCTGATGCAGACTTGTTAACTCTAAATGACACAGAAAGTGAGAATATATTGACAGAGGAGGAATGTGCATATGATTTGTTGCACCAACCTCAAGAAAATGAAGCAAATCACATAAAAGAGCTTGTTGGAAATCTTAGTGTAACTAAGATTAATCCCAGAAAAGGAAGAATGTTAAATTCAAGAAGAAATATAAATGAAAGGTCTCATTTGGAATGCCAGGGGCATTAATAGTATTGAAAAAGTGAAACATCTATTAGATGTGATCAAAGACAAAAACATTGATTTTATAGGTATACAAGAAACTATGAAAACTGATTTCTCTAATAGATTCTTGGCAAAATTAAGTGCCGGGAAAAATTACTTGGTTTTGGACTCCTTCTCAGGGGAGGTCCGGAGGGATTCTGGTGGGTATTTGGGATGATGCTTTTGAGGTCATCAAGCATGAAGTGGGCAAATATTATATTAAGGTGCATCTTGTTAATAGATCAGAAAAGAAAAATTGGAATTTGGTAGTAGTCTATGGATCTGCTCAACCAGATTTAAAAGAAAAGTTCCTTACTGAGTTTGCACAAATGTGCAGGGGTTGCATTGAACCCACTCTCTTTGGAGGAGATTTTAATATTCTGAGAAGTGATAAAGAGAAAAATAAGAAAGGTGGATACAATAAATGGAGTTTTCTATTTAATGCAATAATTGATCAGCATAATCTGAGAGTTGGAAATGAGTGGTAGTAATTTTACTTGGTCTAATAATCATTTAGACCCTACTTTTGAAAAGCTGGATAGGCTTCGTATGTCAACAGATTGGGAAGTTCTTTATCCTTTAGTGAAAGCTACTATTCTGGAAAGGATATTATCATACCATTCACCTTTGCTTATTGACTTAGGGGGGTCTGTATTGAAATCCTCAAACTTCAAATTTGAAAATAGCTGGCTGTTAAGGTCAGATTTGAGGGGCTTGATCAATGAGGTTTGGCACAGTAATAACAATAGGGGTTCTCATGTGGATTCTTGGCAAAACAACTTAAGGAATCTTAAGAAAAAACTCAAGGGCTGGAATATGAATTGGGAAGGCATGTACAAAAAAACAAAAATAGATCTGGTACATAAGATTGATGCAATTGATAAGAAAAGTGAGAGTAGTGGTTTGACCTGGTATGATAGAACTTTAAGGAAATATTTGGAGATCCAACTAAAAGATTTGATGAAGGAAGACCATTTGAAATGGTATCAAAGGAGTAAAGAAAAGGATATTTTAGAGGGTGATGGTAACACTAGATACTTTCATGCTAAAGCTAATGGTAGGAAAAGAAAAAACATGGTTCCTTTTTTAAAAGATGATGATATGATTATTGCTGATTAGAGTGATATGTTGATCCATGTTACAAAATTTTACAAGAATCTGTTTCGAGAAGATGATAGAACTTCAATAAAAATGTTGAATGGGGGCTTGGCTATCTTAAGCCAAGATGTTAAATCTGATCTATTAAAACGTTTTGAAGAAAAGGAAATCAAACAGGCAATTTGGGGAATGAAAAATAATAGAGCACCTAGCCCAGATGGCTTCCCTGTTGAATTTTATAAAAACTTTTGGGACATAATCAAGAAAGATTTCATGGGGATGCTAGAAGATTTCCAAATGGGAAAGGGTGATATTGATAGATTGAATTGTGGTATTATTACTTTGATTCCTAAGTGTCAGGATGTTGTACAAGTTAAAAATTTAGGCCTATCTGTCTGCTTAATGTGAGTTTTAAAATTCTTACTAAAATTCTGATGCACTGATTGGAGACATGTGTTGGTGATGTGATAGCTAGAACTCAAACAACCTTTATTAAGCATAGATATATTTTGGAAGGTGTTGTTGTGCTTCATGAGATTTTAAATACTTTACATGTGAAAAAGAAAAGTGGTGTCCTCTTTAAAGTGGACTTCGAGAAAGCTTATGACAAAAGTAAATGGTCTTTTCTCTTCCAAATGTTAGAACTAAAGGGGTTCCCTCATAAATGGAATGATTGGGTAATGAGAATTGTAACAGATGGCAAAGTTTGCATACATTTGAATGATTAAATGGGTTCATACTTTAAGACTTTTAAGGGTTTGAGGCAGGGGGATCCTCTTTCCCCCCTCCTCTTTGATGTGGCTGTAGATGCTTTAACCTCCTTAATTGATAGTGTTGTTTCTCATGGCTTTATCACTGGTTTAGGGAATAATTACATTGCAAATGGAGTATCTATCCTATAATATGCTGATGACACAATATTTTTATTGGAAAATGATGTTCATAGTGCAAAAAAATTGAAATTCATACTTTGCTTGTTTGAACAGATGTCAGGCTTGAAAATAAATTTTGAGAAAAGTGAAGTGTTCTGTGTAGGAATGGATGAAAATAGGCAGGAGGAGTTTTGCCAGATCTTAACATGCAAAAAGGGTGTTCTCCCCATTCAGTACTTGGGTTTACCCATAAATAAAACCAGAATTCTGAATAGGGATTGGAATAATTGTGAATCCAAATTGAAAAAAAAAAATTAAGTGGTTGGAAAGGAAAACTTCTGGATATTGGGGGAAGGATGACCTTAGCTGAATTCTTGTCTGAGTAGTGTCCCCCTTTATATGATGTCCTTTTACCTATTGCCAAAAAATGTTAGGAAAATGATTGATTCCTTTAGGGCTAGACTTCAGAAAACGCCAGAAAGCCGAGGAAGATTGGAGCTGGGAACGCGCCTTCTAGATCGGGTGGTAAATTAGATCTACACTGTGAAGCATGGATGGAGATTCGATGGGAAGCTTTTGGGCGTCTGACGAGTGGTTTTTGGAAGTTTAGTTGATCCTTTTGCTGTGTAGTTTGGATTTCGGTGGAAGACTTGTCGGTGTTCTGGGACTAGACTGTCGGTTCGGTCTGTAATAAGTTTTGAATGCTTCTGCTACTCTTGGTATGGGCCTGGGTGGCGATGTGTAATGGTTCTGTTTTTTTCGTAAATAGGTCCGTCGAACTCGTTCGCATTTCTTTAATGAAAATGAGAAAGGATTTACTCCTTCTACTTCAAAAAACAAAACCGCAGCAAAGTCTCTATTCTTCTGCTTCTGCATGGTATCATCTGGGTATTCTCATTCAAGGGCATTCGGGCTATTTGACGTTATATTTTTGTTTTAAAAATGAAAGTAGATAAAAAACTAAAAAGGTAAAATCACTTTATTGTTAACAATGTAAGTGACGTTTTTACGATTACACTGTATCGGCGACGGTTTTACAATTACACTATATCATTTTTATAAATTTCTCTCTCTGGCTTCAGCCCAGGAGATGGCCGTCTCTACAATTTGATTTAGATTCTAGATTTCTATCTTTTTATTACACTACAGACAAACACACGCGCACACACACCACTATACTATTGTAAAAAAACGATGAGCCTGATCTAGTTTAGTTTGAAAGAATGACCAGCCAAACAAAAAAAAAACAGATACAATATTTACTGTATATATTCTTAAATTTAATTCAAAATATAGTAACATATAATATTTCTTGAACTGGCTGCTCACTCACTATGTGAACAAGCAGCGGAGCGACTGTTCACTCCACAGTCCAGTTTTTTTTCGTACATTGCGTCCTGCACAAATCATGCATTCATATGAAGCAGAAGAAAAATACATAATTAATACGTAGTAGTACATTGCCGCAACCATACAAGAATTACATAATTTTCAAATACCTAATATTATATTCTGGAACACGAAGAGAGGATGAAATTTAAGACGAGAAAAGGGAGAACATAGTATCAGAATAACTCCCATGTATACTTTACGGGTATATCTGTCGTTATGCCTATCAAGCAAAGGCCTGTTTATGCACTAGAGTTGTTCGGATGGGCGGCAGGTCCACAGTAAATACACAATATGAACTAGAACAACAAAATAAATAATTGCACCTTGCAAGAAGATTTTTAAACGGAGGATACTTAGTAAGTAAGTCATGAGAAACATTGGCTATCAGGAAAATGCCGATAAGTTGAAACAACTACAAAGTCTGATCACGATGAAATATTGGTCAGAAGCCACGGGAGGCATCAAGCTGAACCTAGAATTCCCCCTATAATACTCCCAACTAACATTGGTTAGAAGACTTCTCCCCTGTGATCGCAAAAAATAACCCTGGTACTCGCTACAGCCGACTCAAAATGGGGCTAACTATTGGCAACGACGTTGAGGACCCTTCCGCAATTTACCATCAGAACCAACTCTGAACAGGATGGAGAAATTAACAGTACGAGCTACTGGAATAAATTGGTGCATCCCAAGTAGGGTCAGCAATTGATGTGCTTTTCCAGTTGTCCACAAGGATGATCTGATGCAAAAAAAATAAATAAACTCCATGATGCCAACACCCATGAATCGGTTCGCTGTTCAACAAAAAGAGTAAATTAGAACTTCAAAATTTTAGTCTCGATTAAGCATTGATGATGTATCTAATAAATCATACTATTAACAGATAAAAGAATCAACTAATCTTTGCGGATAGGCCGTTACAGAAGACCCCTGACTTACCTAGTAACAAACTTTATGCTGAAATGAAGGAATCCAACTTTGATCTCTTAAGATGTTGTGGTCTAAAATCCTCCAACTTAAGTTTGGAGCTTGTCTTGGCCTCATTCAAGAATGAATCCCCCTTTTCTTCTCTGATGGACTCTAGAACTACACCAAGGACATCAGCTCCAACACCGTGGAGCACAAGGTCTCCAGGTTCTTCTCCACCTTTTTCAACCAATGTACCTACCTCTTGCAAAGACAATATGCTTTCTACCACAAATCTTGCAAGAAGCCGTCCAAGATATTCTGCAGCTCTTGGAGCATCACTCAAAGCATCTTCCAATGAAGCAAGAACAATCACAAGTCTGAAAATAATCATGTCTTCAGTACATACCAATAAAATGTGAAAAAGAAGAGGCAACAAAAGGAGTGAAAAGAAGAGAAACAATTACCCTTCAATGAGTTGAGGTTTGCTCAACAAATTATTTCGACCATTGCAAAGGCTAACAAAAAGCTTAGTCAACAAATCTCTTTCCATATCTTTTCTCTCAAAGGAATCATTTATCCAAAGTGATACAACAGAGGGATAGAAACTTGGAGCATTCAACTCCTCAATGCACAAGGCGACCTCATCCTCATCTTTTGCACTGCCAAAATAGTTGTATGTTAGCACAAAATGCAAATGACATATAGCATAAAATGAGTTTTTTAGGGTAACAAAGCAATAGGACGGGATCATAAAGCAATAGTAACAAAATGTAACAATCAGTAACTGAAGCCCAAGAAACAACATTCTGGCTTCCTAAACAAAGTTAAAGGTTATGGATATGGTTAAATCCTCTGGAAAAGAAGATATTGCAATCCAATAATGTGAATGGCTCAATGTTCCAAGGGGACAATCTATTGCATTTATATCTAAGTTAGAATTTCAGCACTGACAGACAGCTGCTGATCCAACATAAGAAAAAAGAACTCAGCAATTGACTTAAAATTCAGTGAATGAGAAGTGGCAAAGAACAACTAGAAAGCAATAGCGGTTGAAATGCAAACAATCAGAAAACAGGCAGTTGCCAAAAAAGGTAGTAACACATTGCTATAATCAAATTTGTTCCAAACGTATTTGAACCTGACATCAAGAAGACGGGCATCACACTTTTGAAGGGTGAGATAAGCACATGTGTTATATTAATGTTTGGCACAAAAATGAAGAAATGATTTGTATGAAAATTCAGATGATACAAAACATTACCTATAATACTCTCGGATGGCTGAAATAGATTTCTCTCTTAGATCCTCCTCAGAGTATGATTTATTTCCTGAGCCCTCCTGACTGGCAGGTCTCTGTGAAGGTCCAGCAAGCTGTGTGTTCGGTGCTGTTCTTCCAGAGCGATCTGGAATTCTCAAGCTAGGTTCCTCTTTGGAGTCGAAACCACAGGATTATACCCGTTCGGACCAGATACTATCCTACGATTATCGACAACAGAAGAAAGTTCGGCATTTGATATTGGTGGCTGCCCTCCTTTAGACATACCCATCGCTAGGCCACCTTTTGGCCCAAAAATGGTAGCTTCATCCTTACGCTGAGGAAGGGGAACAGTTCTATTGTCAAACCGGATATCTTGGTTACCAATCCCACGGGAATGTGAAGGTGTTCCTCGATGGCCACCTTGCTGAGAACTTGGAGGAGCCAATGCTGCTGCTGAGCCGCGCGGACCATAATCCATAGGTGCTGCTCCTCGCCTTGGAGCAGAACCAACAACTGAGCCACGAGCTAACCTACTCGATTGAGCATGTCTTTCCTGAGCTGCATCTCTGTGGACCTCTTCAATTTTCTTTGGGCCTTCCACTTTACGCCTTTGCTGCCATTTATTCCTCCTGAGATCAATTGAATCTCTCAGCATGAACCTAACACGGGATGATAACTGCTGACTTGTTGACAGCTTCTGCATTATATCAAAATAAGCATCCATATGCTCCTTAGCCTTTGCATGGTCAATCATCTCTCCTATTGTGCTCATCAATTTGCACAGTGCTTCAATGTTCTCTTCATCCGGACTGTTTTGATAATCTCCCAGCAATTTTTTAATGCATTCATGCATGATGCGTTCTGTCAACATCCTCTTTTTGTACAATTCTCCAATTAACCTAATGTTCCCCAGCATGCGCCTTCGAGCACGAATTCTTTTTTCTTCCCTTTCCTCTTTCGTTTGTTTAATCTCACCTTCCTCCTCTGTTTTGTCTGCTTCAGCTTCTTCTCTTTCACCCCTCTCAAACTCCTCTTGACATTTGTTCAAAAGCAACCTCTTAAATGTAATTTTTTCATTGTCCTCACTAAAATCTGGCAGTGCACCCGCCAAATGGAAACAAAAATTAGCATACATTTCACAGAACGTTGGCTCCATCAAAGCTTTGTCAAAAATTTGTGAAATGACACCAGTAAGAGTTGCCACATTATCAATGTTCACCTCTTTCACCTTCTCAAAAAGCTTTTCAAAATTTTGTGGGGTCAGTTTGTTAAGAATAGCTTTAAGTTGTCTCTGCTTGTTCTCTTCCTCATCCGAAACTTTTCCAACAACATACTTTTTCTCTGCTTTGTGCATCACCTGCATGGGCGTGACAGGAGATGGAAACAGGCCCTTTTGCTGCCATCTATCTGCATCAGAGCCAATTCGGGCTATTTGAGGTGTAATCAGTCCTACAGGAAGTCCACTGCGTGGATTTCTCGATACACCATGATTCCCTCCTGGGGCAACACGGTGATTTATAGATGGAGGGCCATTATCCAAGGGCATATCACGACCAGAACCAAAAGGATTGCCTGACTTTCCCCACCTATCATCCTCCAAGGCAGCACCACGACGATCACGAGATGTTGGCCTGTCAATTCCCCTTCCAGGACTTGGATGATCAACAACATAAGACTTTCCCGCCAAATTAGTGAATAGAGCACTAGCCAACTCGACCATCTGGAAACCAATAGGGAGATTTGTACAATTTGGTGCTAAAGTTAAAAGAAAATCACGTGAATATCTCTTCCTTCCATTAGCTTCGGTTGTATCCAGATCTGACTCTTGCGCTACACTTGCCTGATTCATGGAATAAGAGCTTTCCAGCTTTGGAGTAGAAATGTCGGCTGCGTCTTCCCAATCATCAGGCTCAACCTTTTTCTTTCCCTCATCCTCACCCATATTAACCTCCCTTTTGGATTCATCCAGCAGCTCATGATCAACAATGGAAGAACTAACTGGACTTTCTATGGTGCCGATGGACTCTGTTTTTTCCTCAGGCCCCTTGTATGCATTATAAAGATCAGAGCTCCCAGCAGCATCAGCTTTTGAAAGCATCTCTTTTCTCTTCTTCTTTGTCCCAGCTGTAGACTTCGTTCGGGTAATTTCCACACTAGGCTTTTCCCTTGAAGCTGGTCGAGAAGAGGCTAGTTGTTACAGAACTTGATTGATCTTTTACCATTCTTTCAAGCTTTTGTGGATCCTCAGACAACTCTGGATGAGTCGCAGACAGTCCATCAGGAATGGTACTAGATATAGCACACCCTGTTTCTTCATTACTAGTATTGGCATTTTCAATAGTATACTCTGACGAAGTTTCAGAACTAGCCACAGACAGAACAGTGCCATCACCAGACTCTGGCAACTTTTCAGTATTCAAATGTGATATATTCATCATAACATGCTCATCAGATACAGATGGGGCAGATTCTTTGAGTAGCTCTCCCAGGTCAGTTATACAAGTTGTTGCGTCTGAATTATCAGGATTAGAAGCCGTCACAGGTGAATGCTCAGCCAAGTGTAATGAGCAAACTTCATGCGATTCATTTCCAATTGAACCAGAAGAAAATTCCTCCTTGGTAAGATCTGGCAAAATTTTGCGAGTAATTTCAGTTTGCTCAGATTCAACAGCAGCAACATCAAATGTTCCGACTTGTGGATTATCAGTGCTCTCAGAGGCTGACCTCCTATCCGTACTAGAGACATCAACAGCTGCACATGCAAACACATTAGAAAAACAAAGAGGCAACACAAAGCAACTGTTTTTCATTGATTTTCAACATGCTTAGTGCATACCTTTTAATGATTTGCTGTCAGCTTCATCTGTAGTAACGCCGGGAGAAATCCTACTTTCGGACAGTGCAGCTGAAGCTGAGTTAGTCAGTTCCAACTCTTTATTGATGCTCTCGGCTTCCATGACACTAACACCATCGCATACAACCTTTAAAGAAGTCTGCACCTTTAAATCTTCAGCAGATGAAGCTGACTGAACAAATACAATATACAAGCTGTTGAGCAAACCATACAAAACCAAAGATAAGTGCACACATAGAATGTTATAAAAGTTAAATGTACCTGTGGTTGTTGTGACAGATTCCCAGTGTCCTTTCTGGTGGCATTCTTATTGCTATCCTTGAATGACTCAGTTCTTTGAATGGATGCTTTACTTTTTCCATCAGCTCCGTACTCATTCATAACAGAGGATGCTGGTGATGTGGTTTCTGTATTTGCACCTTGAGCTTTTAAGGGTTGGCTCACCGGCGTAGGATGCTTCTCGGTGATCAGTGGAGCTTTGCTCTCATTATCACTGCCTGATTTAGCTACCACAGAAACAGCTTGACTATCCTTTTGCCGTTGTGATACAGCATCTTCAGTCAGCCTTAACCTAGGAGCATCTGATTTACTAAGCGGCGCAGTTATCGTGACCGTGTGTGCCCCAGATTTCTCCATGTGCAACCCAGCTGGGTGTACTTTACCTGTGACTTGGGAGTGCCCAGATGATGCTGTAGGCCCTGGTATGCTGTCCTTGTTACTGCCAGGAACCGTACTCATCGATGGACTGATGAATGGAATTGCTTGGCCAGCTTGGGAGACAGAATATGCAAACCTAGGACCATGTGATACAGTGGGAACCTGGCTGACGCCAGCAGCATTGGAGTAAAACATAGCTGACTGGTTATACGCATTTGGTTGGATAGAAGAATAGAATCCCATATGAGTTCCGTAACTAGTGACTGGCTGGGATTGTTGTTGTATATTAGGTAAACCCCTCTGCCCAGAAGAGTCTATCCTCTTATCGAGCTTCAGTTCTTCATGAGTATCTGGATGAGTAATTTTCACAGTGGTCTTCCGAGGTGCAACAAACTTATTTGGTGGTGGTTGATATTGTGGTCCTACCCCCACATTCATAATGTTTCCCATCGGAGTTGTGAGTTGATGAGTAGCTGAAGGACCATAAGGTATACCTTGTGCTCCATGTATCATTGTTGTTTGTTGCAACTGATGGTGTGGAATAGTTGGGACATACATATTCTGTGGAACTTGGGCTGCATTGCCACCATGCATCATTGACATTTGCAGTGAGCTTGGCACAACACCCTGTGGTGGCATTTGTGAATTGTGGCCACCAAACTGCACAGGTGCCTGATGGCGATAAGGCATTGACATGGCCACCCCAGGTAACTGCTGAACATGTCTCTGTGGTGGAACAGTAGAGACAGATGGAGAAACACGCACATCTCTCTTCACTTGGGATGGAAGGTGAGGGTTAACAGGGTTAGGTTGACTAGAACTAACAGCATCCTTTCTTGTTTGTTGTGGCGGTGGCTGTTGTGGCTGTGGATGTGGCTGTTGCTTCTGCAGCAGCGGCTGCTGTTTCAGAGCTGGTGGAACAAGCACAGAAGGTGCAACCTTATGACCCTCAGGGAGTGCCTAAACACCAGAGAAAGATGACATGATAATGAGCTCTAGATTATCGAAGATTAAGAATACCTATCAATACAATATCGACAATAAGCAAAAAAGGCATTAGTTCAAATCTTCTGAAGGTATATTATAGATAGGAACATACATTATTTGTTGTGTTCGCTGACTAGAAACTGTTATTGATACATATAGCATAATGTACTTAAAATAAAATAACCATCAACACCATATTAACTAACATAGAGCACAGAAAAGATACCTGCATACAGCTTTTGCTCATCCAAATTAGGAGGAGCTGAGCTTGTCCTGGCGGGGAAATGCTAAGAAAAAGAATTTGCAAGTTACAAAGAAGATAAAAACAAACCAGATTAAGAAATGCAAACTGTAAAAACAGGGGATAAGAGCATACTGGAATGTCAAACGATCCAAATTGCAAGACAACAGGTGGTTCACCTGAAAAGAAGAAAACAGACAAAGCAGAAGTCAGTTAACAGCGTAGTATACCATGGATATCAATTACAGCGTCTAGACAACCACTAGTAACAATAATGGTTACCATGCATTATCACTACTCACAGCTCCTAAAGTAAAAGAAAAAAGGACCAAACCTGTTGCTCCCTGAGAAACAGAGGTGTTTGCGATCCTTGATGATGCCTTGGGAGCAGCATGAGGAATACTTTTTGGCACTAGAACGGTGGCCGTATTCTCGAGAGCAGGTGTTAGTACGGGTGCTCGAACTCCAGACGAATCTGCCCATTCAAAAATTGCATGCAATCACCCAAATCAATACATCAAATAACTTTTTTTGCATTGTTTTAATTGTAATCTGAACCGATAAATCACCATGGTGCTGAGGTCGTGGTGTTGGGACAGGAACATGTCCTGGCACATTCTGAGGTGCTGGCGGGCGCGGTGGTGGCGGCTGAAGGGGCGTGGGTGCAGGTGCAGGCTGGAAGCCGGTGGTGTCGGGCTGGCTCACAACCCTCGGATGCCCGCCGTGGCCATTGCCAGGCTTCCTGAAGCTGAAACATGAATTAAAAGTCACACAAAACCCTAACTTATCGCGACCTGCCCTCCCCGGATCAAATCATGCAGCATCCAATCAGGAACGAGCGAGGCGCAGTGTAAGCAGAGACGGTGGCAATCGTTACCTGCGGTTGGATGAGAGGGGAGGCTGGCCGGAGGGGGCCCCGCCGCCCTTGCCCGCGCCGCCGACTCCGCCTCCGCGGTGGCCGCCGAAGCTGCTGGACCGGCTGGGTCTCCTCGCGTGCCCCTCGCCTCTGTCCCCTCGCTGGGACATATATACCACCGCCTTCCGATCTCCTCCTCCTCCTCCTGTTCCTGTTCCTACCCCTGATCCAGCCACGGCAAACCGGAGTAAATCACCACAAAATCCACCCCCCAATCACAAAAAACAAACAACCACCAAACCCTAATCCCGCCGCCACTAATCGTAGATGGCGCCCCCTCAACTCCTCAGCGGCGGCGGCGGCGGCGGCGGCGACGCTTATTACCTTAGGGCCTCCGGGGCGGCGGCTCCTAGGGTTTGGTCGTGGCCAGAGCTAAGTCACACGAGATGGACGGAAGGATCGATGGGTTTGGGAATAGGGTGGGGGAGAAGAGAAGTCGAGGCGAAGCGAAACAAAAGGGTTAGATACGCCCGGCCTCGGGCACTTGTAGGCGTCGTAATGCAGTAGACAAGGAAATCACACCAACATAAAGCGAGCAACAAAAACATAAACAATCTGGACCCTAATTCAGATTTTATCTATTTCATTTTCGGCGAAATATTCTACTTATGCCATAACTTATTTTGTGTAATCGTACAATTAAGGGCGATATGGTGCATCCAATCAAGCGATCCAATGGTTACATATGAAAAAAATTAAAAATAAAAAAGTACTAGGTTTTAGGTGGATGTAACAGATCGTTTAATTGGAGTACCAGATCGCTTGATTGCATCAATATAAGTAATTGCACAGGATATTTTCTCTTCATTTTCATCTGATTAAAGTCTCTGCTCCATTGATTTAGCTCTACTTTAAAATTCTACGATAAAATAGATACACAGTGGATGAGTGAAGTAGATATATGAAAGATAGTTTCACAAATTAGATTCAAGCACCTGTTTAATAGCTTAGGATTTTGTCATGGAGTTAAGGTTTTTAGAACAGTTTCATCCTATTGTTTTTCACGGTAGAATTGGGAGCTAGTGTTGTTTCGAATAGAAACTTAATCCTTAAGCGTAAAAACAAAAAAAAAATATGACTCTTGCTGTTAGAAATATTTTTATAATTATTGCTGCGCTTGAGCTCAAGTCATAGGCCTAGTTGCCTGCGTATTCCTATTGAATCATCATCAAAATAAAAAAATGAAAGTATACGAAGATACAAAATAATGACATAAAAACAGTTAGTTTCCAGGTAAATTCTTGGCTCCCCCTACGGTGTATCGTAGTTAAGAATAGATCGAGAGTATTTAAATGATCAATTTAATTTTTATTTTAGATTAAAAATAAAAAATCAAATTATTTTATTATATTACATAAACCTCAAATAAATCCCTTAATCTAACGGTAAAAATAAATAACTCTTAATCTAAGGGTAAAAATAAAAGTAACCTAAGCTAAGCTTGAGCGGTGGAGGAGACCGGATCAGGTCGACGATCGGATGGAGGCGTGTGCGCTCGAGAGTCGGGTGCGTTTGTTTGCAAAATTTACCCGACCGATTAACCCGACCGAATCGATTTAATAAAAATAGTCAGTTAGAAAATTAGCGTTAGTGATTAGTGATTGATGGTTGATTTTGTTTTAATATGTAGTTAATTGATTTAACCGATTTAAGAGGTGTCGTTAATCAATTAATCGATTTGTGAGATATAGTTAATCGATTAATCGATTTCTGATTTATGAGTTATATTTAACCGATTATTGTTGGATTTTATGTTAATCAATTAACCGAACTAGAACCGAATTTTATTAGTTATTATTTTTACTAAATAAATTTCAATTATCATTTTGCTATAACTGAAATTATTTTTAACTTTTAACTGAACCGACGACGTAACCGAATTAACAAAATGTCCGGCCCTACGTTTCGGTGGGCCGAAGCGAGGATAGCTAAATTCGGAGAGTATTTCTTTTTTAAATAATGAAGAGATGTATACATCCAAATTTGGAGATGGTTTCTATCCAAAATCCAAACGGAACCGGGTGCGGTTGCGGTTGCGAGCTGGAATTTTGAGAGAATATGGTTACCGACTTACGCCGCTGCCGGATTTACGCGGAGATTCCGGCCTTGCGTTCTTCTTAGTTCTTAGCCGAGGACAGAAAGGGCCCCAGAAATGATGGTAAAAAGAAAAGGTAATGATAGCGGCACCAGCACCGTACCTGGGGTGTTTCTGGGTTGCTATTAGGCCCATCGGGCCATTTTCTTAGGCTGGGCGGCCCAGGCTACCAATGGCATTCACCAAGTTTTGCTAATCTCTGTTATTATAAAGCGGCTAGATGGTCCGCCAATTCAGTCTGCTTTTTTTGCTTCCATGCGCGCCCGCCTCGCATGCAATGGCTTCTCCGCATGCAGAAGAGAGTGCACCGGAAGAAAATGAAAAGAGAAAAAAGAAGAAAAAAATGTAGTTTTGTGCATTTCAGTTCTTTTATTTCTGTATTTTGTGTAGAAATACAAATTTTGCTCACGCAGAAACTAAGAATTTTGCCCATAGGCCCTTGATTTCAAAACAAACATGCAAAACTATGAATTTTGCATATATGCAGTTAGATTCACTGAAAATTTTCTTATTATTATAGCAATAATATAAGCCCGTTGAAAAACACTAAGATTATGTTGCAAAGCACGTGTATATGACTACTTGCTATTGAAGAGATCAGAAATAATGACATAAACTGCAACCCTTGGACTGGCTTTTGATGAGAAGCAGACTGTTGTTTATGTGTAAGGATGTTGATACCGATTCTCCTCGTCCATCTATTTTAGTATGTTTGCTTAACTGAATTTTTAATGAGATTTGATATCAAATGCCCAACAAATTTACATTCTAACCTAATTCATGATGTCGTATGAAAAGGATGATGCCATCTGATCGATCGACATGGTCAACTACTAATTAGACAAAATACGGGGCTCACAAAACTAAAAAGGATGGCCATTAAAAAATCCATAGAAGAAACATCAACAAAATATAGGTTCAGATTGATAATGCGGGTGAAGTAGAATTTGGGACTGCAAAGGCATTGCGATCTATAATTCCCTGCGATGCAATTTGTTTACAAAAGAGTCGGTCACTAAATGTTATAATGTACCAGTGTTCACCTAAACAGGTAAATACCGTTACCCACCGTACAGTTTTACCTGATTAAATGGTCCACCGGTTAAATAGAATGACAATTAAACAAGTCTACATGGTGAACAAAGCGAATAACATCGCGTTTAAGTGATGGACTACATGAGAAAACAAAAAAAAAATAGTTTTCAGCATGGGACAACAACTTAACGTGTCTACATGGTGAACAAAGTGAATAACCTCGCGTTTAGGCAATGGACTACGTGAGAAAACAAAAAAAAATAGCTCTCGGCATAGGACAACAACTTTCTTCTTTCTGTACTCTATTCATGACTCACTCAAACAACACTACAACAATCCGTGACTCACTCAACTCAGCACAAAATTTTGAAGCCCCAATCGTCGCCTCTTCGAAGCCTCAACCACCATTGTCGCTAGGCCTAGTAATAGTCACGGACAAGCCGAACAACAACCACCTCTGCTAGTCCCACTCCGCTAGGCTGAACCACCACCGGGGCCACTGAGCTAAGCCACCGCCAGAGGACGCCAAGCCAAGCCACCGCTAGGGATACTAGGGCCACCCTTCCGAGATCCAGATATGTCTAGAACTATACACCCTCCACTATCCAAAACTCTAGATCTGCACTTCATTCATATTATACTGCTTGTACTCTAGTACTTCTATTCCTTGTGTTCTATAAATCTTCTATGCTACATGTCATTGTGTATGAACAACAATAGCCTACGTGTGTACCCGCAAGGAGATTTGGTTATGTTTAACGAGGATCTTGTGCTACGATTCAATGGTTATCTCAAGAAATGAGATAGAATCAAGAAAACTCAAGGGAGATTTAGACAGATTCGGCCCTCTTGGAGGATAATTCATGTGTGTGTATGATTAAAAGAAAGGGAAAATTACTCACATGCCATTGTAATTTTCAGAAATTATCTATATGTCACTGTCAGTGACTGTGACGGCCCCCATCTGTCAGTGACACATCGATGACATATTGGCAAACCGGGAAAATTGTAATGGCTCGGAAAAAATTAACCCTAAAAGAAATGGCTCTCTCTTGAGAATATCAGAAAGTGTGTCTCCATTTTGCAGGCTTCCTCAAATCCTAAGACAACCGCTAATGATTCGGGGTTACAAATGGTGAGTGATGAACTTCATTCATGATCAATTATGAGGATAATAGTTATATCATGTTTAATGACTTTAGGTAGTAATATTATATTAACCATATAATTATGGAATTTAAAGAGTGTACTGAATTTTGATGGCGATTGTCCGACTGCCTGTAGTCAAGAAGGACTCCCGAATGCTGAATTCTCAAGAATCCTTGGACTACCGACTGCTATCAGAATAGTAACATTGATTGATTTTCGGTGGCCCATCTTCCACTCGATAAGTACCCGATTCCCGACACTACATTACACAATCCGTTTAATTCGTGTACACGTCGTATAAATAACGTGTACATGGTCTAAATACTAAACGATGTGTTGTCGACTGTGTGTAACGTTTACCGTTTAGATGAACTCTAAAATATTTAGTAGTATCAACATATTATAAAAGATCTTTCGTAATATCTTCACACGTATACTCTTAATATAACATATCCAATATCCACGTTATACTACTGTATTATTGATGAAAGGATGGTTTGGATTCCAGTCAATTGCAACGGTAGTCCTTCTAGTTTTTTTAGCGGGTGCAAGTTTAATTTTTTTTATTTGAATTGAACTAATTTCTGGAAAAAAATCTGTAATATTTTTGCGTTTTTTAAAGGAGCATTTAATTTAAAATTTCCATTCACATTTTTAACCATTCGATAAAAAACTAACTACTCTTGTTCCCTAATTACACCTCATCTCTTATTTCTTTGACAAGAATACAACAATGAATTATTCTAACTTAGACATAATAAACAAGTATAGATTTAATGAATATTTACAAAATTATAATATAAAAATACTCAAACTAAAAAATAAAGTAAAGTGCACATTAATAAAAAAGTAGCATGCCCCAAAAAAAGTAGTGTGTCCATGCTAACGCTGTGGTAAAAATATAAAAATAATAAATGTATTAAATCATGTAACCATGAGAGTCTTATGGTACTCACTTATATTTTTTCTCTCCTCGTCTAAAAGTATTACCATCTTCAGCTTCACCAAATATTATTATTATATTTTATTAGGGTAAAAACTATTTTCCCGTAAGCCAAATGTTTCTTTTATAATGCAAATTTTGAGGTACACGGTTGGTGCCCCATAGCGCGGGCGCCGCCGAGACGGAGCTGGAGATAAGAACGCCGCCACGGCGCCACCTACTCCCACTGACACGTGGGCCCTTCGGGTCCACCACCAGTCGTGGCGGGCTGGCAGCTAAGATCCAACCACTCGAACCACTCCAATCACGCGCAATTATTATTAGCAAGCAATCTCGGCTTAATTACCCGCTTTAACCACTAATCGTTAAGCGGACCGAACCTAATACGTACCCACTTGTTTCCTACTTCGTTCACTGTCAAGTGGGCCCACTGTGACGGCCTGCGCGACCCATCTTCGTATGGCCCACCTGTCTGCGGGTTGGCTTGTTGTCGAAGTTGGTGCGAACTGTTAGTCGAAATACTAATCACCCAGGGCTAATTAATTAATTTATACTAATCAAAAAATGGGTTCCTCCTTCCCTCCTCCTTCCCCTAATCGGAGGCGCTTAAGATATTGGTTTAAACGGTAGCAATTCGAAACAAAGGAGGCTTTAGAGAGAGAGAATGGCCAACGCGGTGCCGGAGGGGGCGTCGACGGCGGCGAGGAGCCGGCCGGAGGAGGGGGAGAGCGGGGGCGATGAGGAAGCGATGGCGGTGCTGGACTTCGACATGCTGTGCGCTTCGGTGGCGATGGCGGTGGAGAGGAGGAAAGATTCGGCCGCGGCCGCGGCCGCGGCGGCCACGGAGGTGGACGGGGGCGGGGGCGGGGGCGGGGGCGGGGGCGGGGGCGGAGGCGGAAGCGGAAGCGGAAGCGGAGGGGTGCAGAGGATGTGGGAGGGGGACGTGGTGCTGGATTGCTTGGAGGACAGGCGAATCGCGCTCGAGGCCGCGTGGTAGGTGGAATAACTCCTCTTCCTTTTCATGAATCTGTGCTGGTCGCCGTGGTCGGGGATCTGATTTTTGCTGGTTGCGAGGTGAATGTTGGAGAATTAGTGTTTTCCTGCGAATTTTCCATACTAATCGACTGTTTTTTGTTCGGATTTGGGGACTGCCTTTATGCGGAAAAGGGGACTCTGGTATCGGTTGCCGGAAGTTGCACTGTTATTTGACAGCTTCAAGCCTTCAAATGCGATTCTTTATCTATAAGGTTTTCCGGTTGGAGTTGAAAGGTTTATGGAGATAAATAAGAAAAATTTGCTAAGTCTTAATTTGTTTCTCCGATTTTAGTTTTGGTTAAATTGAATAAGAACCGCCATCAGAATTTGGTGAAGAACGCGTGAGTTTAACTATTTTTTTTTTGAGAAATTACCTAGGCACCTAGCTACGATCGTGGTAGGAAATTAGACATATTTGTGATGATAAATTGTGGAGAGCATTCCTCAAAGTGCACTCTTCTGCCTCTTCTAAGGTTCTGATCTAGTGCCTGCAATGCAAAACAATTCATCTTCGTCTTTCATGCTACCCATTTTAATGTTTACTCTGTGCGTGAGCGTTGTTTTAAATTCTTTTTTGGGTGCGAGCATTTGCAGTTGCCCATGCTGCAGGTTCGGCAAGAACATGCGGAGAGCAAATCTCGGATCTTGCTTCTTTCAGGTACAGATAATACTCTCACCGTCCTATGGCCATATTTCGTCCATTTCCTGCCTGCCATTTTTTGTTACAAATTTATGGTCAACTTGCTGTCTAGGTAAGCATGTAAAACCACATGAGGCTATTTGTTGTCGAGAAAATCTAGTGTAGTATACCGATGGACGATATACCTTTCCTTACCTTTGTGCTGGTGGTTGTTATTTCAAACGATTTAGCCATGTTACCTAAGAGAGAAATACTCACGTGTACGTGTATACCATCCAACGGTATACTGTACACTAGATTTTCTCTTGTTGTTTCTATTGATCAGAAGTACAAAAATTTAAAAACCTTCTATTTGGACTAGGCTTTGAGTCAATTATAGATTGTATCTTGCCCCCGCAGAAAAAAAAATGTTTCTTACTGGTGAACTTATTACATTGAGCAGTTTATTTCATCACCAAGATATTGCCTAATAATGGTGCTGAGAAAATGCTTCTTTTGTATATTGATTGTGTATTTCTGTACTTTGGCATTTTACTTCTTAAGTGACAGAGGTATACAAGTTTGTTGTAATTTCTCTGGTTACACTTGATAGTTTCTTGAATTTCAGTCCGCTATCACCCTAGTTATCTAGACACATATAACAAAGTTATCTTTTCCTTAGCCTATGTTTGTGCAGCGGAGTTGCTAATGCTGAGCATGTTTGACTCGACAATGTGTACTGCATTTGCTTACATAATTATATATTTCTGTGGCATGGCTTAGTCCTAGTCAGCCTGATCAGCATCTTGCTTTTTTATTTCAAGTTTATGATTCATCCTGCATATAGGATAAGTTCTACTGAAGTATTTTCTAGTTATATTATATGTTACTGGGCATCAGACTGCACGTTGAACTTGGTAGACAGATCATACCACTATATTTTATTCATGTTAACTGATATTTCAGTCTTGAAATACCAACATAATAATCCCTATCTTAGTTGGAGCTTCTTATGTAAACATGTTATTGGAGCTTCTCATATCAATAAATATTTCACACACACATTTCTTTTCTTGAAATTATCCTCTGTTCACAAGCCTGACACAATATTAAAAAATTTTCAGGCAATGGTTTACTTTCTTTTGTTAGTGGCTGTTCTGGTTAGCCTAATCGCCTTTTCTGTCACAAGGAATCATATATATTTATATATGGGACTTAGCTCTGTTCTCTTGATAGCAATCTATACTGGTTACTTCCGAAGAAGAATCAGGAAGCAGTTCAATATCAGGGTATGTATTTCTTAGCATTGCCATTTTTATTTAGAGCATTGAAACATGGTGCTAGTGTGGTACAGCCTAGTATTAGGCTTAACACGGTTGGTTATGGCCCTTGTGTTCGTTTGCATCACAGAGCCTAATCCCCTCTATAAATGCTCTATTCAAATAAATAATAACTGTAGCCTTTAGCCCTGTAGGTATTAATAGTTTGGAGTACTTTGTGCCACGATTATGTTGTCAGCATACCAGTAGTCAGTAGATGAAAGTATGAGTGCTTCAATTCATGAATTACCTAGTGTGAAGCTTTTAGAAAAGCCAGTCATCTCATTGACTGATGTCTTTTTTGTGGTTAAGCTGATTGTTCAGCTCTTTTTCTTTTTCTTTACTTTTTTTTTTGCTACAGGGTACTGATAGCAGTGTAGACGATTGTGTTCTCCATCTCATCTGTCCTTGCTGTACGCTATGCCAGGTTATATCTTATGAAACCCCTTTGTGAAGTCTCAGTTCAGCATAAGTTATTTGTTATTGACAACCTGATCTCACCGTTTCTAGCATTGAATGAACAGGAGGCTAGAACTTTGGAGATAAATAATGTCCAATGTGGTATCTGGCATGGGCGGGGTGATACCATTTGTTTAGGAAGCAATGGTGAAGGAAATAAGGCTTTCGCTGCTCTACACAAGTCCTCATTGGTGCCTATAAAGTCTCCAGAGTTATGTGGCATGGACAGAACATCAAATGGGGCTAATGAGCACGAACCCCTCGTCCCATCAACTCAACCAGAGCAGTAGGGATAACAGCAGTTTTATTGTGTATCCCCTTTCCACAAATCCAAAAGTTCTCAAATAGAAGACTGGTGGATTGTCCGGCAAGAAAAATAATTAGTTTGCTGTATCAAACCTGAAAAATTGGATTGGTAGCAACCACATGTTGATGGTGAGCATAATTGGGCTGTTGTTGTAAACTTAGATCATAGTTATCATCATGTATTGGGTTTCATTTAGGCTCAAGGCTAGTATCTAAATTATATTATGATGTTCAAGGCTTATGATGAATCAAAGGTGGTGTTTCGTTTACGAACTGTAAACACAAATGTAAATGGAATCAAATCACAAGGGAATCAAGAGTGGCCGAGTGGATTGGATCATTATTTGATTTGTTTGGTTTGGATAGGGGAAGATATCAGAGACCATTATGTTGTTTGTCAAGCACGCGCCTGCTTCTGCATGGAAGAGAATTGAGATGGAGATAACGGGATCTGATTCCGGCCGGTTTGGTGGCATAAAGGGGCTTCCATGACCTGGGATTTGATTACACCAGTTACCACCAAACACCATGTAAGTGTAAATTTTTCTGGCTGTAACATAGTGTTTCTACTTTCAATGGCAAATGACAAATTGACATGAGTCAAATGAAATGCACTCAACTGTCGTTGGTTCCTTCCCATGACCAGTGCAATTTCTGTTAAATTTGAATGACATATTGACATGAATGAACATGGAATGTCCTGAATCCTCTGCTGCTGTTGGTTTTCATTTTCTCTAGTGATGTTCCCTGTCAGATAATTGGGTATATCAAATCAAATGCTGACACAAAAGAAACAAAATCATATCTAAATGCCAAAAATTTCTGTGGGGATCAGACTTCTGCATCCAGCTACCATAAGCTTATGCAATTGCACTACAACCTGCTGGAGTTTCCACTCATAGTACACCTGCTGGAGTTTCCAGCATGCCCAGGGCTTCTTCAGGACTAGAAGGTGCACTGGACACTTAGTACAATCACCAAAAGGGATCAAGGGTACTAAAAGCTTTGCAAAGTTGCAATAATGCAAGGCCTGCTGCCTCCTGGCAAATGCAAGATGTTTTTGTTTTCTTTTTGCCTTTCTCCCATGGGATGTCCTTTTGAGTTCTTAATTCCACTGGGATAAGGATTGAGAGACAGCTCACTCTAGGGCACTGCCACCAGGTATCACCCTTTTTATCAAACCATCAATCATGCCTGCAGTGTGTCTGTCCACCAGCTGATGATATCTTGACGATATCTCTTGTTCTTTGAGACAACTTTTCTTCGCCATGTGAATCATCGACCATCCTAACTACTTTGTCATGATCAGCTTAGTGTTGCACTAGTCTTGCTTTTGCTTTCTTGGATAGCTGTATATGCTCATATAGTGCCCAAGTTTTGAGAGGGAAGAAACTGCTCTACTTTAGACAAGATTAGTCCTGCCCCTTCTGTCTAGAGCATGCAAATCACAATCAATTCGTACATTCCAAAATTGCTCTTTTGGATGTTTTTTATATGCAGCTCATTAAAGTTCAGGTGGCAAAATGTTGTTTGTTGTGCACCATGTGTTAGGAATCGAACTAACCGGGTCAAATTCAGCAAATCGCATCTGACAACACCTAGCTGCTAATGCTCAGGTTATCAGGTGTTTTAATTTCGTCTCTTGATCACGTGGAAATCATGTTTGGAAACGCTCAAGTAAGTAACCGTGCTAATCATGTGCATGCATGCATTCCAAACGAGGCTGATCCATCATTAAGGGTTAATCATGTTCAGGTATATCCCAATTTTAGTAAAATCAGAGGAGCTCTATAATTAATCACAATGGATTTTTCAGCTCGATATTAAATAGTTTATTTCATGTTTTTTAACTCTTAGATTAGATTATAATTTAATTGTAGATTTTACGACTATTTTTTTATAATCTTGATTCAGAATTTTCTCTAGCTTCAGATTCTAGAAGTACACTAGTAGCTATGAGAAGCTCAAACAAGAATATTTTAAAGTTGAAACCACTTTAAATCAAGAGACAATTCACGATTTGCCATCGACAACACTCGACTCTACGAAATATCATTAATGAATAGAAGTTAACCCCTTTTGCCACCAAATAAACCAGTTTCTCACTCTTTTGCCACTGCCATTACCCCTTTGTCAACTTTACGTGTGTGTGTATAGTATATATGTATATCATTATATTTGTCGATAGAATCAGCGTCTTGTCGATGGCAAATCATCGTGGATCTCCGAGCCCCATGGCTTTTAGGGTTCGTCCAACTCCTGCTCCATTTCTTAGCAACGAAGCTACGGCGATCAGCAAATGCTAGCTGCCCCTTGCTTGGTATAATCATCTATGCGTAAAGCATCTTTCCCTCTTTGAAAATGGAGACGAACACTTTCCAAAACCTCATAGCTATCAACAAGGGCCCAACCACATATATATTATGATTATTTTCTTCTTCTCATGAGCCCACGCCTTCGCTTTTGGATTGGCCGTGTCGAATTAAGTCTAATGTAATACGAAATGAGCCTTATTTTTAAATATAAATTGAATTGTTCATCTTTCCTAATTAGCTTAAGCTTTTAGGGTTAAATTGACCAGGGTACGTAACTTAATATGGTATCGAAATGAGAGGTCGCAAATTCGAATCCCGACGACACACAATTAAATTAAAATTACAGGCCACTTCTATTCCACGCTTGAGATGAAGTCTCGCGTGAGGAAGAGTATTAGAATATGAAGTGGATTGTACACATTTCTGTGCACTAGCTCAAGTTTTTGGATTGAATTGGTTGACGCATTCAACTTAACAACTAATTTATCTTAAAATTATTAAAAATAAAGTCATAGTTATTTTACCTAGAAAATAAAAAGTGCTCTAAATAGCAATCCTTATGCTCTCCCCATCTTATAATATTATAACTACGACTAGATAAGACATAGTGTAACAAATTATGTTCAGAATGAAATATCTCATCCAGTCTACCCGATAATAACGAGGTTACAATACTACGAGACGGGAAGAATAACCTTAAAAAATAACATAGCATCACCACAATTCTAACTAAAAAAACATATGCCCATCAGCCCATGTTTCTGGTAGGCTAGCCGAAATCGAACATTGTGGCAAATCATATGGCACAAATAATTAACATCACACATCAGTCAGTGCATGACACGTTTAACATAACAACTTGACTAATAAATTCACGCGCACGTTGCTAAATTGTTTATAATTTCTCAAAACGTCTCCCTTTCATTTTGTTCACGCACCAATGGCTGAACAACAAATGGAATACCCTTTTCTTCTTCTTCTTTTTTCGTCCGAAGAGACACCCTTTTCTTAATTTTCACAAAGAAATGGAGTATAATAAGTTGCTCTCTCTTTCTTGTTGAAATATATTATAAATGGCAAATCGCTATTTATACACAAACACCAATGTTTATTTTAATTTGGTTTCAACAAGAAAAAACATACATAATACTAAAGTCTAAACTACTGATTTCCGTGCTATACGGGTTTTTAGAGCAAGGCTAATGATTTAGCTATTTGTTAACTTTATACTTGTGTTATATCATATGTAGCTAATCTAATAGTTTACTAGTATAATAAATAGTTAGCTATATATACCATATCATCTCATAAAGTTTATTGAAACTTGTGTATTAACATGTTAGCTAATAGTTTGTTATTCTTCTCTTTCCTTTTCTCTTTTGATGTGGTAAGTTTTTAACCTGTTTACATCAGTTTATTATATTTGATCTTAAGAGCTTCCTTGGACGAGATAGAATTAAAATAAATGTAGGGACAAAAAAACACATGAAAATTCACTTTTAAATCCTATATAGTTTCAAAACCTGGAAATATAAAATAAAATATAGAGATTTCTAATGAATTTAGTTTGTGAAAAAGAGAAGAGCGAGAAAGGAGAGAGTGGATTTTACTTGATAAATAAAAACAAGACCATGTTTATTTTTCCTATGGAGTTAGAGCATATGAAGCTAATCCATAATAATTTTACAATCGCATTCCTTTGTTCTAAATGATCTATTTGAAATTTTTAAAGGATTTTAATCCTCCATAAAACTTACAAAATTCCTAAAGAGTTATGTCTTGCAAGAGACAACCCATCCTTTTTCATTCGCCCAATCATCATTATATCCTATAGATGAATACAAGTGCAAACTGAAGTACCAATAATCATTTGTAAGCATTTTAAATTTTAAATTATTTAAATTCATTTTAACTATTTTTCAATATAAGTTGCTTTAAAACTTATAAACATTTTTTTAAAAAAATTCTTCTATGTTTTCATTATTAAGTAAATGTAACCTCTCTCACAATGAACACTTTATACTTTTAAATTAGAATAAATAATGATAATAACTTTATTTATGTTGATTTCTTAATTCTCGGGTATAAACACAAAGTTAAAAACAATTTATATAAGAAATTAAAGAAAACTATTTTAATATGGTATAATTCAAGAAGAATAGAAGATATTATATATTTCTCCACACATATATACACCATATTACAAGCCATTTTTGTTTGAATGTGATGGATGTTTGAAATCCAAATTTTATAATAGTTTATAATTACATCAACTCTCGGCCAAAAATTTGAAGAAAATTCGTTCGTTTTCTCTTCGCAAAAGAGAAGGAGAGGAAAATGGGAGACGAATCACTTCTTGCGGTTCCGCGCCAAGAACCCATCCATAACCACCTTTCTCTTCATCGTCTCCTGCTCCGACGCCGACGGCACGTCGTGCACCGGTGACGCCGTGACATCGACCACCGCGCTCTCCGACTCGGCCGCCGTCGCCGGCCACCGCCGTCGGAAGAGGTAGAACGCCGCTGAAGCGAGCACCGTGGCTCCTACCCGGCCGCATAGCAGTACCATCACGAGGCAGACAAGCACCGCGGTCCGCGCCCGCCGCCGGCGACGTCGTCCTCCGCTCCTGTCTCCTCGCGGCATGCGGCGGAGCCAGCGCCGCTTCCGAGAACGACGACGACGGCAAGGAGCCGGAGAAAGGCTGTCGAGGAGGAGGAGGAGAAGGAGGAGTAGGAGGAGCAGGCCAAGTCGAGAGACGGGGAGGAGCTCAGCGCCGACGAGGACGGCACCGACGACGTCGACGTCGCCCCGTCGTAACAACCATCGTCCACTAGCTCCCGCCCGTCAGGCGACGCCCTCTTCGCCCCCCCGCCCCCGCCCCCGCCCCCGCCCCCGCCGCCGAAGACCTCCTCCCCTTACCCACCACCGACGCCGAGTACAGGAACCTACTCCGGAGCGACGACAACGAGCCCCGGCGACTGACGCTCCGGTGGCGAGCCCCATCCGCCGTCGCCACCTCCTCGTCCGCGACGGCCGCGGCTGCCCCGCCGAAGCACATGAACATCATGTCTCCTCCCCCGTCGCGCACGGCGTACAACCAACCGTACAAGTCGCTGATCGAACAGGGAGGGGGTCGTCGTCCGTCGTCGGTTGAAACGATGGCGCCGCGGGGCAGTGTCCGGCTCGGCGGAGCGCGGCGCGTGGGGGATTTATACGAGTCGCAAAGGGAAGGGAGAGGCGAGCGAAGCGGCGGGCGGGCGGGAGGGCGACGGCGACCGGTCGGGGCGGGTCCCGGGTGCGCCGCGTCCTCGTGGTTGACGGGTTAGTTGACTGCCTTGGAGAATTGATTACGCAAAACAGCGACCGATTTGTTCCGTTTTTATCAGTTTAATTGTATTTTTAAGTAAAGGAATTTGATCATATACCCACCTTTAGATGAAAATTGATAATTTATCCACCACATCTCAATGACATGTGGAGTCCATAGATCAATGATATATGAGCCAGGAGAATAAATCCTCAATTTCTATCTAAATAGATGTATATTATCGATTTAAGTATGCGTCCTACCGACCAGGTTTAATTTGCAGGTCAAATTATTGATTCCACGGCTTTTGGAAGTCTAGAAGCATCCTTCTAACACGATCTAGCTTTATGCTCTGCGTCCGTTTGGACATGCAAGTTTGACGTCTTTGATAGCTGAATCTATTTAAGGTGGTGTTGTCTAGAAATTGGTTAAAAAGCTGAACTAAATAGGTCTAAGAGTTAATCAACTTTTTTAAAACTGTATTTTTTTCGTAGTATTAAAGTATTCATTGAAAGGTATGATCTCAACTTTTATATATTATCGGTTACAACTTTGAACAAAAATTATTCATACTATTATAACATACCAGTTCATGTAAAATTTGAAAAGATGAAAATTTAGTAACATATATTATTTTAGTGTAATTCAAAATGTATAATTTTAGTATAAATATTATAAAATTTCATGATTATAATATTTTATGCAAAATTGCATATATTAATAATGTAATCAAATATCATAAACGATAAAACATAAATTCACAGCTATTTTAACCAAAATTTTTTTAGTTTTTTCACGGCTCATAACTTCTAACAGTTTTTTTCACAAGAATTAGATTGTTTTATCACAATCTAAATCTAAAGAATCTCTTTCTAGAGGAAGGAAGCCATAGCTGGAAATCATCTCACACTCTGTCACTTACTGAGGTTCACTTACTTAGTTTACCGTATTCCAGTACCAGGGCACGGTTGACGATGACCAATTCGTGTGTAAACCAGTTGGGCTGGGCCAAGGATGACAATCGCCTACCAGGCGTGTTGCTTAGTGTATATCTATACTCGTACTGGTAAAAAAATTCAATACCCGAACCTGTTACCCGTGACGGGTAAAAACTAGTGTCCATATCCGATACCCGTGGAAGCCGTATACCTACAGGTATACCCGATTGCCCGGAAAACAAATTTGAGCAAGCCACCGGTGGGAGTTTGCCAGTGAAAGGGTGAGGTTGCTGGCGCGGGGGGCACGGGAGCGGTTGCATATGCCGCCGCTGGGGGCGCTGGTGTAGGTGTGGGGCACCGTTGGCTTGGGAGAGGAACCGCCGGTACAGTGAATAGAGGACGTTGGTGCGGGGGGATGCCGCCGACGAGTGGAGAGTATAGATGCGTGGGGGAAGCCGTTGGCGAGAGGGCCCGACGACAAGTGGTGCGGGTGTGTGGGCTGGCGGATAGCGACCGATGGGTAAATCAGGTATAGGTAGCAAATATCTATACCCGTACCTGTTTACCCGTCATGTATAACTTTTGACCCGTGAATATACCCACGATTAGGGTTTTTACCTATGGGTAAACAGGTATATGGATATAATTACCGTCTCCAGGACTGAGCTGCCCACTAGCCAACCGATCCACTTATGCAAGCCCATCTCCATCGATGCGGGTCAAAGTGGCAGCCCACCTTAGTCCAGAGGCGCCGGCCGCCGGCACCGGCAGCAACGACGAGAAGGCTACCGCGTACCGTGGTCTTCTTCGTGTCCGGCCAGAACAGAGCCTCTTCGCCGCAATTAACATACCCACCTGCATCCTTGCTCACAAATCACAGATCATCAATTCATCAAGCTGCTGCTGATCATACTCATAATCATAGGGTTAAAGCGTACAAAGCAACCAATCTTGAACAGCTAGCTTCTCTTGATGAGGCACATCCGGGCCATGCAAATCTCAACTCCTCGTGCACCCATTCACGTAGATGGGCCTGAATCTAGAGGCCTACTCACGTGTACAACAAAATAAATTAAACTAGAATCCTATTACATTCACGTAGATGAGCCGATACATTGGCACATCAAAACTAGGCCTGCAAGAAACGCGCACATGGACCTGGTCCAGGTCAGGAGGATTTTTTTTGTAAAGGATATATTTTCTAAAACAAATTTTAAATTTGTTACAAGTTTAAATTAAATTACAAAAAACATTTCAAATACGGATCTAGGTTGATCGAACGACTTGCTCTAACGATAGATGAAACACCGCTAGAGCATTAGATTGACATTTCATCACCGACAGATCGCTAAATCAACTCTAATCGGACGAATCCAACACAACGCATCGTAGAGAGCTTTGTTGGTGTTTCAAACTTAACGTCGCCGGAGCGCTAGATTCCGATCGACGTACAACTTAGATTGACAGATCATCAGTTGACAGAAGTTTAGTTTCGTAATTTTTTAAAATCGTATAACAGATTTGAAATTTGTTTTACAAAATCTATCATTTAAAAAAATACGATGAGCACGTGGCGGCGTTCAGCCTACAGACGCGAGGTTAAGGGAGTTAAAGCAAGAAAGTGATGTAGCAAATGGATACTTTTGTTACTAGTGCATACAGATCAGATATCAACGGTCAATTTGGTCTGCGTGAGAGCAAGCTCGTTTGGAATCAAACCTGGACCAACCTTTCCTGTAGAGCAGATCAACGTCTTCACGTCGCTGTCCTTGTGCAATGCATATGGACGCCGGCACAGCGACGCATCATGAATTGTTCCATGGAAAGTGGCCAATGCACTGCACGTCCGCATTACTCCTCAGCTTTAGTGCTCAATGTTCATCCATCTGATCTCCATCATCAATGCTCCACTTAATGCTGGGTCCATGTCATGCCATAAATTCAAAACAGACCATGGATGAATGAGTGAGCATTGAACATGCTGACACCTGCTTTGACAGAGGAATCAAGAAAGGATGAAACTGGTCAGTCCATCGTCAAACTTAGGCCACGCTGATCTGTCTGCTCTCCATCTCGGCAACAAGTGTTTGCCCTGATTTGAGCTTTATATTACCAGATTATCCTTTCAAATGTGGGCTAGTCAAATTGTCTGACAGGTGCACCAATCATGAAGGAACGGGTATAGGACTAACACTGGAAATCTAGAATATGACAGAGGAAAAATCTGATGGGAAGGAGAAAAACAGAGACGTGTAGGTAGAGTCCATTCCCAGTTTCATGAGAGGCTCCATTTATTTATTGATCACGATGAGGAACACCACGAGCTAAAGCAAGAAAGTGATGTAGCAAATGGATACTGGTAGCATTGAACAGATCAACAGTCAATTCTAGCACTGCTACCAGCAATCACCGGGAGCCCATGACCAGGTCATCTTCTCGCGCCACGTTCTTTCCCGTCTCTAGAAGCACATTTGGAGAGAAACAGAGCAGCCAGCATCAAAGATTTGGTCATCTTCAAAAGGAGATGATCTGGTCCTGATCAAAGTTTGAAAAAAGAACAGCAGTGAGAATTCTGAAGCCGCAGAAAAAGTACAATTGCAAGATGAAAGCAAGTCTTAATAGATTTCCCCGAACGACCGGCCTCGTCAACTAGTCCGAGTAAACGCAGAACCACTGGAGCTTTTGCTGCCGCCCACAAGTCCACAACACCTTTCTGACTTCACACCATGCTTAGTTTTTTTTTGTTATTTCAGCAACAGTAAGCATCTTAGCAGATGTTGGCGTTTCTGTTCACAAATGTGAATAACTATCAATCTATCATCAATCCTAGAACACAAGTTGATTAATTGAATAGCCAGCAAATTAATCAACATAAAAAGCCCGCAACTTCGTAACTTGTCATAATTTTAAACAAAATATTACATTTCAACAGACACCAGAAGGGCGTTGGGCATGTACCTTTCAACAGAACCAGCTAGAGTCAGCTATTGTGCCCGGTCAAAGAAGGTTCATTCTGCAATTATAGTCCTGTGATGATGATGAAGTGGAGCCTTGTTGTCCATCAGCCTAGAACCTCGTGTGTCCAACTACCATCATCAATTACTCCAAAGGCCAAGCTTCCCTTCTTCTCAGGTTTCTCAGCCCTGGCTGCTCAGCCAAGATCCATCCATGGCTCCTTTCTTCTTCCTCCTCCTCTTCAGCCAAATCCTTGTCTGCACGGCCGTGGACACCATCAATTCCACCACGCCGTTGTCCGGGACGAAGAAGATTGTATCCAAGGGCAACAGGTTCGCCTTGGGCTTCTACTCCCCGCCACAAGGTAACACCACAGCAGCTTCCAGTTCCAGCAACTACTACATAGCCATATGGTACAACACCATATCGTTGCAGACGACGGTGTGGATAGCCAACACCAAGGTGCCGGTGTCTGACCCGACCACCGCCTCCTTGGCCATCGGTACCGACGGCAACCTTGTCCTCCTTGATCAATCCAAGAACAGGCAGCTATGGTCGACCAACGTAAGCGTAGCCTCCAACTCCACCGTTGCCATCATCAGGGACACCGGTAGCCTTGACCTCATTGATGCCTCCAATTCGTCCATAATTTACTGGCGGAGCATAGATCATCCAACAAACACCTGGCTTCCGACTGGAAAGCTCGGACTGAATAAGGCCAGTGGTGTGAGCCAGAGGCTTGTTCCATGGATTAACAACGCGAATCCGTCCCCTGGGTTGTTCTCTCTGGAGTTGGACCCCAACGGTACAACACAGTACTTCATCCAGTGGAACAACAGCATCACTTACTGGACCAGCGGCCGTTGGAACGACAATATCTTCAGCCTTGTGCCGGAGATGACGGCCGGTTACAACTACAACTTCCGATTCGTTGACGATGCCGCGGAGAGCTACTTCATATACTCCATGAAGGATGACTCAATCCTCTCGCGGTTCGTCATCGATGTGAACGGGCAGATCAAGCAGCTGACATGGGTGGAAGCCTCGCAGCAGTGGATCTTGTTCTGGTCCCAGCCGCGGACGCAATGTGAGGTGTATGCGCTCTGCGGGGCGTATGGAAGCTGCAACTTCAATGCCCTGCCGTTCTGCAACTGCATCAAGGGGTTCAGCCAGAAGGTTCAGAGTGATTGGGACCTCCAGGATTATAGTGGTGGATGCAAGAGGAATGTACCGTTGCAGTGCCAGACAAACTCAAGCTCTTCACAGAGTCAGCTCGATAAGTTCTACACCATGGAAAAGGTGAGGCTACCTGATAATGCTCAGAGTGCAGTGGCCAAGAGTCTTCAGGAGTGCCAGGTTACTTGCCTGAATACGTGCTCTTGTAATGCTTACACATACAATAGCAGCGGCTGCTTTGTTTGGCACGGGGACTTGATTAACCTCCAAGAACAATATAACGGAAATGGACCAGGCACACTCTTCCTCAGGCTTGCAGCTTCTGAGCTGCAAGGCTCCAAAAAGAGCAAGAAAGTGATCGTCGGTGCAGTGGTTGGCGGAGTTGCTGCAGCTTTGATAGTCCTTGCAATCGTGTTGTACATCCTGTTTCAGAAATGCCGCCGAGACAGGACGCTCCGCATATCTAAGACTGCTGGGGGCACACTGATTGCCTTTCGGTACAGCGATCTGCACCATGTCACCAACAACTTCTCAGAGAAGCTGGGAGGGGGCGCCTTTGGCACGGTGTTTAAAGGGAAGCTCCCAGATTCAACTGCCATTGCAGTGAAGAGGCTTGATGGATTTCACCAGGGAGAGAAGCAATTCCGTGCTGAGGTAAGCACCATCGGGACCATCCAACACGTCAATTTGGTTCGCTTGCTTGGTTTCTGTTCTGAAGGATCAAGGAGGCTGCTTGTCTATGAGTTCATGCCAAAGGGCTCCCTGGAATTGCAGCTGTTCCATGGTGAGACAACGGCATTGAGCTGGGCCGCAAGGTATCAAATTGCAATTGGAACAGCGAGGGGCCTAAATTACCTGCATGAAAAATGTAGAGATTGCATAATACACTGTGATGTTAAACCAGAGAACATACTTTTGGATGAGTCATTTGTACCCAAAGTGTCTGATTTTGGTCTAGCAAAGCTGTTAGGGCGGGATTTCAGTCGTGTTTTGACAACAATGAGAGGAACAAGGGGTTACCTTGCACCTGAGTGGATCAGTGGTGTGCCAATTACAGCGAAGGCAGATGTCTTTAGCTATGGCATGATGCTCTTCGAACTCATATCAGGCAGAAGGAATGCTGACCATGAAGAGGAGGGAAAGTCCTTTTTCTTCCCAAACTTGGCTTCAAACACACTCCATGAAGGTGATGTTAAGATCTTGTTAGATCCCAGATTGAATGGAGATGCTAATGCTGATGAGCTCACAAGAGCTTGTAAGGTTGCATGCTGGTGTATCCAAGATGATGAAAGCACCAGACCTACAACTGGTCAGATTGTCCAAATCTTAGAGGGATTCCTTGATGTTAACATGCCTCCTGTTCCAAGGTCATTGAAGGTTCTTGATGAAAGCCCTGATGTCATAAATTTCTTCTCAGATGTTTCAAGTCAGAATTCGAAGACACAGAACAGCACATTTTCTTCTCAGACAAAGAGTACTACCTCAGATGGTTGACAATTTCAAAGTTCATAGAAAATCCTGTATTTAATTAGGTCAAGGCCATTTATATATTTGGAGAGTACTATGTGTGACTCTATGTTACATATGTAGATCCTAATACACTATGCTTTTCTGTAGTTATGTAGATCAATGTTGCAGGCTTGCAGCAGGCATTATTTCATTAATCAATATAAAAGGCATGTCCGCTGCTATATTAATAGCACAGCATTGAGCTATCACAGAGTAAAAACATTGAGCCATCCATCACACATTGGAATTTTCATGTTTAATCTACTAGGCCTGGTTACACATATGAACATTTGAACAATCAGTGTTATTGACTGCTTAACATAGTAATCTCTAAAAACATCTGTATTGGATGAAGGTTTTTTAAATTCACAGGGGCCATGTTATGTGCAGCAGCATTATTAGTTAGAATTAATTAGATAAGATTAGTTAGATTAAGATAAGATTAGTTATTTCTGTTTTAAAGATAGAGATAAAGTTAGCAGATTAGATTGTATTAGGCCTAAAAATACCCCTTAATAGCTATGGAATAAACTAAGCAGAAGGAATTAATCAATTCCTTCTCCGCTCCTCTGCTCCTACCAGGCCAATATCCATAACCTGAGAATCATTACATTGTTGTTACCCTTTAGATTTACAAAACTATATCATCTCGATTTACACCAAATGGTTTCATTATTATTATGCTTGATTTTGTTAAAAATGTTCATTGCTGGAAGCCTGGAATGCTGGTGCTTAGTTATGATATATCTTGAACCATGTGGTTATTTAAGGGGAAAAACAATGGCACTGATGCTTCAATAGGAAATTTCTATTAACAAGGATGAACTTATTAAGTGAAAAATCAATACCACTGATGATAGAACATGAACATAGTCCCCTTAGCCTAAAAAATCTAGTCCCTTCTTATGTTCATTACTAAACAGGGCGCTACCATAACTTCTTAAGAACAAGCTGCTGACTGATATTGATCAAAGCTGTCCTTTAACCTTTGCTGTTCTAGCTTCTAAAGGACCAAAAACATAGTTGTATTTGAAAGATACGAAATTACTACTGGCGCAGATGCAGTGATATTACCAAGGATGAGTTATATCATTTTATGATGCTTAAAAGAAGACATTGTTTGGTTGCATCAGAAGAGCAACAGTAAAACAGAAGCAACCAGGTGCAGTTGCCATTTTCAGCTAGGAGAAGGTTTCAGAGTTTGAAAGAGCATTTCCGTTCTCAATTGTGAAAAAAAGAGCATGCTTGTTTGTTGTTTCACATTCTCTGTCTGGATTTATTTGTGAACTGGTTGTATCTTAACAAAAGGCACTGATCAGTTGTTAGGGCGTCTGGACTAGGGTGTTGCCAGCCAACTTTAGTCCCACCTCGCCCACGCAAGGGGGCTACGAGCTCCTTATAAGGGGGAGTAACCATCCTCCTTTAGGCCGGTCTTTTGGGATGGAAAGGGCTCTTCACTTATAAGGGTGCGTCGGATGCGCATGAACGCCTGAATGTGGGGCGAGGGTGGGTGGAACTAAAGCCTGGGACGCTAACAACTGGTATCAGAGCCAGCATCGCCATGCCTACCTGGGAGGCTTCCTAGGGGGGTGGGATGTTAGGGCGTCTGGACTAGGGTGTTGACCAGCCTAACTTTAGTCCCACCTCGCCCACGCAAGGGGGCTACGAGCTCCTTATAAGGGAGAGTAACCATCCTCCTTCAGGCTGGTCTTTTGGGATGGAAAGGGCTCTCCACTTATAAGGGTGCGTCGGATGCGCATGAACGCCTGAATGTGGGGCGAGGGTGGGTGGAACTAAAGCCTGGGACGCTAACAACTGGTATCAGAGCCAGCATCGCCATGCCTACCTGGGGGGCTTCCTAGGGGGGTGGGATGTTAGGGCATCTGGACTAGGGTGTTGCCAGCCAACTTTAGTCCCACCTCGCCCACGCAAGAGGGCTACGAGCTCCTTATAAGGGAGAGTAACCATCCTCCTTCAGACCGGTCTTTTGGGATGGAAAGGGCTCTCCACTTATAAGGGTGCGTCGGATGCGCATGAACGCCTGAACGTGGGGCGAGGGTGGGTGGAACTAAAGCCTAGGACGCTAACAACTGGTATCAGAGCCAGCATCGCCATGCCTACCTGGGGGGCTTCCTAGGGGGTGGGATGTTAGGGCGTCTGGACTAGGGTGTTGCCAGCCAACTTTAGTCCCACCTCGCCCACGCAAGGGGGCTACGAGCTCCTTATAAGGGAGAGTAACCATCCTCCTTCAGGCCGGTCTTTTGGGATAGAAAGGGCTCTCCACTTATAAGGGTGTGTCGGATGCGCATGAACGCCTGAACGTGGGGCGAGGGTGGGTGGAACTAAAGCCTGGGACGCTAACATCAGTGATCACACATTTGTGCTTGTGTCAGATGGCACAGTTACATCCATCAATTCACAGGCAAGGCAACTGCAATCAAATATGCATCTATTATTTCAGAAGATAAGGCAAATCAGTGAGAAGGATGGAATTATATAGGAAAGAAATGAAATAACCATTTGCCTCTCCAGTCCAGACTACAGATGATCTAGCCAGAATGCCAGATATTCATGGAATATGTAGCAAAATGCATGGTAATTATGTTGTCAGAATAATCTAGTGACTACTGCAGTAATGGTTATGAACTACTCCCTTATAAGTCGTTTTAGAATTTCTAGTAATTTTTCAAAATCGTTTCTTCTGTATTAAGTCCAAAACCACTTCACCATTCTGTTATTGGAAATCTTAACTTACCTTTACCTTTTACCACAGAGGTGGTTATTCATCACTTGTATAGTTGTATTCATAGAAGCAGTGAAATCGAAAACAAACAAATCATAGGAGGGAGATGCATTCAGCGACTCCTCTATCATGAACCGGCGAGTCTCTGGCTCGTCCCTCCACTACTCCTCAGTGTCCCCAAACGCGCAGCCAGCCCACAGCAGCCCCCCCCCCCCCCCCCCCCCCACCCCCACAACGAAATCTATGCGCGTGCGCCGCACTGCGATTCCCACCACACGCAGATAGAGAGAAAAAAAATGACGGCGCCGCGTACCTGGGGACTGGGGACTGGGGACTGGGGACTTGGGGTCGGGGCGGCGAGAGGAAGACGACGTGCTGACGTCTTCCTGGGCCCCTAAAGAGTTAAACACGGCATGAGTTCGGCCCATCTGAGCGTTTTCTTCTGGGCCCACGTTTCGGCCCGTGGACACAGCGGGAATAAGTTTTATAAATAATCTATATTTAATACTACCAAATAATATCTAAATACCACAAGTGAGGTGTAAATTTTGGACTAAAGATTCAAACGCCACCAAAGTTGAAGGGAGATAGTAGATTACTGCTTTTATTAATTTAATTTAGTTTATTGAAACTAACCCTCCGCTTGAAACCACTCTAGCATCTTAAAACTTAAAATATGCTTGTTTTATGATATTGTAGGATTATTATCCTTAAAACTACAACGGCGTTTACACCTATTTGACTTGCAGAATAGATACAGATTGAAGAATGGTGGAGATTAGTAAGAATATACTATTTTACTCACCCATAAATTATATTATGCTTTCTTATTTATTTTTTCTTCTCTTTTTCTATTTAAATTATATACATTGTTTTTTTCACATTCCTGTTCTTATTTCTATTTTCGTGTGTTCAAGTTTATATCTTTTCGGTAAAATATAGTCCATTGTAACTTATATATATATATACATAAAATTTTCACGTCATTTCGAAGTCAGTCATATGTCCCCTATAAAGTAAATCACATGGAAATACAATAAAATCCCTAAAACCGCTCTGGCTTCCGATGCCAAAAGTTGAGAAATCTGATTTCACCAAAAACACGTTATCATCGCGTTAATCTGCACTTCATTCTAAGGAAGATCAAGCTCATGTCAAACAGGATGATGATAATGAGAAATCGTGGCCGCTGCAGAGGTCGCTAGAATTTGTAGCGGACTTGGGATCGAGCTTTGCATATGGAAAGAATCAAGATTGTTTGGGGATTAGCCCCGACCCCCGTGCGTGAGTGCCGCATCCACCAGTTCCCTTGTCGCCGAGGCACTCAGTTGGCCGCTGCCATACTTCCAACACGAACAGAAGAAAAAAGAAAGTAAATCGATAAGTTTGTAATGATATTGGTAAATAAATTACCCAAAACTTTACGTTTTATTTTAAAAATTGAATCTACAGAGCATCTCATAGATCTGTATTTTTCACGGATCTAAAAACTAAGATCTGATCATGTTTGACTAGACGTTTGTAGAGCGAAGCTAAAAAACGTAGAATCGAGCAGTCCCAAACGTGGCTTAAATCTAGTAATTTTTTTATATTTGCCCTCGCTGATCCTCGATCTGAATATACAACAACCACAAGCAGCAGATCGATCTTAATGCAACACGACCGACATGCAAAACACATGATATATAAAGAGGTACAAGTCTCATTCATCGCTATATATTTTTGGTTGTTTCAAACAACCTTCTCATATTATTGATAACAGAAGTCGATCTGACATACTTATGCAACACATGACATGTAAGTAGGTACAGTCTAGTAATTCATTGCTCTCATAGGACAGTACTATCATTTTGGTTGGTTCGAACAACCTTCTCTAATTTATTATTGATAACAAAAGTGTGACGTACTTACGGGGTGTTTAGATAAAATAAAATAGTTAAAATTTAGTTACTTTAGAGTCTAAAAATTCAAACAGTAAGGCTAAAAAGAGACTAATTTTTTTCAGTCCATTAGCCCCCAAGAGGAGCTAAGAGAGCTAAAATGTCCCTTTCCACTCATCATAAATGTTTTAGTCTTTTTTGTCCTTGAATCCAAACATAGATGACTAAAATTTTAGCTCCTATTTTAGTCACTTTGCTTTAATCCTTTGGATCCAAACAGACCCTTATATAACATATGACATGTAAATAAGTATAGATCTAGAGTCATTCGTTGTTCTCACAAGATGATAATATCTTTTTGGTTGGTTGAAATAACTCTCTAATTTATTATTGATAATAGAAGTCTCACATACTTTATCTGCCTCATAATATAGTAATCTAGTACCGGTTGAGACATTCCATGGTACAATGAATCTAGAAAGTGTCATTGTCCAGATTCGTTATAATATAAAATATTTCATCTAGTACTAAATTACTATATTATAAGATAGGGGTGCACTTAATAACTTTAATGTCTTGCTAAAATTATAAAATTCTAAATGATAAGTTTCTTATGACATCAGTGGTGCCCTACAATTTTGGATCAACCCCTATTATAAATGAACACATGCATCAACATGTACTCACTACAGGAAATAGAGAGTTTGCCGAGTACCTTTTACGATACTTTGGCAAATATCCAAATCGGGCAACATCTCGGGGGGCGCCACACATTTGCGCACTTGACCAGACACGTCATGTGCCAGATTTGGTTGTTTGCTGAGTGCTCGTGAACGTCGCGTCTTCCTGGCCGTTACCCTCTTTTTTGTGGTGAGTACCACACCGAGTACTCGTGTGCGCAATGAACAGTTCTTCATGATCGGCTCCACGAGTGCGTACCCAATAGCAGTGCTTCACATGATGGTCAACCAACGTACTCACAAAGAAGGGTATACATTTCAGAGTTACTTCAAAGCAAACAACCACGTACTGACACCGATGACAAGTTTGCCGACTTGTACATACGAAATGAGATGGGTTCCCATGCTAATCCCAACAGTGATAGTATTGGTTGCTAACATTGTAGCCATTGGTGTGGCCTTTGGTAAAATGGTGGCATATATGGTGGTATATATGTAATTGTCGCTCTTGTTGTATGTGTTGGTATGCATATCGTACTAACAAATATTCTTCCCTTTTAGATACATAGAAAAGTATTTCATTATCCAACTTGTGTAATAAACTATAAACCAAACATGTTCTCTTGTATTAAACAACAATAATGTTGTAGTTTTTTTAAAAGAGAAAAGGTATCAAGAGGCACCATAATTTTTTTACTTTTATTTTTGCTACATATCGACATCTTAGGTACTTATCAAAATTAATACTAAAATTGTGATATCATTTGGTACCTCTTTCATAAAAGATAGATAGCAACATTGCATTAATCCAATTGTTGTCAAACTTCCTCAAGCACCCCTCAATATGTGTGTGTATATACATATAGGAGCGCTATTCTACACCACATGTGTAGAATAACTATTTTACACCGACTACTTTCAGTAGTAGATTCTCTCAGTAGAATAGCAATTGAGTACTATTTTTTTCTTAGTAGTAGATTTCTCGGTAGAATAGCTATTCTACACCCGTGGTGTAGGATAGCATTTGTGTGTATATATATATATATATATATATATATACACGGTAACGCTATTCTACACTACGTGTGTAGAATAGCTATTCTACACCGACTACTTTCAGTAGTGGATTTTCTCAGTATAATAGCAATTGAATATTACTTTTTTCTTAGTAGTAGATTTCTCGGTAGAATAGCCAGAATTGAGGCCCAGCCACGCCCAGGAGACTGCACTGCTCACGTGATTCCACGAGAAAAGAAGGAATTTACTACTGCTCACAAGATTCCAAGGAGAAAGAATTAGAGTACTGGTAATTAGTTGGTAATTAGTAGCAAACTAATCAGAGTATTGGTATTCATTGAAGCCTGGCTCGGAGGCAAGCCAATTTTTAAGGAGGAGAGAATGTCAGGAACCATCTAGATAGGAGATTAGTAGTTAATTAGCAGGTGATTAGGGGAAACTTGAGAATCAAATAGAATATTAGTAGGAAACTTGAGAACCAAGTTAAACATATCTATAAAAATGAAGAAACACACATTGTATAATTAAGGTGAACAAGAAATAGAAGAAGAACTGACCGACCGCTCGACAGGGATCTTCCTGTACGAGATTACTTTTATCTTTATGTTTGAGTGTATTCTTGTGAGTTCTTACAAGTGGGTTGCCGACAGTAAATGAAAAACTAACTAGCTCTCTTTCAGAAAAACTCTTGCATGCCCTCAGTAAATGAAAAACTCTTCAATTAATAAGTGGCCTTCAAGCATCAGCAAAATCCTCGTCGTCGGTGTCTCGTGTTCCCGTCTAATCAAGCAAAATCTTCTTAACACGCTACCTAAAAAAGATCATTAGTGACAGATCATAACAATTATTAGTAATAATGAACATTATACCTGACACCCATATCGCGTCAGTAATGATCTATCATTAGTGACGGACATACATCTTTACCCATCACTAATATTGTTCATCTTTAGTGGTGGATCGATATAGATATTTACGCGTCACTGAAGGTCACCTTTAATGATGGGTATAGATGTTCGCGTGTCCCTAAAGGTAAATTTTTTTATTTCAGATCTATTCTATACAGTTTCGTTTAATTTCTTTTAGTTCAAATGAGTTAATGATTAGATCTGAGATGGTCATGGAGGGGTCTTTTCATCATTTTTGTTATCGTTTCGATGTGATTTTCATGTCATCATCAACGGTGAGGCCTCTACCTAGTCCGAGCCACAATAGAGGAGGAAAGACAATGATGAAGAAGAAGAATAGATCTGAGGTGATCATAGAGGCGCTTTTTCCATTATTTTGTCGTTGTCCCGATATGTTTTCCATGTGGTTATCATCGGTGAGACATGTACCTTGAGACAAAATAGAATAGGAGATACGATAATAAAGGAGATAAAGAGATGATAATAATGGAGGAGAGCAATCAATAGGATTTAGTGAAGCAAAGGTAATAACTATGTATCCTTTGTTGAAGCAGTTCAATATCGATGAGCTCATAGTCAGGTAGAGCATGAATTAACGTTGGTGTTTAGTCGATAGAGCTCAATCGAGATGAGAATGATAAAGATCAAGTAGAGAGAGCAAGGGAGAGAAATTATAGAATGATTGAGAGTAAAGACAAGAGAGGAGATGCACTTTATAATAGTGTGAGCATGTTTTAGGATACTGTTCTTCTAGCTGTCTAAATTTAAAAAAAAAATTGTATGTGTCGGTATTTAGTGATGGGTATAGATATTCACGCGTCACTAAAGGTTGGTCTTTAGTGATGAGTCTCACGCGCGTCACTAAAGATAGGTTTTTAATGATGGTTCTCAATGTTGCCTATCACTACTCATTAATGACGGAGACCTGTTACTAATTAAATCTATATTAGTGATGTGTTTTTTTATCCATCCCTAAAATATAGCACTAAAGATTATTTCTGTGGTAGCTAGAAGTAAGAAAAAGCATCAGCAAAACGACCGGAACTAACGTCAGAAACTATATTTGTGCGTGCTCGTTGACCGGCCATCCAGTCGGTCAACAGTTCGAACAGCAATTTTCGAACTAATCGACTAACCGATAATTAGTAAAAAAACCAAATTAGTTAATGTAGTAATCAGGTTATTACCGAATTAGTAACATCGCCCTGATTCCTCTTAATTAATTGTACCCGGGTTACGTTAGAAATGACCTTGATTCATGTGTATCTACGCGTTTGAGTTTTTTCATCTTGCATGCATGTTAGGAGGTGACACTACTACAAAGCGACACTGTAGCGACGGGCAAAATCGACCTATAGTGGCGGGCATCCAGTCCGCCACTGCTCTAACGCCACTGCTATCGCTGGTTAGCAGTGGCGGTCAGAGCGCCCGCCACTGCCGTTATCAATAGCAGTGGCGGGCAGATGATGTCAGCACGCCCGCCACCACTATGTCAACAGCAGTGGCGGGCGCGCTGACCTCGTCTGCCCGCCACTGCCGTTATCAATAGCAGTGGCGGGCAGATGATGTCAGCACGCCCGCCACTGCTGTGTATAAGCCATAACACAGAATGCTGTGATCCCACAAACCAAAACACAGAAATTATATGCTTCACACAGCCATCCACATACACAGCAGCAAAACATCCACATATCCACATACACAGCAGCAAAACATCCACATATCCACATACACAGCAACAAAACATCCACATATCCACATACACATCCACAACAACAACACATCAACACAACAACCATCAATCTCATCAATTTTCAAAAATTCACAATATTTACATTCTTCCGGTTTTTGTTTCGCAATAACCATCCATCAACACAATTCATTGTTTCACAAATACATGCTCATGCGGTTTATGTTTTCTTGGAAGGCTAACTCATATCTTAATTGGTTCGCCTTTTCATTCTTCCGGCCCAATCATACAAAGTTGGATGCTTGGCCACTTCACTCTCAGGATCGAAAAATACTCCAAGCTCATGAAGAATCTCATGCATCGTGAAGCGGCACATCCTTGATACGATTTCGTACATTTGTGATTCAGAGAGTTGGCTCTTCTCGGCAACGGTTGATGGACCTGACGCCTGCATACGTAAAATATAAGTACATACGCTGCAAGTTATATTAGATTAACACACAAGAAATCAACTTACTTCTTTAGTATCCTCAGATACTGTCCGCCCAAACTTTCCTAAGTTGTTGCTCATGAAATCACAAGTATAGTAGCCACAATGCACGGAACCAAGAGATTGTTTGTGACACTTCAAAATAGACAAAGTTAGAACGATATATAGTTTGGCTTTATCAATTGAATTAACAAATTTAAAAATATAATATTACCGGAAAGTTGGTTCTGATAAGCATTTCTTTCGGCCTCTGTGGATCATGTGGGCCACCTAACTTTTCCACGTAGTATCTATGTGCACTCTGAATAACATTTAATATATCTTGATATTCTTTTTTGGGTTTGTCGAGCGAGTCGAGCACATAAACCCTTGAGCTTTTTGGGTATATCAGAAGTGCAATCCAATGATCACTATCGAAAGAAGTAATATATGATTATGTTAGTTTCATAATCGATAAAACGTGTTTAAGTGGATATAGTGGGTATACTTACTTAAAGTTATATGCCCCACATATAATTTCTCTGTCCTTCCATTGATACATGCACCGCGCAATATACAACGCGGCACAACTCCTTTTGTTCTTCTTAAGTTTGTCTTCGTCTTTATTGAACATCTTTCTTTGAAATTTTTTCTTACCCGCAGTCCAGTACTTGCTATCATTCTGGTTTAGTGTCGGGTTCAGCGCACTTTGGCTTATTAATGACGGGTTTAGGTACCCATACAATTTAGACTCGTCACCGCGTGAATTACAACTGCATATGTTATAAAACAATAGTCAATATAAGACATTATTTATTTTTTCTTTGTATTGACAAAGTATAAAGTACTTACATGCACCAGAGCATCATGCTTGTGATGTCGGTTCGCTTCAGACGAAACATCCGATGGAAGTCGTCGAAAAATAGTGCAAGCTTAAACTCTGGGCAGTTGAATATTTCTTGTGGAACCGTCAGTTCTATTTGTGTTACACCTAACGAAGACGCTTCGAGGTACCAGTCATGAAATGTTTTCATCGCCCAAGGCATACAATTAAGTACTCCTTGGGGTAATAATGGTTTGCCTGGTTCGTATTCGATATAATCCTCGTCTCCGTAGGTCCTCTTATCAACAGAAAGTGAGCCCGCATGCTTTTGTACTGGAGCCTTTATGGGAGCCGCTTCGGGCATAGAACGTGTTTGCCCCAAAGTATTAAAAAATTTATGCATTTCAGATTTCAGCGCAGAACACTGCCCAGCTTGAACAGTTATCTTGTGGATTGCTGGCTTTGGGCATGCATCTTGTTTTTCAGGCTCGGCAGCAACTAGCACTGGCACTTGAGGATCAGCCGGAACTAGCACTTGAGGCTCAGTCGGAACTAGCACTGGCATTTGATCTGGCTCTGGCACATTTGTGTTGGGCTCATCAGTGGGCTCAAGCACTGGCACTAGCTTTGTCACTTGAGGATCAGAAGTCACTTTCGATTCTATCACTTCTGCCACTTTATTGGGCACTGGCTCTTCCTCTGCCTTTTCCTCTATTTCACGCTCATCAACAGGTGATAATGATCCTATATTTTGCACATCCTGAGATGAAAGATATGCGGGGGATTGTGATGAGACAATAGGTGATTTACTCTGAGAACTTGTCTGCAGTAATTTGATATCTCGGCTCGCCCATAGGACAAAGTTATTTAGAGCATCTCCGATTGTCTCAATCCCCTCATCAGGCATTGGAAGATCCAAGGGGTCATTAATAAATCTGTCGTTGGTGATCTCATTGACCTGAACCTTGGTATAGTCAGCAGGAATAGGCCGATTGTGAAATAAATCCCCAGGCATAGCAATGCCTCGTGCAGCCTCTTGGGAATGCCCTTTGCGCCCTATCGGTACATGCAGGCTGCAGGGTGTGTCCTCTTTAATATAATTTACAGGAAATTTGTCTTGTACTGAGCCAACACTGCTTGGTACGTCGAGTCGTACCTCTGGCACAATTATTTGTCCAGCTGCAGCCTGCATTATGTTTGGATTCTCGTTAATAAATTCAAAAAAGTGTCGCTCCCACTCTGCACGGCGCTCTGCGGCGTCGTCTGTGCGTGCTTGACGCTTCTTGTATGTGGCACCCTCCTGTTTCTTGAAAGTATTTTTCCAGGGTGCTATAGAAGAGACACCTCGGGTGCGCCCTCGATGTTCCTCGTTTCCGAGAGCAGATGTAAGCTGGTCATTACATCCCTCGGGCTTGAACTTTCCAGTCTTCTCCAACTCAGCGATTTCCTGTGCTTTCTGGAATACTTCACTAGTCCGTGAGTCGGAGAGCATATATTGGCCCTCGGGTGTTTTTTTAGCTCGACCTAGGAGCCATCTCTTAGTGCGCTGATCAGCACCTGAAAACTGTTCAGGTAACCCAGCCGCACGGTCCTCCTCCTCCTTTTTACTCCACTCATCCTCCTTAGCCTTATATCCACCTGGCCCAAGTTTATGGGGGAACTTATTCTTCTTATTAAGTTCTTTGAACATTATGCTCTCTTGTTTGGCTTCTTCGGAGCAATGCTGCATTTTGAATTCATTCCATTCATTTGGCGTTATAAAGCCGTAGTCGTTGAGTGGCGACTCATCTTTCTGAAGGTATTGTGTGTTCAGTTTAGTCCTAAATGTACGGAGAGCCTTCCCGATAGTCTTCAATGTGGCAGCTTTAGCGTCTTCTAAGCGGTCTTCCGGGAATTTATAATGCGCTTTTATATGCTGCCACAATTCGTTCTTTGTAGCTTCAGGGACAGTCTTCCAATTTTTCCAAACTATCTTACATCGCTCCCTGGCGAGACATCCACAGTCGTTACGCCACTTCGCTGTGATTTCTTTTGGCTTCTTTGGAGCCCCATCAACATGCACTTCTTCAACCTCATAGATAGCTGTATGTAGCTTGTTCTTCTCCCGTTTCCCTCTCCTCTTCGCATTTGCAGACGATGTTGTGGCAGCGGGCTCAACATCTGTTCGCTCAGCTGACTCAATAGCTGGGACAATAGTTGTTCTTTTCTCGCTTTGGAATAATCGACGCTTGCTTCCTCGCTTTGGACGATCCTACGATGATAGACAATGTGAGCTTCAGGAATGTAATCCTCGGTTAGAAGCTGCTCTGACTTGTTACTAACGTAATAATTACCTCCGCTTGAGCTTCAGGAATGTAATCCTCATCGGCGTCTTCTCTCGTTCTCTTCTTCCTAGGCTCCATTGGATGTTCATTCTCCGGAGAGTGGTACGAAGATTCGCTATCGGAGGATCCTTCAGATGAACCCTCTTTATTTGTTTTTGCGGGAGACTCGTAGATGAGCTCCTCGATGGAACGTCCTTCTTCCGCCATAGATAAACTATTCATATGAAGATGCTAATGTATCAGAATTTTGGTTATGCAAAAAAGGTCTGATGTCATATTAATCCTAAAGTTAGGATGTTGTGTTGTTTTCTCTCTCTAGTGTTGTTGAGGCCTCAGCATATTTTGTGTTGTTTTTCAAAATGTTCATGTCTGCCATGGAACCATGTTCACGCCCATTCCCTGTCAGCAACACGAGAAAGAAGTTGTTGATAGGAATGGACGTGTCACATGGTTTGATGACATACATGAGATAACTCAATAACAATTTGCATCATAGGCCCCTAAAAGGAATTGCAGAATCTAATGTTGGCCTTCAGCCAGATGCATGAACTTGAGGATTAGTATATAGTAGCCTTAGAAATAATAGCGGTAGTAACTAGTCACAGTGTTGTTTAGGCCTCAGCATATTTTGTGTAGCTTTTCAAAATGTTCATGGCTGCCATGGAACCATGAGCACATCCATTCCCTGTCAGCAACACGAGAAAGAAGTTGTTGATAGGAATGGATGTGTCACATGGTTTGATGACATACATGAGATAACTAAATAACAATTTGCATCATAGGCCTCTAAAAGGAATTGCAGAATCTAATGTTGGTCTTCAACCGGATGCATGAACTTGAGGATTAGTATATAGTAGCCTTAGAAATAATAGCAGTAGTAAACTGAACACAATGTTGTTGAGGCCTCAGCATATTTTGTGTAGCTTTTCAAAATGTTCATGTCTGCCATGGAACCATGAACACATCCATTCCCTGTCAGCAACACGAGAAAGAAGTTGTTGATAGGAATGGATGTATCTCATGGCTTGATGACATACATGAGATAACTCAATAACAATTTGCATCATAGGCCCCTAAAAAGAATTGCAGAATCTAATGTTGGCCTTCAGCCAGATGCATGAACTTGAGGATTAGTATATAGTAGCCTTAGAAATAATAGCGGTAGTAAACTGGTCACAGTGTTGTTTAGGCCTCAGCATATTTTGTGTAGCTTTTCAAAATGTTCATGTCTGCCATGGAACCATGTTCACGCCCATTCCCTGTCAGCAACACGAGAAAGAAGTTGTTGATAGGAATGGACGTGTCCCATGGCTTGATGACATACATGAGATAACTAAATAACAATTTGCATCATAGGCCTCTAAAAGAAATTGCAGAATCTAATGTTGGTCTTCAACCGGATGCATGAACTTGAGGATTAGTATATAGTAGCCTTAGAAATAATAGCGGTAGTAAACTGATCACAATGTCGTTGAGGCCTCAGCATATTTTGTTGCCATGGAACATTAGAGGGAAAAACAACACAAAATATGCTGAGGTATCAACAAAACTAAAGAGAGAGAACAACACAATCTCCTAGCTTGAGAATTAATATAGTGGCTTCGGAAGTAATAGCTGACTACTGTAGCCAAGAAGATTTTTCATACATTTCCCACCTTTGACACTGTGATCAGTTTACTACTGTAGCCTCAGAAATAATAGCAGTAGTAAACTGATCACAGTGTCAAAGGTGGAAAATGTATGAACACTCTTCTTGGCTACAGTAGTGAGCTATTACTTCTGAAGCTACTATATTAATCCTCAAGTTAGGAGATTGTGTTGTTCTCTCTCTCTTGTGTTGTTGAGGCCTCATCATATTTTGTGTTGTTTTTCAAATATGTTCATGGCTGCCATGGAACCGTGAGCACATCCATTCCCTGTCAGCAACACGAGAAAGAAGAAGTTGTTGACCGGAATGGATGTGTCCCACGGCTTGATGACATACATGAGATAACTCAATTACAATTTGCATCATAGGCCCCTAAAAAGAATTGCAGAATCTAATGTTGGCCTTCAGCCAGATGCATGAACTTGAGGATTAGTATATAGTAGCCTTAGAAATAATAGCGGTAGTAAACTGGTCACAGTGTTGTTTAGGCCTCAGCATATTTTGTGTAGCTTTTCAAAATGTTCATGGCTGCCATGGAACCGTGAGCACATCCATTCCCTGTCAGCAACACGAGAAAGAAGTTGTTGACCGGAATGGATGTGTCCCACGGCTTGATGACACACATGAGATAACTCAATTACTATTTGCATCATAGGCCTCTAAAAGTTGTTCTAAAAAAGTGGTAATGTGGTATGCAATATTTCTCATGGCATAACTTAGATATAGAAGACTTCACTCAAGAACTAGAGGGGGTGAATAGGCGCCTCGACAAAATTCTTTCGAATTAGATGGCCCTTTCAAAATACCCAACGCTCCTCCAAACTTAATCACAGATTTAGCTCCAATGAGTCAAATTAAAGAGTACATCACAAACTTGCTATTTAATCTTTATGTCTAATCAAGAAATCAGAATTTAAACAAACTTAATTATCTAAACACCTTGCAATGATTTCAAGGGTAGCCGAGGGTGGCGTGGGCTTTGGGAGCGACGTGCGGAGTTTGGCGCCGACGGCCTTCGGGGACGACGACGACGGGCTCCGAGGGCGGCGTGGGCTCCGGGAGCGGTGGCAATGGGCAGAGTTCGGCGCACGGGAGTTAGTGAACACTCTTCAAATGAAGTAAACAAGCATATATATGTAATATTATTAAACCCCAAGTTTAAATCTTTTAAAATTTTAAGACCCGTAAAGTAGAATTATTTTAATGAATAAAAAACCTATGATTGATAACCAATCATTGGAGTTACACTCAGAAACACTCACCAAAATTACATGATAACCAATCATGGTTTATCTACTTCGATGGTTACTCATCCAAATATATAGCGCGTGAGAAAATAAAACTTCTCATAGAGGGAACCACATCCAAGACAACAAAAAATAACATGAATTTCTCCTAATATTAACAACCACCAGTACAGAACCAAACAATCAATCGCACAAATTACGCACATGAGCACCACAAGAGATGAGATCATCTCTCTGCATGTATCCTCATCAAAACACTCAAACCACAACACTTCAATAGAATGATATACGTACACCATTCCACTTATCTATATTTTCTGTATGCATTAACAACATGGGATCTTGTGTCTACGGAAACTAGCTATTTGCTTGCATAATGCATATGCAACATTATTTGTTGTACAGACAGACAGCTCTGCATTAAAAATACATATAGATGCCTAATTTACTCATTCTAGCATGCATGCAGTTATATTTCGGCATAAATGTTGGATGTGGATATTTGGCATCCAAACGGTGAGATATCCATAAATAATTCTATTAGATATACATAGCTCTTGACTTTGAAACATGCAACCTGCCCATTACTGTAGCTGCTCTTATTATATACTCCACATGACTGTCCTCTATTTACTACATTTAAAAACAGTTAGCTATCTAGTAGCAATATATATTGGAGTACAACCTTGCATTGGAATTAATATACATTATTGCTGCAACTACTCAGTCTCAGAATTTACCAAAGATTTTTTCAGAGAAAAGGGTCTACATAGATGTCCGTGATTTCATATATCCACACACACATACCAAGCACACATGAATCACAAGTTAATATGCTTGAGGGATGAAAAAGAGGATGCCCGGAAAGTACTCACCGGGGACGGGGACGGCGGCGCGGGGTCTGGCGACAGTGACGTGGGCTCCGGCGGAGTTCGGGGCGACGACGGCAACGGGTTCCGAGGGTGGCGGCGCGGGCTCCGGGACGGGGATGGCGGCGTGCGTCGAGGACGGGGACGGCAGCGATGGCTCCGAGGTGGCGGTGAGGGGTCCGGGGACACCAACGGCTCCGAGATGGCGGCGACGGGCTTCGGGGACGACAACGACGGGCTCCAATGGTGGCGGCGCGGGCACTGGGAGCGGTAGTAACTGGCAGGAGAAGATTAGGGCTTAGGGTTTTAGACGCGGGAGCGAAACTTTTATATAGGTGGATTAGCAGTGGCGGGCACACGCTGATGTCATCTTGCCCGCCACTGATATTTATCGTAGTAGTGGCGGGCAAAGACATAGTAGTGGCGGGCTGCTGACGTCACCGACCGCCACTACTAGGGTTTAGTCTGGGCGGGTGGAAAAAAGTATAGTAGTGGCGGGCATATGCTGACGTCAGGATGCCCGCCACTACTAAAAGGATAACGGTGGCGGCTGGTGACGTCATCCTGCCCGCCACTACTAATCCGACGCTGGTGGGGTTATCTAGCATACGTTGCCACTCAAGTCGAGAAAGACTTAGTAGCGCAGTGGTGCGGGGGTTGCTTTGGTGCCATGCGGTTCGAGGTTCGAACCTTGCTGCCTGCAGGCGGTTTGAGGTTCGAACCTTGCTGCTAGCATCCAAACATTTTTTTTTACATTTCTATTCTAATTTTCATGACTTTTTTATTCATAATTAAATTCTAGTTTGAACTTGTTTTTTTAACAATAAAAATACATCATAACTTATCAAATTAGAAAATATGTATTTTTATGCCTCACTTTACTTTTTTTTTCATTAATAAACATGTACAATAAAAATACATCATAACTTATCTATAGTTTATTCTTCCTTTGAAATTGAAACTTTTTGTACAATAAAAATACAACACCAATATTCTAATTGCAAAAATTGGTATTTTTCTCCCTTAGTTTACTGTTTTTATTATTAAGTGTGTTTTTATTACATGTTGTTACGATATGATCGAGACTTTTGTAGCGCGGTGGTGCGGGGGCTCGCTTTTGACACATCATGTTTATTTGAAACCAAGTAAACAAACACAAGTCCAGGCTGGGGAAACCAGCTTACACATCGAAACGCACTACTGGTCAAACCCAAAGGAAAGATATGGTTTGGAGCTTCTTCTTCTTCCTCGGCACAAACCCAACCTATTTCTGGTTAAACAGATTAAAAGCCTCAACTTGCCAATCCTCAACCAACTCGGCATCATCAGGCAGTCTAAACTTCTCTCCATGTTCCTGAACAAGAAAATACACGCGGCGACGATAGTGAGAACAACTTATTATCAATGATTGAATTGGATGATAAAAATATAAAATTTGCATAAAAAGAGGATCTTGCCTCCTTCATCCTCTTGCTGCCGCATTGCTCTACATGCTTCCCTTTTCCACCGCTAGCCTCGACATGTTTCCCTCTACCACCGGTTGTCTCATCATTCTTCCGTAGCACAACACTTACCCTATCTGGTTGCGGCGATCGCGAGTCGTCCTCCGAGTCGGAGTCCATTATGAGAATCACTTTCTTCGCCAAACAACTGCAAACTATACCATCATGTACCTTATGTTTACCGCATTTGCAAACCTCACACACGCCACTTGATGTAGAGTCTGAGGATCGACTGTTTGTTGGTTCAATCTTAGGAGGAGCCATCTGCATTTTTTTGTCACATTGATATTATAACATTAAAAAACCCTAAGCTAGTAATATTATAGTACATTAAAAAACATTATTGTTATAGTGGAAATTTGTTTTCTCAGATATTTTTTATAGTACATTAAAAAAATTATTGTTATAGTGGAAATTTTTTTCTCAGAAATTTTTTACAGTACATTAAAAAAAATTATTGTTATAGTGGAAATTATTGTTAGTGCATTCTACTAGTAATATTATACTAAATTATATTACCACGCATAAATTAATATAACAATCCTCCATCATTTTAACCCTAAGCTCGAATAAAATAAGACCAAATAAAGAAGTAGGTTAATAATTATTTACTGATCGACTGGATGGCGGCGACGACGGGCGGCGCCGACGGGCTCCGAGGAAGGCGGCGACGGGCGGAGGGCAGCGGCGACGTGCTCCGGGACGTCGACGGCGGCGACGGGAGGAGGGGGGCGAGTTTAGGGTTTAGAAAATGAAACTAGGTTTTCGGACGGCTGGAGTGGAAAGTATATATAGGTGTCTTAGTAGTGGCGGGCATGATGACGTCAGCATGCCCGCCACTACTAAAAGGATAACGGTGGCGGCTGGTGACGTCATCCTGCCCGCCACTACTAATCCGACGCTGGTGGGGTTATCTAGCATACGTTGCCACTCAAGTCGAGAAAGACTTAGTAGCGCAGTGGTGCGGGGGTTGCTTTGGTGCCATGCGGTTCGAGGTTCGAACCTTGCTGCCTGCAGGCGGTTTGAGGTTCGAACCTTGCTGCTAGCATCCAAACATTTTTTTTTACATTTCTATTCTAATTTTCATGACTTTTTTATTCATAATTAAATTCTAGTTTGAACTTGATTTTTTTAACAATAAAAATACATCATAACTTATCAAATTTAGAAAATATGTATTTTTATGCCTCACTTTACTTTTTCTCCCTTAGTGTACTGTTTTTATTTCATTAAGTATGTTTTTATGATCAAAGTCAAAAAAAGTTCAATTTGAACTACAAGACATGAAATAATTCACAACACTCAATCCTCATTTGATCTTGAAAATGTTTTAATAATAAATGACATAATTGATTTTACAACTAAACATAAATGATCTAGCCTTGAACTAATTTTCCATCGCCATTGGTGCGTAGATAAGGAATCACACTACCAAATGACAGTTTTGCTTCAACCACATTGATCCTTGATATGTCAACGAAAAACGGCACCTCATCAAACTGATTGTATTCTTCTTCGTCTTCGACTCCATCAACTCCAACAATTCTTTGTTTTCCTGGAGCAACGATGTATTTTTTCTCATCTTTAGGATCAAGTATGTAAAATACTTGTGCCACGGATTGAGCGAGTATCCAAGGGTCATCTTTATAAGCCACCTTATTAAGGTCAACTATCGTAAACCCGTAATCATCCACCTCCACACCTTCTGGATGTCTCACCCACTGACACTTAAATACAGGGATTTCTATAGAGTTCCCGTAGTTAAGTTCCCATATTTCTTCGATGTATCCATAGTAAGCATTCTTTTGTCCAGTGCTATCTTCTGCTTCTCCTCTGACACCACTATTTTGGCGCTGACTCCTTTGATCCTTTGCTTTGGTATAGAATGTGAAACCATTGATGTCATACGCTTGCCATGTTTTAACCATGCTCAATGGACCGTAAGACAATTTATTTATCATCATCTCTTCGTCGGTTTCTCCGATCGAAAGGTTTAGATCCCTCAGCCATGATGTGAAATAAATTTTGTGTTCTTTCATAATCCATTGTTCATCGTGATCTTCATTCTTTTCACGAAGCTCTTGTAGGTGTTGTTCAACATATGGTCTCATAATCGCCAACTGATGCATTACACTGTAATGTGATTCTCTTATTCTTTGATAACTATTGTCTCGTATGATTTTCCTGCCTTTAGTTCCTTTACCGGTGAGTCTTCCATGGTGCCGCGACACGGGAACTCCTATTGGTCTTCCATCTCTTATGTAATCTGCATAGCACTCAATGACTTCCTCAGTCGTGTAGCCCTCTATCATGGAACCCTCTGGATAAGCACGATTTCGTACGTAACCCTTGAAGATAACCATTAGACGCTCGTACGCATACATATTGTGCAGGTACGTTGGACCGAGAACAAAGATTTGGTCTGCTATATGTATCATATAGTGCTCCATAATATCAAAATATGAAGGAGGAAAGCACATCTCAAGCTGACACATAGTCTCCCTCATTTGTTTACGTAATTCATTTAACTCTTCAGTGTCGATCACCTTCTTTGATATGACATTGAAGAAGTGACACATGCGTGTTATCACCATCTTCAGAAATGAATGTTTGACTCCTCTTACTGCGATGGCGAGGAATAGCCCAAGCATAACATGACAATCATGAGTGTTGTAGCCGCTCATCCTCAAATCTGCTACGGAGACAATATTCTTTATATTCGTTGAGAATCCTGTTGGAACTCTAATTCCATGTAGACACCTGCAGATTGATCTTTTCTCGTCAATTGTGAGGTTATAGCTAGCAGCCGGAAGGAAAAATTTTCCATTGGCCCTTTCCTGTGGGTGAAGCTCGGGTCTAATTCCGAGAGTTTGAAGGTCCCTTCGTACTTTGAGTCCATCTTTTGATTTGCCCGGTATGTCTAACAAAATACCGATAGTGCTTTCGAAGACATTCTTCTCAACGTGCATTGTATCGATAGCATGACCAATCTCCAACTCCTTCCAATAGGGCAAATATCTAAAGAAGATCGACTGCTTTTTAAATGGAGCGTCCTTTGAAATTTTTTCAGATTTCTTCCTCTTCTTTCCGAAAACAACTTTGATATTCTTTACCATTTCGAATAGAAATTTGCCATCTCGATTTCGTGGAGGCTGTCCAAGCTCGATTGTACCGTCGAAATGGTTCCTATTTCTTCGATATTTGTGGTTTTTTGGTAAAAATCTGCGGTGTCGCATATATATCGTCTTAACGAATGATGGAAGATGCATAGATTCTGTCTGGTCCACACACACTACACATGCTGTCTTTCCTTTAACCTGTCCTGTTAGGGACATGCGTCCTGGGTTGTCAGCTATGGTGCAAAAGATTATGGCTCTTAGATTGAAGTGCTCTTTCTTGTGCTCATCCCACACACAGACACCATGTTCCCATAGACGTTTCATATCCTCCATCAAAGGTTCTAGAAAGATATCAATGTCATTGCCAGGTTGTTTTGGACCAGAAATTAGAGTAGTGAGCATAAGGTATTTTCTTTTATGGCACAACCATGATGGAATGTTGAACAAGCATAGAAAGACTGGCCACGTACTATGTGGGTTCCTCATCTCACCGAAGGGATTCATTCCATCCGTGCTAAGTCCCATCCTGATATTTCTAGGATCGTCCGAGAAATCTGGATGGGCCAAGTCAAATGATTTCCACTGCCTAGCATCCGCAGGGTGCCGAAGTTTTCCGTCCTTCTTTCGCCCAGCGAAATGCCAGATTAATAGTTCAGCATCTCTAGGATTAGAGAACATACGTTTCAAGCGATCAATCACCGGTAGGTACCACATTACTAAGGCCGGAACTTTCCTCTCCATCTTTTTTCCAGGATGGTCTTCAATAACATTTTTATTCCTCTTCTGCAACCTCTTATTATTCTTCTTCTGGTGGTCATTGTAGTCCTCCGCACAGTCATTTGGACGTTTGTATCGACTCGCGTTGCACTGCGGACATCTCTCTAACAATCCATACTCTTTTCGATATAGGATACAGTGGTTCGGGCATGCATGAATCTTCTGAACGCCCAAAGTCAACGGACAAATCATCTTCTTTGCTTGGTACGTATCAGATGGTAAACCATTGGGTTTTGGCAAAACCTTTTTTAGGAGTTGTAAAAGATCTGAAAAACTGGTGTCAGACCATCCATTGCTGGCCTTCAGTTTCATAAGCTCAAGAATTGTGTACAACACAGTATACTGCTTATCGCATCCGTGGCGTTCCTCGTAAAGAAGGTTTTTTGATGCTTTGTCAAGTGCTTCAAAGTTATCGTATCCTTTGGTTGTAGTTCTCTGCAACAACACCTCAGGCGCAACATTTCGCATCAGTTCCTCCACATCAAAGGCGTCATCATCATCATGTTGATCAACATCATCATGTGTTATGTCGGATGTATGATCACAACCTCTTCTATGTTGATGAGCATCTTGCGGCACATCAGAATCTTCAGGAGGATTTTGGCCCATCTCACCGTGTTTCGTCCATATATAATAGTTCTTCACGAAACCATTTTTCAACAAGTGAAATCGTATGGTTTCACGATCAGAACACGGATACATCGCTTCGTTTTTACAAACTTTACAAGGACAATATATTGCCTCTTCACTCTGACGGGAAGCATATTGTGCGGCAGCTTCAGTAAATTCAGTTACTCTGTTAAAATATGCCACCACATCTCCGTCGTTGGACGAGTACATCCAGGACCTGTGCTCCATCTAAAACATATATTATTTGAAAAAATATTAATAAAATCATTATTGTTAATTTTATTAATTTACAAATTGAAAATATATTGATTTATTATCGCTCATAACAACATTAATTAAAAATCCTCAATGCTTTAATTAAAACTACTTATTAAGCAGAAAAAATTATTAAATAAATTAACTATATTGGTTTCTCTATCTCTCTCTCCAAACAACATAACTCTAGATCTATAATCATAAATCAAATTAAAAAGAGATTAAAATGACGTAAATCAATATACAAGTGATGAATAATTGTGAGGAGGGTCATATTTGTTCATTTGGGAGAAGGTAACACCGTAAATGGAAGATTATTTGAAAATTTCTATTCACAAACCCTAAATTAGAAAAACGATAATAACTCATTGTATACATGATTAAATACAAAATAAATGTGAGATTCGGAATGGATTTACCTCCTAGAATGAAATCCTTCAAAAGAAACGAAAACAAAGCCTCCCCCCTCTTTATCTAGATTTTTGTCGCCATTGTACGGACAAAATTGAATGCGAACTCCAGTAGAGCTCGGGGAGGAAGACGCTGCGCATTTATAGCTAGAATAGTAGTGGCGGTCGCAAGTGATGTCATCATTACTTTAGTGGCGGCCATCTTAGCAGCGGCGGGCAGCACAAGCGCCCGCCACTGCTATTGGTACATTAGTGGCGGTCCGGGCTGACGTCATCACCGACCGCCACTACTTTACCAGCAATAGTGGCGGGCGCTGGTGCTGCCGTCAGCACCAGCAACTGTAGTGGCGGGCATCTAATGGCCCGCCACTACAGTGGTTTTGCCCAACGCCACTACAGTGACAGTTTGTAGTAGTGTGATATGCGAGCCTTTTGTAACAGCTCATGCTTATGTGACAACGTGCCGTATGATGCGGACGTTGTCGTGTGAACAAAAGCCGTACTACAGTTGAAAGTACCGGCTGAATATGGTGATTAACATATGGAGCTCGATCGTAACATGGTGGCCAAGACTGAGTTGTGTGAGGCAACTACAAGAAAATACCATAAACTAACAGTTAGCATCATGTGCATAGATCGTGCGTGGATGCATGGCAGGTGTGATTAGCTACCTAGTTTGCATATATGGTCATTAGTGAGTCATAGTTCACACTAAGACGTGGCGTGAGTCTAGCTAAGTGACTTAGCTGTTTGTTATTTATCCGCATATATGTACTTCGGGTCCATATAAAAAGGAGAAAACGATGAGCTAGGCTAGCTGTGAGTAGCCAATTCGATCAAAAATTTGTGAAGTGTGAGCCTGCACATTTCGTTCATCCGGTGCGTGTTGATCATATCCACCTGTTAGTTAGATCGAGTAGGTGAGTGTTCGAGTGAGCTAGCTAGGGAGTGATTCCTAACAGTATACGCGCGTACGTTCAGTTCAATTCGTACCCTTCACTAATATAATCTACACGTTAGTCTGTCAGAAAACAGAAAGGACCAAATTGGTGTACTAGCTCGTAACGTTAATTACGTACGGTTACGTTAATGTCAACCCCTGCAAGCATGCATGCATTAATAAATGTACGTGGTCAGAATCTAACTAGCTAGCTACCACTCTCTGGATTCGAGATGCACTGATGATCGACCAATTAACTCGCAGATCGATCGAGCTAGCATACATGGATCCGAATTAGCACCACACACATATTATATAAATATGGTTTTAATTTTGTCTTATTAGCGTTCTCCTTAATCACGTACTATACGGCGGCTAATCGGTATTGCATGCATATTATGAACCATTAGACTGTCGAGTTTTCATGAGCATGTTTGTTATAATATTTAAGAGGTCTGAAGAATATAATACATGGAAATTAATTAAGGTTAGCTCCAGTCCTTGAGCAGGTACATACGCGTACGTTCTGCACTAAATTAAGTCGGATTATACGGTCCAGTGGTGGTCATAGCTAATTTAAGAATTTTTTTCTTGAAAAATACATTTTTATTCAAAACTTTAAATCTGATTTACGAATTTCAGAATTTGTAAAATAGCATTCTGTCATGATGCGTCGATCTAGTCTGATCCGCCCTAGATCGTAGATAATTTGTGATCTGATTGACCCTACATCGTGCCTATCCAAGCCTATCCACCTAAATCGGCAAATTATAATTTTTATTGGCTCTAGATCGATAAATGGTGTATCCATCTAAGGCCAATCTAGGTTGATTCCGTCTAGATCCATGGATATATAGCATGTCGGTCTAGGACGAATATCAACAGATAGTATGCTAATCTAAGCCAAATCAGCCTAGATTGACGTATCAAATATCGACAGAAGGTCGACGCTAACTGATCTAGGCCGATCGGCCTAGAACAATAAAATATATCTACCGATCTAGAGCTTTGCCGGATTTGAAATTTTGAATAAAATATATTATTATTTTTAAAAAAATACATAGAACTTAATTAAGATTTGTTCCGGCCGGTCATTGAGCAGGTACGCGTTCTGCACTAAATTAAATCGGATTATACGGTCTACTGGTCATAGCTAATTTTAATACTGTTTAACCTGCACTACATTGCTTTTCGAATAATTTGTGCTACGGTGGTTCATAAATTTCTAAAAGAAAAATACATGCTTGGAAAACAGCTTTATATGACAACAATATACTCAATGTATGGATTAAGAAAAATACTATTTATCTAGGGCTGGACAAAAAACTCGTAGCTCGTTAACTCGCTCGGCTCGTGACTAGCTCGGCTCGACTCGGCTCGGCTCGTTCTATTTTCCTAACGAGCTGAGCTGCTGTTTTAGCTCGTTAGTATAACGAGCGAGTTCGAGCTGGCTCGCGAGCTGCTCGCGAGCTTAACGAGCTCAGCACAAGTAGTCAAGTCAACCCATTAAAACAATAATAAAACACTATCTTATAATATAAGACTCATTATTTTATAATTTATTTGTTAATATCAAGTTATTACTTGCTAACTTGTTATTATAAATTTATTATTATGGCATATAGAATTTATCATATAAAAGTTATAGAATTCCTCATATAAAAGTATGAAACAAACAACATGTGTGATTAATTTGATGGAATCATAGAAATAATGATGGAACTATGGATGATTATTTTTTGAAACCTTATGTATTCTATTTATTTCATATTTTGATGTTTGATATGTGATTATTTAAACATTTATTATTTAATCATCTTTTAAATAATTGGCTCGCGAGCTAAACGAGCTAGCTCGCGAGCTGGACCGAGCCGAGCCGAGCTGGGTTTTCTGCTCGTTATGTTAACGAGCCGAGCCGAGCTAGCTCGTTACATAACGAGCTATAACGAGCCGAGCTGGCTCGTTATCGAGCCCTAATTTTATCCCTATATATCAATTGTTATAATCATTTCTACTATATATTAGTATATAATAATATATACTATACCAGCAGATCGAGTGGTACCATAAAATCTTAAATAATTTAATTTGTCTATCAGTGAGAGCAATACATATATAATACAGAGTTCGATTGATTAACATAACTACTGAGAATTAATATATAACAATTGCTTTGAAAGAACCAAAACACAAATTAGGGAAGCTCTTACACACGCTGTTTAATTTCTGTAACAAAAAATTAAGGTGACGATCATATATCATCAACCTATTAGAATGATGAAGTACTTCTATTCGCCACCAGTCTGCCAGCATGTTGAGTTATTATATTTAATTTATGTGTGTGTTTTCATGACTGTGAAATATTACTTTCACATTAATTTGCTCCATGGGAGTTAATATAAATTCCCACAATATTTAATTCAAAGAGAAAGTAATATCAGCAACTTATTATTTTGATGGTCCAGATTATCGTACTATCGATTGTGCAAAGTAATATAACCACTATAGCTAGTATCGTACCTATGCTACGCAACGATAAAAATCAAAAAAAATGAAACAGAGGTGGCCGGCGACGAGCGGAAGCTGCGAGGACAGAGCGATAGTGATTCGGTGATTGGGGGATCCGATCGGAGCAGTAGCCGAGGATGGAGAGGTGATGGCGGATCCGACGAAGTCGATAGCGAGGATGGATGCAATGAGGGCGGGTGACTGGAGCTCAATGGGCGACAATGGAGCAAAAATGCACGATGTGAGCTTAGGTTTTGTGAGTCTAGGGCTAGAATTGATGGTAGGATTCAGCAATTGACTCCAGATTTTATTGGGAGACGCCACAAGAGGAAAGAGGGCGGTATGGAAGGGGTTTCAGGTTTCCAAAAAAAAATATTGTGTAATGAATATGTTTTCTATTTATTTATTTTTTCTAAATAAACCTAATAAGATTCCATATATCTCAATACATATGATCAACATACTATATATATTAATGATTTCCATATATTAATAATTTCCATATAAAATAAATCAGCTTACATATATTGACGATATCCATATATTGATAATTATCATGTAAAACGGATCAATTTCCATATATTAATAATTATCCTATAAACAGAAGATCAGCTTCCATATAAAATAGGTGAGGCCAGCAACAGTGAGAGGAGGGGAGGCCATATAATAAGGTTGGGTCAGCTTAAGAGAAAGAAGAATAAAGATTTGATGTCTATGATCTATTAGATGTCAATGAATGGTTATGATTTAACATATGAATAGTCATGTGGACATTCAAACTCGTTAATTATATAGTACGATAAATTATGGATCACTCACTTTTTGTGCAGTACAATTATATTTCAATCGTAAATCCAAGAATTGTAATCACAAAAACAAGAAGCATATACATACTAGCTAGAGTTACAACTCTATTTCAAGTATAAACATAAGAATGATATGATAGATCGATCGAGTAGCTAGCATAAACAAAACAGTCTGATGTGAAATGCAGCTAGCTAGCTAGTTTGATTACTCTCGCTGCAGCACATGCCTGCCTTGTTGTGTAAATGGATAATTAATTGGGTTTGTTAAATAATTATAGATGCTTTGGATTTTTATATTTTCTTCGAGCAGCGTGTTAACTAATTCAGTCCTATTTCCATTAAGCAGCAGATAGATCTCAATGCATATATATATATATATATAGAACGGTTGCGCACAGCTAACATGCAACACATGCATGGCATCAACCTGTACTGATTAATAACAAGTAATAACACAAACTAATCGATCTTAGATCTGAAATTAAGAGAATCACACATGCATAACATATGCCGTTTTGTTCGATAAAACTAGCTAGAATCAAACCTAAGAAACAAATGCATGGCGCCAGATTATTTCAGGTCGATTCGTATGTCCCCTAGTAGCTCTTGCACTGGATCGATCTCAGCTCACTGCATGCATGCACACACTGCACGCGGTGACGACTCAGCTCGATCTAATTAATTAAGCTACTTCAGGCTTGCTTGCAACTTGCATGCATGCCCTGCCATGGCATGGCATAGATATATAGATTAATTGATAGATAGATCATATCGATAGATCCGATCGTTGCACTCACTCACTGCACTGCACTGCACGGCACATGCATGCAGCATATAAGACGAATTAAGGCCAAGCTGGTAGATTGTTGCACCCATCGATCACTTGCAACGAAGGTCGTTTTTATACTGATCTCGAGCTGGTGATCGGCCTCCTACTTACGTCTTTTTAAAAAACGTCGTTAACTTTCATCACAATATTTAATCATTCGTATTATTAAAATCATGTACAAATATGTAAAAATATAAGTTTTTTGAAATATCTTTAATAATAAAACAGATTATAACAAAATAAATAATATTTCAAAAATATTTTAAATAAGATAATTGTCAAATATTATAATAAAGGTAACAACGTCGTTTAAAAAATTTTCAATCCTTAAGAAAATACCAGGAGGTACAAGAATTTTCAGTGTTAATTCTGGTACTAAAATCACTCACTACAAGAAAATAGAACATTTTCGTCGGCCAAATTAACTTTCGTCGGTTTTTTAAAAAACCGACGAAAGATATTTAACTTTCGTCAGCTAGATCGAGCTGACGAAATTAACCATAACTTTCGTCGGCCTACATCAAAACCGACGAAAGTTAAATATTTCGCCCCCGCGCACTTTCATCAGCTCCGCAGGCTCTTAACTTCCGTCGGCCTAAGTATGGGCCGACGAAAGTTAAGTGAAAATACACTTAACTTCCGTCGGCCCAGGCCGATGGAAGTAGCTCCCGTGTAAATATACTCTCGTGCCCTAAAATTTCCTCCCTGAATTTTAAACCGCCGACGCCTAGGGCTCTTCGCACCTCCCCACCACCCGGCCACCGCCATCCATGTCGCCGGTCGCCGCCTCACGTGTCTCGACGCCCTTCAGTCGGCTCCCACCGCCCGCCTTCGGCTCCCACACCATTGTTGCTGGTTTCTGCTCGAGCGCCGATCGACCCATCCACATCGCTAGCAGCATCATACGCCGA
>JAAALK010000282.1:17145614-17158013 GCA_019279435.1 Zizania palustris
GGTTATTCATCACTTGTATAGTTGTATTCATAGAAGCAGTGAAATCGAAAACAAACAAATCATAGGAGGGAGATGCATTCAGCGACTCCTCTATCATGAACCGGCGAGTCTCTGGCTCGTCCCTCCACTACTCCTCAGTGTCCCCAAACGCGCAGCCAGCCCACAGCAGCCCCCCCCCCCCCCCCCCCCCACCCCCACAACGAAATCTATGCGCGTGCGCCGCACTGCGATTCCCACCACACGCAGATAGAGAGAAAAAAATGACGGCGCCGCGTACCTGGGGACTGGGGACTGGGGACTTGGGGTCGGGGCGGCGAGAGGAAGACGACGTGCTGACGTCTTCCTGGGCCCCTAAAGAGTTAAACACGGCATGAGTTCGGCCCATCTGAGCGTTTTCTTCTGGGCCCACGTTTCGGCCCGTGGACACAGCGGGAATAAGTTTATAAATAATCTATATTTAATAATACCAAATAATATCTAAATACCACAAGTGAGGTGTAAATTTTGGACTAAAGATTCAAACGCCACCAAAGTTGAAGGGAGATAGTAGATTACTGCTTTTATTAATTTAATTTAGTTTATTGAAACTAACCCTCCGCTTGAAACCACTCTAGCATCTTAAAACTTAAAATATGCTTGTTTTATGATTGTAGGATTATTATCCTTAAAACTACAACGGCGTTTACACCTATTTGACTTGCAGAATAGATACAGATTGAAGAATGGTGGAGATTAGTAAGAATATACTATTTTACCACCCATAAATTATATTATGCTTTCTTATTTATTTTTCTTCTCTTTTTCTATTTAAATTATATACATTGTTTTTTCACATTCCTGTTCTTATTTCTATTTTCGTGTTCAAGTTTATATTTCGGTAAAATATAGTCCATTGTAACTTATATATATATATACATAAAATTTTCACGTCATTTCGAAGTCAGTCATATGTCCCCTATAAAGTAAATCACATGGAAATACAATAAAATCCCTAAAACCGCTCTGGCTTCCGATGCCAAAAGTTGAGAAATCTGATTTCACCAAAAACACGTTATCATCGCGTTAATCTGCACTTCATTCTAAGGAAGATCAAGCTCATGTCAAACAGGATGATGATAATGAGAAATCGTGGCCGCTGCAGAGGTCGCTAGAATTTGTAGCGGACTTGGGATCGAGCTTTGCATATGGAAAGAATCAAGATTGTTTGGGGATTAGCCCCGACCCCCGTGCGTGAGTGCCGCATCCACCAGTTCCCTTGTCGCCGAGGCACTCAGTTGGCCGCTGCCATACTTCCAACACGAACAGAAGAAAAAAGAAAGTAAATCGATAAGTTTGTAATGATATTGGTAAATAAATTACCCAAAACTTTACGTTTTATTTTAAAAATTGAATCTACAGAGCATCTCATAGATCTGCATTTTTCACGGATCTAAAAACTAAGATCTGATCATGTTTGACTAGACGTTTGTAGAGCGAAGCTAAAAAACGTAGAATCGAGCAGTCCCAAACGTGGCTTAAATCTAGTAATTTTTTTATATTTGCCCTCGCTGATCCTCGATCTGAATATACAACAACCACAAGCAGCAGATCGATCTTAATGCAACACGACCGACATGCAAAACACATATATAAAGAGGTACAAGTCTCATTCATCGCTATATATTTTTGGTTGTTTCAAACAACCTTCTCATATTATTGATAACAGAAGTGATCTGACGTACTTATGCAACACATGACATGTAAGTAGGTACAGTCTAGTAATTCATTGCTCTCGTAGGACAGTACTATCATTTTGGTTGGTTCGAACAACCTTCTCTAATTTATTATTGATAACAAAAGTGTGACGTACTTACGGGGTGTTTAGATAAAATAAAATAGTTAAAATTTAGTACTTTAGAGTCTAAAAATTCAAACAGTAAGGCTAAAAAGAGACTAATTTTTTTCAGTCCATTAGCCCCCAAGAGGAGCTAAGAGAGCTAAAATGTCCCTTTCCACTCATCATAAATTTTTAGCCTTTTTTGTCCTTGGATCCAAACATAGATGACTAAAATTTTAGCTCCTATTTTAGTCACTTTGCTTTAATCCTTTGGATCCAAAGAGACCCTTATATAACATATGACATGTAAATAAGTATAGATCTAGAGTCATTCGTTGTTCTCACAAATGATAATATCTTTTGGTTGGTTGAAATAAATTATCTAATTTATTATTGATAACGAAAGTCTAGTCATTCGTTGCACTCACGAGATGATTGATAATATCTTTTTGGTTGGTTGAAATAACTCTCTAATTTATTATTGATAATAGAAGTCTCACATACTTTATCTGCCTCATAATATAGTAATCTAGTACCGGTTGAGACATTCCATGGTACAATGAATCTAGAAAGTGTCATTGTCCAGATTCGTTATAATATAAAATATTTCATCTAGTACTAAATTACTATATTATAAGATAGGGGTGCACTTAATGACTTAATGTCTTGCTAAAATTATAAAATTCTAATGATAAGTTTCTTATGACATCAGTGGTGCCCTACAATTTTGGATCAACCCTTATTATAAATGAACACATGCATCAACATATACTCACTACAGGAAATAGAGGTTTGCCGAGTACCTTTTACGATACTTGCAATATCCAAATCGGGCAACATCTTTGGGGGCGCCACACATTTGCGCACTTGACCAGACACGTCATGTGCCAAATTTGGTTGTTTGCTGAGTGCTCGTGAACGTCGCATCTTCTTGGCCGTTACCCTCTTTTTGTGCTGAGTACCACACCGAGTACTCGTGTGCGCAATGAACAGTTCTTCATGATCGGCTCCACGAGTGCGTACCCAATAGCAGTGCTTCACATGATGGTCAACCTACTCACAAAGAAGGGTATACATTTCAGAGTTACTTCAAAGCAAACACCACGTACTGACACCGATGACAAGTTTGCCGACTTGTACATACGAAATGAGATGGGTTCCCATGCTAATCCCAACAGTGATAGTATTGGTTGCTAACATTGTAGCCATTGGTGTGGCCTTTGGTAAAATGGTGGTATATATGGTGGTATATATGTAATTGTCGCTCTTGTTGTATGTTGGTATGCATATCGTACTAACAAATATCTTCCCTTTTAGATACTTAGAAAAGTATTTCATTATCCAACTTGTGTAATAAACTATAAACCAAACATGTTCTCTTGTATTAAACAACAATAATGTTGTAGTTTTTTAAAAGAGAAAAGGTATCAAGAGGCACCATAATTTTTTTACTTTATTTTTGCTACATATCGACATCTTAGGTACTTATCAAAATTAATACTAAAATTGTGATATCATTGGTACCTCTTTCATAAAAGATAGATAGCAACATTGCATTAATCCAATTGTTGTCAAACTTCCTCAAGCACCCTCAATATGTGTGTGTGTATATACATATAGGAGCGCTATTCTACACCATGTGTAAAATTTATTTTACACCGACTACTTTCAGTAGTAGATTCTCTCAGTAGAATAGCAATTGAGTACTATTTTTTCTTGGTAGTAGATTTCTCGGTAGAATAGCTATTCTACCCGTGGTGTAGGATAGCATTTGTATATATATATATATACGGTAACGCTATTCTACACTATGTGTGTAGAATAGCTATTCTACACCGACTACTTTCAGTAGTGGATTTTCTCAGTATAATAGCAATTGAATATTACTTTTTTCTCAGTAGTAGATTTCTCGGTAGAATAGCTATGCTACACCCGTGGTGTAGGATAGCATTTGTGTGTATATATATATATATATATATAGAGAGAGAGAGAGAGAGAGAGAGAGTGTTTGGCCCCATTCACCACACACATGTTCACATGAATGACGGGTTTGGGTTCAATGCAGGATATGAGTAGTTCAATGTGGGTGGTGATGCGCCACCCGCACACAAGGATTGTGTAGGTAGTCGTTGCTCGGCGTCCCACTGGAACACTTTCATCGGCCGCCACCGCAGCTTCCTCCACATCGGTTTTGAAATGAAACAGTGAAAGTGTGAAACATGAGAGCACACATGCTTTCCAGGAAATAAAGGAGTTAAAAAGATGAAAAGAAGAGAGAAATGTTTTTATGGGAAGGAATGAGCTACTTAAAAAACAGAAATTTGTAAAAATATCATTACAATTTTCTGTAATTTAAAAAACATCACTGTGAGTGACCGTGTTAGGTCAACATCTATCAGTGACACGTCGATTACATATTTCAAAACTGAAAAATTGTAATGATATAAAAAAATTTAACCATAAAAAAAGAGTAAACCATGAAGCCAGAATTGAGGCCCAGCCACGCCCAGGAGACTGCACTGCTCACGTGATTCCACGAGAAAAGAAGGAATTTACTACTGCTCACAAGATTCCAAGGAGAAAGAATTAGAGTACTGGTAATTAGTTGGTAATTAGAAGGTAATTAGTAGCAAACTAATCAGAGTATTGTTATTCATTGAAGCCTGGCTCGGAGGCAAGCCAATTTTTAAGGAGGAGAGAATGTCAGGAACCATCTAGATAGGAGATTAGTAGTTAATTAGCAGGTGATTAGGGGAAACTTGAGAATCAAATAGAATATTAGTAGGAAACTTGAGAACCAAGTTAAGCATCTATAAAAATGAAGAACACAGATTGTATAAGGTGAACAAGAAATAGAAGAAGAACTGACCGACCGCTCGACAGGGATCTTCCTGTACGAGATTACTTTTATCTTTATGTTTGAGTGTATTCTTGTGAGTTCTTACAAGTGGGTTGCCGACAGTAAATGAAAAACTAACTAGCTCTCTTTCAGAAAAACTCTTGCATGCCCTCAGTAAATGAAAAACTCTTCAATTAATAAGTGGCCTTCAAGCATCAGCAAAATCCTCGTCGTCGGTGTCTCGTGTTCCCGTCTAATCAAGCAAAATCTTCTTAACACGCTACCTAAAAAAGATCATTAGTGACAGATCATAACAATTATTAGTAATAATGAACATTATACCTGACACCATATCGCGTCAGTAATGATCTATCATTAGTGACGGACATACATCTTTACCCATCACTAATGTTCATCTTTAGTGGTGGATATAGATATTTACGCGTCACTGAAGGTCACCTTTAATGATGGGTATAGATGTTCGCGTGTCACTAAAGGTAAATTTTTTATTTCAGATCTATTCTATACAGTTTCGTTTAATTTCTTTTAGTTCAAATGAGTTAATGATTAGATCTAAGATGGTCATGGAGGGGTCTTTTCATCATTTTTGTTATCGTTTCGATGTGATTTCATGTGATCATCAACGGTGAGGCCTCTACTAGTCCGAGCCACAATAGAGGAGGAAAGACAATGATGAAGAAGAAGAATAGATCTGAGGTGGTCATAGAGGCACTTTTTTCATTATTTTGTCGTTGTCCCGATATGTTTTCCATGGGTTATCATCGGTGAGACATGTACCTTGAGACAAAATAGAGTAGGAGATACGATAATAAAGGAGATAAAGAGATGATAATAATGGAGGAGAGCAATCAATAGGATTTAGTGAAGCAAAGGTAATAACTATGTATCCTTTGTTGAAGCAGTTCAATATCGATGAGCTCATAGTCAGGTAAGCATGAATTAACGTTGGTGTTTAGTCGATAGAGCTCAATCGAGATAAGAATGATAAAGATCAAGTAGAGAAAGCAAGAGTGAGAAATTATAGAATCATTGAGAGTAAAGACTGAAGAGAGGAGATGCACTTTTAATAGTGTGAGCATGTTTTTAGGATAGTGTTCTTCTAGCTGTCTAAATTTTTAAAAAAATCGTATGTGTCGGTATTTAGTGATGGGTCTAGATATTCACGCGTCACTAAAGGTTGGTCTTTAGTGATGAGTCTCACGCGCGTCACTAAAGATAGGTTTTAATGATGGTTCTCAATGTTGCCTATCACTCATTAATGACGGACGTCATTGAGACCTGTTACTAATTAAATCTATATTAGTGATGTGTTTTTTATCCATCATTAAAAGATTATTTCTGTGGTAGCTAGAAGTAAGAAAAAGCATCAGCAAAACGACCGGAACTAACGTCAGAAACTATATATGTGCGTGCTCGTTGACTGGCCATCCGGTCGGTCAACAGACCGAACAGCAATTTTCGAACTAATCAACTAACCGATAATTAGTAAAAAAACCAAATTAGTTAATGTAGTAATCAGGTTATTACCGAATTAGTAACATCGCCCTGATTCATCTTAATTAATTGTACCCGGGTTACGTTAGAAATGATCTTGATTCATGTGTATCTACGCGTTTGAGTTTTTTCATCTTGCATGCATGTTAGGAGGTGATATGCGAGCCTTTTGTAACAGCTCATGTAGTGACAACGTGCCGTATGATGCGGACATTGTCGTGTGAACAAAAGCCATACTACAGTTGAAAGTACCGGCTGAATATGGTGATTAACATATGGAGCTGGATCGTAACATGGTGGCCAAGACTGAGTTGTGTGAGGCAACTACAAGAAAATACCATAAACTAACAGTTAGCATCATGTGCATAGATCGTGCGTGGATGCATGGCAGGTGTGATTAGCTACCTAGTTGCATATATGGTCATTAGTGAGTCATAGTTCACACTGAGACGTGGCGTGAGCCTAGCTAAGTGACTTAGCTGTTTGTTATTTATCTGCATATGTACTTCGGGGGTCCATATAAAAAAGGAGAAAACGACGAGCTAGGCTAGCTGTGAGTACACTACTACAAAGCGACATGTAGCGGCGGGCAAAATCGACCTATAGTGGCGGGCATCCAGTCCGCCACTGCTCTAACGCCACTGCTATCGCTGGTTAGCAGTGGCGGTCAGAGCGCCGCCACCACTATGTCAACAGCAGTGGCGGGCAGATGATGTCAGCACGCCCGCCACCACTATGTCAACAGCAGGGGGCGCGCTGACCTCATCTGCCCGCCACTGCCGTTATCAATAGCAGTGGCGGGCAGATGATGTCAGCACGCCCGCCACTGCTGTGTATAAGCCATAACACAGAATGGTGATCCCACAAACCAAAACACAGAAATTATATGCTTCACACAGCCATCCACATACACAGCAGCAAAACATCCACATATCCACATACACAGCAGCAAAACATCCACATATCCACATACACAGCAGAAACATCCACATATCCACATACACATCCACAACAACAACACATCAACACAACAACCATCAATCTCATCAATTTTCAAAAATTCACAATATTTACATTCTTCCGGTTTTTGTTTCGCAATAACCATCCATCAACACAATTCATTGTTTCAAAATACATGCTCATGCGGTTTATGTTTTCTTGGAAGGCTAACTCATATCTTAATTGGTTCGCCTTTTCATTCTTCCGGCCCAATCATACAAAGTTGGATGCTTGGCCACTCACTCTCAGGATCGAAAAATACTCCAAGCTCATGAAGAATCTCATGCATCGTGAAGCGGCACATCCTTGATACGATTTCGTACATTTGTAATTCAGAGAGTTGGCTCTTCTCGGCAACGGTTGATGGACCTGACGCCTGCATACGTAAAATTAAGTAAATACGCTGCAAGTTATATTAGATTAAACACAAGAAATCAACTTACTTCTTTAGTATCCTCAGATACTGTCCGCCCAAACTTTCCTAAGTTATTGCTCATGAAATCACAAGTATAGTAGCCACAATGCACGGAACCAAGAGATTGTTTGTGACACTTCAAAATAGACAAAGTTAGAACGATATATAGTTTGGCTTTATCAATTGAATTAACAAATTTAAAATATAATATTACCGGAAAGTTGGTTCTGATAAGCATTTCTTTCGGCCTCGTGGATCATGTGGGCCACCTAACTTTTCCACGTAGTATCTATGTGCACTCTGAATAACATTTAATATATCTTGATATTCTTTTTTGGGTTTGTCGAGCGAGTCGAGCACAAAACCCTTGAGCTTTTTGGGTATATCAGAAGTGCAATCCAATGATCACTATCGAAAGAAGTAATATGATTATGTTAGTTTCATAATCGATAAAACGTGTTTAAGTGGATATAGTGGGTAACTTACTTAAAGTTATATGCCCCACATATAATTTCTCTGTCCTTCCATTGATACATGCACCGCGCAATATACAACGCGGCACAACTCCTTTGTTCTTCTTAGTTTGTCTTCGTCTTTATTGAACATTTTTCTTTGAAATTTTTTCTTACCCGCAGTCCAGTACTTGCTATCATTCTGGTTTAGTGTCGGGTTCAGCACACTTTGGCTTATTAATGACGGGTTTAGGTACCCATACAATTTAGACTCGTCACCGCGTGAATTACAACTGCATATGTTATAAAACAATAGTCAATATAAGACATTATTTATTTTTCTTTGTATTGACAAAGTATAAAGTACTTACATGCACCAGAGCATCATGCTTGTGATGTCGGTTCGCTTCAGACGAAACATCCGATGGAAGTCGTCGAAAAATAGTGCAAGCTTAAACTCTGGGCAATTGAATATTCTTGTGGAACCGTCAGTTCTATTTGTGTTACACCTAACGAAGACGCTTCGAGGTACCAGTCATGAAATGTTTTCATCGCCCAAGGCATACAATTAAGTACTCCTTGGGTAATAATGGTTTGCCTGGTTCGTATTCGATATAATCCTCGTCTCCGTAGGTCCTCTTATCAACAGAAAGTGAGCCCGCATGCTTTTGTACTGGAGCCTTTATGGGAGCCGCTTCGGGCATAGAAGTGTTGCCCCAAAGTATTAAAAAATTTATGCATTTCAGATTTCAGCGCAGAACACTGCCCAGCTTGAACAGTTATCTTGTGGATTGCTGGCTTTGGCATGCATCGTTTTTCAGGCTCGGCAGCAACTAGCACTGGCACTTGAGGATCAGCCGGAACTGGCACTTGAGGCTCAGTCGGAACTAGCACTGGCATTTGATCTGGCTCTGGCACATTTGTGTTGGGCTCATCAGTGGGCTCAAGCACTGGCACTAGCTTTGTCACTTGAGGATCAGAAGTCACTTTCGATTCTATCATTCTGCCACTTTATTGGGCACTGGCTCTTCCTCTGCCTTTTCCTCTATTTCACGCTCATCAACAGGTGATAATGATCCTATATTTGCACATCCTGAGATGAAAGATATGCGGGGGATTGTGATGAGACAATAGGTGATTTACTCTGAGAACTTGTCTGCAGTAATTTGATATCTCGGCTCGCCCATAGGACAAAGTTATTTAGAGCATCTCCGATTGTCTCAATCCCCTCATCAGGCATTGGAAGATCCAAGGGGTCATTAATAAATCTGTCGTTGGTGATCTCATTGACCTGAACCTTGGATAGTCAGCAGGAATAGGCCGATTGTGAAATAAATCCCCAGGCATAGCAATGCCTCGTGCAGCCTCTTGGGATGCCCTTTGCGCCCTATCGGTACATGCAGGCTGCAGGGTGTGTCCTCTTTAATATAATTTACAGGAAATTGTTTGTACTGAGCCAACACTTGGTACGTCGAGTCGTACCTGGCACAATTATTTGTCCAGCTGCAGCCTGCATTATGTTTGGATTCTCGTTAATAAATTCAAAAAAATGTCGCTCCCACTCTGCACGGCGCTCTGCGGCGTCGTCTGTGCGTGCTGACGCTTTGTATGTGGCACCCTCCTGTTTCTTGAAAGTATTTTTCCAGGGTGCTATAGAAGAGACACTCGGGTGCGCCCTCGATGTTCTGTTTCCGAGAGCAGATGTAAGCTGGTCATTACATCCTCGGGCTTGAACTTTCCAGTCTTTCCAACTCAGCGATTTCCTGTGCTTCTGGAATACTTCACTAGTCCGTGAGTCGGAGAGATATATTGGCCCTCGGGTGTTTTTTTAGCTCGACCTAGGAGCCATCTCTTAGTGCGCTGATCAGCACCTGAAAACTGTTCAGGTAACCCAGCCGCACGGTCCTCCTCCTCCTTTTTACTCCACTCATCCTCCTTAGCCTTATATCCACCTGGCCCAAGTTTATGGGGGAACTTATTCTTCTTATTAAGTTCTTTGAACATTATGCTCTCTGTTTGGCTTCTTCGGAGCAATGCTGCATTTTGAATTCATTCCATTCATTTGGCGTTATAAAGCCGTAGTCGTTGAGTGGCGACTCATCTTTCTGAAGGTATTGTGTGTTCAGTTTAGTCCTAAATGTACGGAGAGCCTTCCCGATAGTCTTCAATGTGGCAGCTTTAGCGCTTCTAAGCGGTCTTCCGGGAATTTATAATGCGCTTTTTATGCTGCCACAATTCGTTCTTTGTAGCTTCAGGGACAGTCTTCCAATTTTTCCAAACTATCTTACATCGCTCCCTGGCGAGACATCCACAGTCGTTACGCCACTTCGCTGTGATTTCTTTTGGCTTCTTTGGAGCCCCATCAACATGCACTTCTTCAACCTCATAGATAGCTGTATGTAGCTGTTCTTCTCCCGTTTCCCTCTCCTCTTCGCATTTGCAGACGATGTTGTGGCAGCGGGCTCAACATCTGTTCGCTCAGCTGACTCAATAGCTGGGACAATAGTTGTTCTTTTCTCGCTTTGGAATAATCGACGCTTGCTTCCTCGCTTTGGAGATCCTACGATGATAGACAATGTGAGCTTCAGGAATGTAATCCTCGGTTAGAAGCTGCTCTGACTTGTTACTAACGTAATAATTACCTCCGCTTGAGCTTCAGGAATGTAATCCTCATCGGCGTCTTCTCTCGTTCTCTTCTTCCTAGGCTCCATTGGATGTTCATTCTCGGGAGTGGTACGAAGATTCGCTATCGGAGGATCCTTCAGATGAAACCTCTTTATTTGTTTTTGCGGGAGACTCGTAGATGAGCTCCTCGATGGAACGTCCTTCTTCCGCCATAGATAAACTATTCATATGAGATGCTAATGTATCAGAATTTTGGTTATGCAAAAAAGGTCTGATGTATATTAATCCTAAAGTTAGGATGTTGTGTTGTTTCTCTCTCTAGTGTTGTTGAGGCCTGCATATTTTGTGTTGTTTTTCAAAATGTTCATGTCTGCCATGGAACCATGTTCACGCCCATTCCCTGTCAGCAACACGAGAAAGAAGTTGTTGATAGGAATGGACGTGTCACATGGTTTGATGACATACATGAGATAACTCAATAACAATTTGCATCATAGGCCCCTAAAAGGAATTGCAGAATCTAATGTTGGCCTTCAGCCAGATGCATGAACTTGAGGATTAGTATATAGTAGCCTTAGAAATAATAGCGGTAGTAAACTAGTCACAGTGTTGTTTAGGCCTCAGCATATTTTGTGTAGCTTTTCAAAATGTTCATGGCTGCCATGGAACCATGAGCACATCCATTCCTGTCAGCACACGAGAAAGAAGTTGTTGATAGGAATGGATGTGTCACATGGTTTGATGACATACATGAGATAACTAAATAACAATTTGCATCATAGGCCTCTAAAAGGAATTGCAGAATCTAATGTTGGTCTTCAACCGGATGCATGAACTTGAGGATTAGTATATAGTAGCCTTAGAAATAATGCAGTAGTAAACTGAACACAATGTTGTTGAGGCCTCAGCATATTGTGTAGTTTTCAAAATGTTCATGTCTGCCATGGAACCATGAACACATCCATTCCTGTCAGCAACACGAGAAAGAAGTTGTTGATAGGAATGGATGTATCTCATGGCTTGATGACATACATGAGATAACTCAATAACAATTTGCATCATAGGCCCCTAAAAAGAATTGCAGATCTAAGTTGGCCTTCAGCAGATGCATGAACTTGAGGATTAGTATATAGTAGCCTTAGAAATAATAGCGGTAGTAAACTGGTCACAGTGTTGTTTAGGCCTCAGCATATTTTGTGTAGCTTTTCAAAATGTTCATGTCTGCCATGGAACCATGTTCACGCCCATTCCCTGTCAGCAACACGAGAAAGAAGTGTTGATAGGAATGGACGTGTCCCATGGCTTGATGACATACATGAGATAACTAAATAACAATTGCATCATAGGCCTCTAAAGAAATTGCAGAATCTAATGTTGGTCTTCAACCGGATGCATGAACTTGAGGATTAGTATATAGTAGCCTTAGAAATAATAGCGGTAGTAAACTGATCACAATGTCGTTGAGGCCTCAGCATATTTGTTGCCATGGAACATAGAGGAAAAACAACACAAAATATGCTGAGGTATCAACAAAACTAAAGAGAGAGAACAACACAATCTCCTAGCTTGAGAATTAATATAGTGGCTTCGGAAGTAATAGCTGACTACTGTAGCCAAGAAGATTTTTCATACATTTCCCACCTTTGACACTGTGATCAGTTTACTACTGTACCTCAGAAATAATAGCAGTAGTAAACTGATCAACAGTGTCAAAGGTGGAAAATGTATGAACACTCTT